>CM034355.1:92285528-92470195 GCA_019925275.1 Mytilus edulis | reverse complement strand
TTTATGAATAAAAGATAGATACATGGTGCAAACTAACTCGCATACTCATCTCTTCGCCCTTAAGTTAAACTTTATGTGATTCGTACAATTCTCAACTCTGGAGACAATTATTAAGTTCTGGAGGAAATTCTAAAATTGTGCCGATTTTTTACTATTTGGTTAAAAAATGGCTACCGATAGACGGAATGAAGACTGTCTGGACTTCGGTGATGTAAAACGGACTCGTAGTACGAATTTAGCGCAGCTTACTAAATTGTACAAAGAATTGGAGAAGAATTTAATTTCATATGAGAACGTGGAACATGCAAAACAATTATATTCAAAGTTATGTGAAAGGTTTGAACAATTTAAGTTAGCACACTTACAGTGTTTAGATTTGTGTACACAATCAGAAGTTATAGCAAATTTGGAAGTGAACTATGAACGTTGTCATGAGAACTTTGTAGAATTCCGGGATAGATTTTCCCAGTATATCGCGAGTGAAAAATCGCATGAAGAGGAAATACCCGAAGAAAGTGATACAGTTTCAATTGATAGCAGTTTGAGTTCACGATCTTCAGTTTCATCACAATCTAGATTTCGCAGTGCCAAAGCTAAGCGGCTCATCGCAGAACTTAAACTCAGGAAATTATCAGAACAGCATGAACTAGAGCGTGCACAAATAGAAATTAAATTTAGACAACAGGTATTTAATCAACTATCCGAGATGGAAGAGGCCAATATCGAAGAATCAGTGTGGCAAGAAGCAGTGGAAGAAGACACAGATAATAACAGTGGAATCATGAACATTCGGAACATTTCGCAAACAGTCTCGCAAACATTACAGAGCTCTGTTCCTGGGAGTGAAAAGGAATGTATTAATACGAACTCTCTTTCCGGACAAATTGCAGCAACTGATAAACCAAAGATGAACATTAATAACAGTACACTGGGAATCAGTGCTCAGTCTGGATTTTCAGATGTAAGTGTTTCTAGCATAGATTCGGCTTTTCAACGCCTAGCATCTACACTTCACGAAGGGTTTAATTTGCCAAAACCAGAATTATTAACTTTTAATGGAACTCCGTTAGACTATAGTAAGTTTATAAGGAACTTTGAGACAAACATTGAAGGTAGAATAAGTGATAATAGTTTGAGACTGAGTTATTTAATTCAGTACTGTAGAGGTGAAGCAAAGTGTTGTATAGAAGATTGTGTATTATTAGATTCTGATGAGGGTTACAAACGTGCTAGGGCAATATTGTACTCCCGATACGGTAGGCCACATGTAATTGCTAGATCATTTATTGAAAAATTAGTGTACGGCGCTCAGATTAAAGCGTCAGATATTGAAGGTTTATCTAAATTGGCATTAGAAATGCAAAAATGTGAAATCACATTGTCTCAGTTAGGTTTTAATTCAGATATTGATAATTCTGAAAATTTAAGGTGTATTGTTAAACGCCTTCCAATGCATATGAGAACAAGATGGGTCGATATTGCTCATTCAATCAGTGAGTCTGGTAGAGAACCCCGTTTTTCTGATTTAGCTAAATTTGTAGACGAAAAATCACGCATTGCTAGTTCTATGTATGGTTACGATCTTTGTAGAGAAAACAATCAGAACAAGACTGATAATAGGGTTTTTACAAGTAAACATCTTAATAATGATACAGTTAATAGTAAGGTTACTACGTTAAGTACTCAAAGTTTGAATAACACAGCTAAATATGAGCACAAATGTAAATGTTGTACAGGTACATGTGTAGATTTGACATCTTGTAGCAAATTCAAGTCAATGAGTTTAGATGATAGGTATAAATTAGTACGCATGTTAAAATTGTGCTATAATTGTTTAAAAGGAAAGCATTTTGCTAACAATTGTAGAAAACCAAAACCATGCACTGTATCTGACTGTAATGTTAAGCATAATATTTTATTGCATAGTTGGTCTAAGCCCGGTTTTGATCATGCAGCTACTCAGCCTTCAGTTAATTGCGCAGCTACTAAAGGTTCTATGATTAAGAACTGTTTAGGAATTATTCCTGTCCTCGTTAAGGGTCGGAACGGTAACTCTTGCAAAACATTTGCCTTGCTAGATGACGGAGCAGATAAAACTTTATGTGATGAACGATTACTTCAGAAATTAAATATAGCCAGCAAGCCGGTCACTTTCGAGATGTCTACTGTCAGCTCTTCTGGTAGTACAATTCACGGTCAAGAAGTTGACTTACAAGTAAAAGCTATTGACGGAAATGGTAACGTGTCTTTAAAAAAGGTCTGGTCAGTCAAGAAGCTTCCAATTTCAGCTCGATCTGCCGCAGAAAATGTAGATATAAGAAAATTGTCGTATTTAGCCGATATACAGATACCCTCTACTGATTTAACCGAGGTCATGTTGTTAATTGGTACAGATTCACCTAACGCTCACATTCCGCTAGAGGTAAGGTCCGGTAACGAAAACCAACCATATGCAATTCGCTCACGACTCGGATGGGCTATTCGTGGTCCTATTGAAGATACGCATGCGTCAAATGTTATAAATGTACATTTTGAGGAGGCAAGGGATGTTTTGTTGCAGCGACAATTAGAACGGATGTGGACCTCTGATTTTGATGATAGAGCACGAGAAGACAAGAATGGCTTGTCTATAGAGGATAAAGAGGCTATGAAAATGATGGAGTCATCTATAACGCAGGAAAATGGCCATTTCAAGCTCGGACTACCTTGGCGCGATAGAGAGACCACGCTACCAAATAACATGGTTCTTGCACATGCCCGCTTACAACAATTGAAACGCAAATTGTCAAGTAATGAGACGTTACATAAAATGTATACGACAACTGTCAATGATTACATAGAAAAGGGATATGCCAAGGAGGTGACTAATATTGAGTCTAAATCAAAACGTGTTTGGTATTTACCTCATCACCCAATAACAAATGAAAATAAACCTGGAAAAGTTCGTGTAGTATTTGACTGCGCATCGAAGTATCAAGGAATTTCACTTAACAGCCAACTCCTACAGGGGCCCGATTTAATGAACAGTTTAGTAGGTGTAATTATCAGGTTCAGACAAGACAAAGTAGCTCTAGCTGCCGATATTGAAGCCATGTTTCATCAGGTACGCGTTCGAGAAGACGACTGTGATGCGTTGCGGTTTTATGGTGGCCTAACGGGAATTTAGATCAGAAACCTAAAATTTATTGTATGAACGTTCACTTGTTTGGGGCTACATCGTCGCCAAGTTGTACTGCATATGCACTTAAACGTACGGCAAGAGATTATGCACATTTATTTGACCAAGAAGTTGCGCTAACTGTAGAAAGAAATTTCTACGTCGACGACTGCCTGAAATCTGTACCATCAGAGCAACAAGCTATTAAACTTGCTACAGACCTGCAATCAATGATGAAAATGGGTGGTTTCCGACTTACAAAATGGCTCAGTAACAGAAGAAATGTTTTGAATGCAATACCAGAATCAGAACGCGCTTCATCTGTAGTCAGTCTTGGACCTAGTGATATGTTGCCAAGTGACAAAGCCTTAGGCGTTATTTGGGATGTGAATGAAGACAAAATCAAATTTAAAGTAAAACTATCAGACAAACCTCTGACAAGGCGTGGTATACTATCAATCGTTAGCTCCATATTTGACCCTCTTGGACTGGTTTCTCCAGTTACACTTAGAGCAAAAGCTATTGTACAGCACCTATGCAAAGAGAAGTTTGGGTGGGATGAACAGATTCCACAAGAGTGCCATGATAAATGGAAAGGTTGGGTGAAGAACTTACCATGTTTAGAAAATTTGTCCGTAAACCGTTGTTTCCTACCACGAGATGTTCAACATGTTAAAAATGTACAATTGCACATATTTAGTGACGGTTCAGAACTTGGATATGGCGCGTGTGCATACCTCAGGGTCGTTGATGAAAATGACAGAACTACTTGCTCTCTTGTGATGGGAAAAGCTCGCTTAGCACCAATTAAACAGGTTTCAATACCAAGACTGGAATTATCAGGAGCTGTTACTGCTTGTCGTTTGTATGACATTTTGTCAGATGAACTTGAATTAAATATAAATATGGTTACTTTCTGGACAGATTCAACGATTGTTTTAGGGTACATTAGAAATACGTCACGACGATTTAAAACATTCGTAGCAAATAGATTGAGCGTTATACAAAATACAACATCTCTAGATCAGTGGCGTCACGTTGACTCCAAACAAAACCCTGCTGATATAGCGTCAAGAGGCATTGACGCCTGCGATAGAAAAAATCTTGATATTTGGTTGAACGGTCCAAAGTTTCTTCATAAAAACTCTGAGCACTGGCCAAGGAACGTACTGGACGAAGAACTAGGGATATCTGATACTGATACTGAAATCAAGAAGGAGATAGCTGTACATGCTACAACCAATAATGCCATAGACAATTTGTTAGGATACTTCTCCGACTGGATAAAACTCAGACGATCTATTGCATGGTTTAGGAGATTTAAGATTTATTGCAGAAATCGTTACCTTGGACATCATTTGCTGTGTAACAGTGGTAATCTTAATGTAACAGAACTTCGGGAGGCTACCGATGAAATATTAGCACATGTCCAAATGAGTTATTTTTCAGATGAAATAACAAACTTGAAGAAAGCAAAGCCCGTGAAAAAAGGAAGCCGTATTGCTTCTCTCAATCCTGTTTTGGTTAATGAACTTATCCGATCAAAAGGGCGCCTAAATTATGACTTAAGCACTTGTCCCGTAATACTGCCAAACAAACATCACGTGACTACGCTTATCATCCGTTATTATCACGAAACCACGGGACACGTGGGAAAACAACAGGTGCTTGCAGCTTCTCGTGAAAAATATTGGATATTGAAAGGATCCAGTGCTGTGAAGACAGTTATCGATCGTTGCGTACCATGCAAACGACAACATGGCCCGTTTTGTAAACAGCAGATGGCACCCCTACTCGAGGAACAGATGACTGCAGACAAACCTCCTTTTACCTTTGTCGGAGTTGACTACTTTGGTCCATTAAACGTTAAACTTGGACGGTCAGTTGTTAAGAGATATGGATGCCTCTTTACGTGCCTTACAACAAGAGCGGTTCATATAGAAATAGCCCACAGTTTAAATACGGATTCTTTTATTTCAGCCTTTCAACGCTTTACAAGTAGACGAGGCATTCCCGAAAAGGTCTACAGTGATAATGGAACAAATTTCGTTGGCGGTGAAATCGAACTTCGAAAAAACATTGAACAATGGAATAAAGCAACTATATCAAATTATATGCTACACAAGGACATTATTTGGACATTTAATCCACCATATGCAAGTCACCGCGGTGGTGCATGGGAACGAATGATTCGTTCAACAAGGAACATTTTTAAAGCACTGATCAATCAACAACTACTTAGCGATGAACAATTACTGACATTTATGGCCGAAACTGAGCGTATTATGAATGATAGACCGATAACAGCAATAAGTGACGATTGTCGTGATTTACCAGTTTTAACGCCAAATATGCTATTATTGATGAAGAGCAACACGTCAACACCACAAGGTGTGTTTGACAAAAAGGATATATATGCAAAACGTTGGTGGAAACAAATACAACACCTAGCGAATGAATTCTGGAAACGTTGGTTGAGGGAATACTTACCAACCCTACAGCAAAGAAGAAAATGGCAGAGGGAAGAACGAGATGTTGAAATAGACGATATTGTTTTAGTTGCTGATGAACGTATACAGAGAGGACAATGGCCTTTAGGTAGAATAGTCGAGGTCACAAGGAGCCGTGATGGTCACATCCGTAGCTGCGTGGTCAAAACTAGTCAGTCACATATTTTGAGACCTATAAATAAACTATGCTTACTCGAGTGTTCTAAATAGAACTATTTTTTATTGGTGACAAAATTGTATTACATTTTTCAAACTGTATTAAGAAATTATTTGGTAATTTCATTGTGGGGAGTGTAAGATTTGAAATATTCAAATTTGAAATATAAGTTTATTATTAATTAATTGTTTAACTAACGTATTCATTTATTTTGTAAGAATACGAAACTCAGTTTTTACTATTTATTTATGAAAGCGCTAATGTAACGTTGCGCTCTTTTGAACAACACATTTTCCCGTTTCTGTTTTGTGACGTTTCGCCTTTGACGTGCGCTTCGTCGTCTAGACTTTATTTGATTACATACGGATGCACATTGTTTTTTATTAGACAGATTATAGTTGGTAAGAAACTTTTTATGTATACTATCTTTTTATTACATCGAAACTTATTTAAAGAGAGAAAACATTGTATACTATTTATTAGAAATATGCGTAACTTTTAATTATTATTTTAAACGTAATTTAACTTACGAGAGAACTTATGATACATGAATGAAATGGTTTTTATTGTTTGTTTAGTTTAATGTGAATACTTAAACATGTATCTTATTATAATTTGTGTACTTTTACTTATGTGAAATTATTCTTTATTTGTAGAGAATCGATTGTTAGCGACCATAT
This sequence comes from Mytilus edulis, assembly GCA_019925275.1. NCBI lineage: Eukaryota > Metazoa > Mollusca > Bivalvia > Mytilida > Mytilidae > Mytilus > Mytilus edulis. The sequence continues at coordinate 92,463,691 of CM034355.1, read as the reverse complement.
GATTTTATGAATAAAAGATAGATACATGGTGCAAACTAACTCGCATACTCATCTCTTCGCCCTTAAGTTAAACTTTATGTGATTCGTACAACCATGAAAATGAGGTCAAGGTCAGATGAACCATGCCAGGCAGACATGTACAGCTAACAATTCTTCAATACAACAAATATAGTTGACTTATTGCTTATAAATTAAGAAAAACAGACCAAAACACAAACACTTAACACTTAGCAATGGACCGTGAAAATGAGGTCAAGGTCAAATAAAACCTGCGTAACAGACATATAGATCATAAAATATTTCCATACACCAAATATAGTTGACCTAATGCATAAAGTATTTGAAAAATAGACCAAAACTCAAAAACTTAACTTTGACCACTGAACCATGAAAATGAGGTCAAGGTCAGATGACACCTGTCAGTTAGACATGTACACCTTACAATCATTCCATACACCAAATACAGAAGACCTATTGCATAAAGTATAAGAAAAACAGACCAAAACACAAAAACTTAACTATAACCACTGAACCATGAAAATGAGGTCAAGGTCAAATGACACCTGCTATTTGGACATGTACACCTTACAGTCCTTCCATACACCGAATATACTAGCCCTATTGCTTATAGTATCTGAGATATGGACTTGACCACCAAAACTTAACCTTGTTCACTGATCCATGAAATGAGGTCGAGGTCAAGTGAAAACTGTCTGACGGGCATGAGGACCTTGCAAGGTACGCACATACCAAATATAGTTATCCAATTACTTATAATAAGAGAGAAATTAACATTACAAAAATCTGAACTTTTTTTTCAAGTAGTCACTGAACCATGAAAATGAGGTCAAGGACATTGGACATGTGACTGACGGAAAGTTCGTAACATGAGGCATCTATATACAAAGTATGAAGCATACAGGTCTTCTAACTTCTAAAATATAAAGCTTTTAAGAAGTTAGCTAACGCCGCCGCCGTAGCCGCCGTAGCCGCCGCCGCCGCCGGATCACTATCCCTATGTCGAGCTTTCTGCAACAAAAGTTGCAGGCTCGACAAAAACTGTTACATTATGCATGTACATTGATTACATGTTTCCCCATTTGTTTTTATCTTATTAAGTTATTACTATTGTCGCTATCTACAGATCTTTAATCAAAAGGCACACTGGAGTGGGCAAATTCATATATTTGGGTTATGGAAACCTGTGAGCATGATGAGGTAAAGGAAGAAAGTTCAAATGCCCCTTGTTGCCCATACTTTTATCTGTCAGTAGGCATATTTTTTATAAATACATGTATCTTGGCCTGACTATGTGGTATGGGCTTTACTCATCGTTGAAGGCCATATAGTTGTTAATTTCTGTGTCATTTGGTGTCTTGTGAAGATTTGTATCACTAGTAATCACACCACATCTTCTTTTCTTTTTCATATTGAGAGCAAATGCAATGGAATTTCAGATATCATTAATATTTCCATGGGGTATAACTTTATAACTTCATAAAAATCTGGCATACATTGTACCAGTGAGAGTGCTTACAAAACAATTTTCCCTTAGTAGTTGGATAGATATATAGGTGTCTAATATCCAGTGACAAATATTACATGCCTATCAGGATAAGAACATGTTAATGTGATCTGAAATAATGAAAATGAACAAGGCTTTGTGCTTCATTTTCAAGTCTTTGGTTGAACCAGAAAAAAGATAGAAACAATGATTTCCTAGAAACGATGCAAACCTGCATAATGTTCCTTAAATGTTATAACTGATATGCATGTGCCATATGTGACAAAAGTTTTAAAGTAAAAGTTATATCATGAGAATTACACTTTCAACAATATGGACAAAGTATACGTAGCACCTTACATATATTTAAACAGAATTAAAAGATGTGTTCTGGTAATATCTGACTGAGATGGGGGGGGGGGGGGGGGGGGGGGGGGGGGGGGGGGGGGGGGGGCGGGATATGGCATAGTGACTTGTAGATTTTGTTATTATTGAAGTAAAATGTCAGTTTAATACTTTCATGATAATACCAACTTTCACATAAAATATTGATATAACTATACCTTGGCAATAAAACCATATATATCCTTACTAGAAAACTAGTCATCAGCATAGGGTAAATTGTACCTAGATCTATACTGGAATTCTAATCAACATTATTAACATTACCATAAACAAATTTCCTTTACAAATTTATTCAAAAATAAACCCTTCTTTCAATTTGTCTACATACATGTACCTGGACTGAATATTTACTTCCATGGATCGAGAAATATTCATATTGATTGATTATAATGACCAGCTTTGTATACAAAGTCAGAGACCCACTATTCCTTTACTTAGATTCAATACATGTATTCAACATTTTTCTACACTTCCTTTTAAAGATGCCCTTATATAATACAAACTGAACATTTAAACTTGGCCCCAAGCAAATATAATTGTACAAGCTACCATGAACTCAAATAAATCATCATTAGACATAATAACTGCACATTTAATTTAACATACAAAAGTACAAAGGAACATTTATAACTTACATGTACATGAATCCCTTTAACTGTTTCCTGTCCAGTTTAACTTTTGTTTTTATAGATTTTTAATCAAATGCATGTACTTAAAACTTACATTTTGTGCTTATTCAAATCAATTAGTTGAATGTTCAACATGTGTTCAATTTAATTTTTCAAAAATCATTTTTATTTTTTTTAAACGTAAACAACAAACCTGCCAAAATTTAAATCAGACAGAATGAGGGAGCGCTACCTACACTGACCTAACAGTAGATTCAAAGTAATCCCTATTACTCAATACTTAAATCTAAAATATGAAATTCAATACAAAAATTATTACATCATAGATAATCAATGGCATGTAAACAATTTTCAATTGGACAACTATTTCACAAGATATATATTTTCTGTATAAAAGAACCCTTACCTGACTGATAGAATCATGTTTATTCCTTGTAATCAATTTACTCAAGATGGAATATCACCATATACAGTATTTAAGATGCAAGGTTGAAATAAGGTGTCAATTAAATCTTGTGTTTGTTTAAATCTTGAATACTCCTTGTTATATTGATAATATATATCAGCTGTTTATCAGAGTCCCCAGTATTTTTCAAATGTAAACAAACAAACAAATAAGGAATACTATTGTCTCCTGTCTTCAGCAATAAACCATCTATACATTTGTACAAACAAATAAATAAGTACATGTACTATGTCCCAAGGTTTTATGATCCAACACATCCTCACCAGGGGGAGAAAAACAAGATCAATGACAAAGAGAACTGACCATTCATAAAATATGTCCACTCATGCGTGTAATAACAATGCATAGACATCTGATTAAATATTGATATGTTTGTTAATTTGATATGAAATGTGACAATTTAATCTCAGGTACTTTCCTTTAAATAAGTATGATAAAATCTTTTCTGTTTTTATTTTGTTACTTTTTTCATTTATACAAGAAAAGGGGACCTTTAAAATCAATTGATTAAACATTACAAATATTATTCTTTTAATCATTACATGGAAAATAGCATTGTAATAATATACCTATGAAATTATTAATACATAATATATATACCTGACACAATAATTGGTTTGCAAACCAGTTCTATATAATAAAAAAATACCATTTAAACATAATTAAGTCTAAATAGACTCACCAAAACTTGATACATGTACCTCAATTCAAAAAAGGATTTTTTTTTGTTTTTATGTCAGTGTGGAATGAGGGTTTTCTTTGTTCTTTGTGTCTAATTGATGATCATGATAGGCTTTGATGTAACAATGATGACAAAAACTAAATCAATTTAGGAAATCTTTTAAAAATCAAAGAATTGGATTTTAAGAGCACATTTGAAATGTAGTCTTACACAGGACCTAAATCTTTAAAAAAATCAAACACTCAGTGAGTTTTGTATGGTATTTACATGTAGTCCCATACCTGTTAACAAATTCATTGTATTGGAACAAATTTCTAACCTGATCTATATCTTGCCATGGTGTAAACGTATTTTGTAAATAAATTTTTAAAGTCCATTGACCATAACTATGCACAAAATAGCCAAACTGGAACAAACTACAAACTTGAACTGTAACTTGTCATGATGAAACTAAATACCAATTTTCAAATCTATATCTTTAAGCATGACAAAAAATACGGAAAAATGATTATCTGAGAGAATTTTCTAAGTTCAAGAACCATAACTCTGCACAAAATGATCATCAGACCAGAACAAAATTTGGAATTGATTTATACATTTTTTGTACATTGTAATTTGTCATGATGAAAAAATACAGCAAATATCAAATCAGTATCTTGAAGCATAAAGAAACCAGATGCTCTGCAGGGCCCAGCTTGATATGACTGCAGAGGTTGAACCCTGAACAATTGGGGCAAGTATGGACACAACATTCAAGTTTGATACAGCTCTGAATTTGGATTGTGATTAAAAAGTTGACACAGAATCAATGTGGTCTAAGAACTTAAAAATTTTAAATTGGACATTTACCTATTATGGTCCAATTTCCAAAATCTAAATACATGGTTAGATTAAACGTATCAAAGAACCCCAAGAATTCAATTTTTGATGAAATCAAATAAAGTTCATTTTTTGACCCTTTAGAACTTAATGTTGACCAATTTGGTAAAGGGGCCTAAATATCAAAAATCTAAATACATAGTTAGATTCAGCATACATGTATCAAAGAGCATACATGTATCAAAGAACTACATGCATATATCTAATTTTTGTTGAAATCAAACAAAAAGTTTAATTTTGGACCCCGATTTGGACCAACTTGAAAACTGGGCCCATAACCAAAAATCTTAGTACATGTTAAGATTCAGCATATCAAAGAACCCCAAGAGTTAAGTTTAATTTTGGACCCTTTGGGCCTTTGTGTGGACCAATTTGAAAAAGGAACCAAAAAATAAGAATCTAAATACATGGTTAGATTCGGCATATCAAAGTACAAACCTCAAGATACACTTAAATATATCCCTTTCAACCTTGTTGGTAGGGAAGTTATAAATGGGGAATGTGTTTATGAGTCACAGACAATTCCAAAGAACCATTGCCTTATTCAGTATTAACCTAGAAATCATGGAAAAGTTAAAAAATATTCTAATTTTCAATTATTTTGAGGTTATCTCCTTGCTCTATATTGTCATGGAAACTAAAGCACGTAAATTTAAAGTAATAAATTATTTTGCAATGCAATTTATTCTTCTCACTGTTGGACATGGTACATACATTGTACTTAGGCCCAAACTGACGAGTTCCCCGCCTCTTCTTCTAAAATCCTGAGTGATACATGTAACTCTGAATATAATAGCCCTCTTTCAAAGGACATCCATGTATAAACATACTAACTTATAAAGTCTGAATAATCTACATAATCAAGAACTAATTTCATTATCTACATTCAAATATTCCATAATTTGCCATAAACTGTATACAATGGTATATAACATAGACATTTTCACAAGTACTTGATTGCTTGCTGACATCCCTACTTAACTGTAAACTCAGAATATTTTGCAAAAAATGTGACATGGTTATATAATTATAACAAATGTATAATCATGATAATGTTGATAATTGCAATAATTTTAACTCAAATTTAGTCTAAAAAGACAAATCCAAATAATTTCTGAATTTATAGGTACAGTTCATATTGAAATCTTTTAGATTGGATCACTACATTTACTTCAAATGACCTGCACACATGTACATGTATACTAACCATGGCACAGCATTCAAACTTTAACATAGTAATGCACTATGCAGTCAGACTATTTCTACACCAAAATCTTTTCCAACTACAAGTATGAAAACCAATTTTCCTACAGTTAGTTAGTCTAAACATATTTATCATTATGGATTTGGAAACATGTTTTGCAACTTATATTAATCCCTTTCCACTTTGCAGGTGCAATGCTGCCTTGTAGCGGCATTAGCCTGCTCTTTTCAATATTTACAAGGGTGTCTTTTATGTGCAAGAGATATGGCTCTCTTTTAACAGTGAAGTTAACACTGATCAGCCATCTATCGTCCCCTTCCAACGGACTATCATCGTTTCCTCAAGACCATACTCGTAAACGGTGTCAAGGGAGAGCCAAAAATTCAGTCCCTGAAAATGCCAGGAATGGTTGTGTTAGTAGTCTGATGCACTAACCACCACTCTCTCAAATTTCCTACAGTTTTCTTAAATGTAGGTATATATGTACAAAGTTTTTCAAATACTTACTAGTAGTACATATACGATTAGTATTTTACTATTCTTGGGCATCCAACTAGTGGCTAAGGGTGCAGACTGACTATGTGGTATTGTTTTTGTTCATTGTTGAAGGCTGTATGGTGACCTATAGTTGGTAATTCTTCATCATTTGGTCTCTGATGGAATATTGTCTCATTGGCAATCATATCACCATGATCAGATCTTATCAGTTGTATATCCTAGAGTGGGGTACAAATTTAAATGTATAATATATTTAATACTTTATAATAATCTTTATAATTTACTTACAAGTTAAACTATTCAAAAGAATAAATCCAGAAAAATCTCTTCTGTAACATCTTCTTACTTGTTTCTTTTACAGCTAGGCTAGGCTATAACCTGAAATTATATTTTTTTTTATAAATTTCAAGAATATACTATGTATATGTTCCAGACCATATGAGTATTTGGACCGTATGCGTACGGTCCTGACCGTATGCGTACGGTCCTGACCGTATGCGTACGGTCCTGACCGTAAACGTATACTTGTACGGTCTGGACCGTATATACTCGTACGGTCGGACAGTATGAGTATACGCGTATGGTCCAGTACGAGCTGACCATACATGTTATTAGATTATATGGGTTAAATTAAAAAAAATTAACATTATTAACAATCTTCATGATCTTTATTTTCAGATTTACTAATTTAATATTATTACAATTACACGGATAAAATGAACAAATGAACAATTGAAATTAAATATTTGTTTAATTGTATATCTTGATCCTAATTTTGGTACTCTCAACCAATGTTACACTTGCTACCACAAGTAATGTACTAATATTTTTTACATTTACATTTTTGCAGTTCGTGTATGTTCCTTAGTAAAAATATTTTTTGGTAAAGTTGCTAAATATTCTAAAACAATTGTCCTCCCACATTATATTTACTTCCGATATTTTCAATTTTAGTGATCATAATTCAATTTTTTTACTGAGTGATCGACATGTTAAATACAAGAGATTAACAGATTCAATTAGCGTGAATTTTTTAAATCATTAAAATATAATAGTTGTTTTTTTTCAATTAGTATTTACAATTAAACTTTTTTATATCTATTTGAGAGTTAAGTTATATTGATCAATTATATGGATCTAATTAACTTTGACAACTTCTTAATATTAGTCAAACCGTGACAGTATGAGTATTTTGAAAAAGTATGCATACGGTCCAGACCGTACATGTACGGTCCAAATACTCATACAGTCTGGAACATATACATCATGTACATCATTGTACATGTACATTTGTACCATATAAATATCTGAATAATTTTATTCAACTTCAACATGGTCAATGCCCTGAATATTTTTTTGAAGTAGGCAAAAATGGACTCTGAGCGAACGGACCAAGGGCGTACATATTATTAGAGCAAACAGACCTGATACCCTTTATGATTGGTAACTATAACTGTTGCCCTGTATTAGCTTTCATTCAGATAAAAACATTGCTCGACAACTCAGTGTATAGAAATTGAAAGTTGGTGTTGACATTTACAACTATTTGCGCATGTGAAGGTTTATTATTCTTTATATTAGTCATAAAATAAGAATCAAAGAGCATGATTGCTCTGAGGGATATGATTGCCATTGTTGCATGTATGAGTATTATTTTCAAAAATAATTCAACTGCACAAAGTCATCATGTAAAATGTAATTTACGTAAGTTAAGTAGTTACTCATCAACTTTCAAAATAGCCATTCCTCGATAAAAGCGTATGAACAATGTAATTACCGGTATCGTGTTTTATTTTTGTACTATCAAAATTTTCCAAGTATACTTTCCACAGCAGTCATTAGAGTTAGGAATTAAGTTTTTGAATTTAAATTTTATTGCTATATGATACATTTTTTGTTCTTTCTCTTCCCTTTTTTTTTATTATAAGAACCAGTGTTTTTTCCTAAACATTTAGTGCAATTGTATCTATACACATATATTTTTATTTGGCCCGAAGAGGAAAAAAATAATTCTGGAACTATAAATGAATATAGAAAACATAAACTGAAAATACTGTTATCATGGTTTTAGTTTAATTGTATTCTCAGTTATGAATTCAACAATATAGACACAAAGAATAGGGTGGAATAGAATATTCTATTCACCAAATTAGGGACTATAGCATACAAACAATATAATACATTTTGTAATAAACAATACTGTATATAACATAAAGGAAATTGAGCATTACCAGTTGTGACAAATTAAATTGAAAAAAATACAGTTTATTTTTTACGCCAAATGGGATGCTATCCAAAATTTCTGGGGAGAACACTGTAAAACGGTTGAGGTGAGGGCTAGACCTGAGTCAATGGTAAAAGTCTACAGATTGCTTGAAAGCAATCATATCCCAAAAAATTTATGCGAAAATTATTTTGGAGCAGGAATTTCAGATGTTGAGAAATGTACTGAATGTACAAAAATGCAGATAAATCAAAACAAAGATTTTATAACCATGTCAGGTAAAAATCAATCACAACCACTTGGCTAAAACCTATACCCTGTGTTCAGATGATATATGTCCCTGTACACGGTGTATGTACAATGTAATATTCAAACTTTTAAGTTTTTAAACCAATCTAATTAAAATTAAATCTCTCACTCAGCCCACGCAGCGACCAAGCATTAAAAAATGAGCGAGTGAGAGATTTAATTTTAATTAGATTGTTTTTAAACATGTTTAACACGGTGGGTGCCACATATGGAGCAGAATCTGCTTACCCTTCTGCGAGCACCTGAGATCACCCCCAGTTTTTGTTGGGTTTGTGTTGCTAAGTCTTTAGTTTTCTATGTTGTGTCTTCTGTACTATTATTTGTCTGTTTGTCTTTTTTATTTTTAACCATGATGTTGTCAGTTTATTTTTCTATCTATGAGTTTGACTCTCGTCTCCGTCTGGTATCTTTCGTCCCTCTTTTAAATGACATTCTAATCACTACATTGTTTTTTTATGCTCTTATTATCAATAAAATAACCGGAATAGTGTTAAAAAAAAGGGCTAAACGACTTTTTTTTAGGGGGCGAATTTACATGTAATGGGGCGAAACGACCCGATAAAAAGTACACTTATATACCATACACTTTTCTGTCTTTTTTAAGATTTTGTTCTAATGAACAATCATTATTTGTTTCAAAAAGCAATTATACTTTGAACAAAAAATAAGAAAGGAGTTAATTAAATTTTGGAAAAAAGTTCATTAGAAATTGGCAGGTCTGTAATTTATAAATTGTAAATTTCTTTCATATTCGGGTACCTGTTAGCCAGGTACCATTTTCAATTTCATATTACTAGATGGGTTTGAAGCAATTCATGGTTTTCAACATCATATCAAGAAGAGAAAATAAACAATCAAAGTATTACCTTTTTCAATTACACAATTACGTTAGCATGTTCTGTTTATATAATTAAAACTTTTTATGATTCCATCGGTGTTTGTTGTTATTCTTCCAAAATGGTCGACAGTACGATCACATGAACTGTAGCTATACTCCCATTGGGTGATTTCAAATTACCGCAAAATATTCAAATTTTCAAATCATTAGACAAGAAAATTGATTTATCTCGTTGTTTGAAGAAGAAAAAAAAAACAGTCAAACAAAGACCTTAACACAAAGAAGAAGATAAAAACAAAACAACTTTTGTAACTTCACTTTGTAAGCTATGTCAATCTGTGAACAGTATGTTCCTGTGTCAAAACGACAAAAGAGAGATAACTCAAAATCAGAAAGTTACAAAACGCCTGTACATAAGACATAAGACATTACTGACTTGTTTTAATTAAGGGCATACGATACAGTTAACGTAACGGTACCCAAATTGCACCGAGTACCCAAATTGCACCTATTTAGCAAAACTAGCAGCGAAAATCTTACAAGATTTTCTAGAGACTAAACAATTTGTTTTTTTATGATTTGATACTAAGCACATCTTTCAACATAGGTAAAACTATTTAGATATGCACAAAACGTTCACAGTATCTATCAACAGATGAAGTATTTACTGAAAAAGCAAAATATACTGAAACGTCATCAAAACGTCATCTTTTTAAAATGAGCAAATACAATATGTTACAAGTATCCATTTAAAAAATAATGAAGAGTAAGCATGGACTAATATCCAATTGTTCAAAATTAAACAAAAGCTCTGTTATTAGACTTTTGACTATGTGAATTTAAGCATGGAAGCAATTTGGGTACTCCTCATTTCAGAATCATTGATGGTTTGGAGGTCAGTTTAGACCAATTTTTCTATGATTCCATATTGAATAAAAATCAAATTGGTGTACCTTTATAATAAAGAAGGATAGGGCTACAAAATAAACACAGAATGGACATTTTTGTTTTCATCATAAAAAAACGTAGATGAAAAAACTGTCAAAATAGGTGCAATTTGGGTATCGTCACGTTACAGGGGAGGTAATGACTTGCTAACGTAAAATGTTATTTTCGCGACGTCAAACTATGACATATCGGGAAAAGATGCATCTAAAACGGATAAATGCAAATTGAAAATTTCGCGTCAGAAATGCCAATTATTGGTATGTCAGATTTCTTAAGGTTCATGAATTCTTATTATTCATAATCGATCTTAGAGTATAGGCACGTCTTCACAATAAGGCAGTTCTTATTCAGGCCAGACACTGCCCTTTGACGGAATTTTGAAGAATAAACCAAAACCAGTTACACAGAAAGATTTCGAATATATATGCGATTTACATGTATTACTATTGTCGCCTTTGGTTTTTCCGTATATCTTGTTCATCCATTTTGTCCAGTACGCTTCCGTTAGGTATCCGTTTTATGCGGTACTCGTCCGTTGGATGTCATTCGACATCCGTTCTGTCCGGTACGTGTCCGTTTCTCGTACGTTGCATATCCGGTGTGTGTCCGTTATGCATCCGTTGCACGTCCGTTTTATTCGGTCAGTACATCAACGGACTCCCAACGGATAACAATTTTGTCAACGGACAACTTTTATTTTCATCCGTTAGGCGTCCGTTCGTGCTATCCGGTAAGGTGTGACCGAGGCTTAACCCGGCAGCTCAGTGGCGCACCAGTTGTTTGAGAACTACCGCATTTTTATAGGGACATATAGTTGAATTCCCCTTTTTATATGATCTGTTTGTGTTGGAATCCCCTTTTACAAATTGATGGATCCACGCCTGCAGGTACACATATTATTCCAATAGTGGTTCTCCTCGTGACTAATGCATAGTAGCAAGAGGGTTATATATTATGTAGGAGACATCAAGGGACGTTGCTCGAAGAATATTAATATGATGAGAGAGTCACTATCCAAAATAATGAATTAGATGGATGAATTTGTGTCAAATCCATTCAAAACTTGTTATATTTCTTAATGAATATTCACAATTCTGATAATAGTTTCTAATCTTCATTATTCATTAGCCATATCAGCATTTTTGGTATAGGGTCTAGATTTTTAAATCCTTGCAGCAATTATATATCATTGTAAAATAATCCTCTCATTGGACTGGTAAATTATCACAGCCAGAAGAGATTTTTTTTCATCTTGGACCTCATTACTACTGTGACATCATATTTGACACTCTTTCGTGTCGAGGAGTAGTATTATATCTGCCTCTTTATATAGGTAAATTGCAAGCAGATATTCGAAATCTTGTTAGACTCTGTCTTTCTTCAAATTTCTTCACCAGTGACAAGATTTTAGGTTTCCCAACCAAAATTCAATTGAAAAGTAACATACGTACATAGTTTCCCTTCTGAATGATTAACTGAGATTTTTTCCCCAGTCAATCATATTTCCCTCCAACTCAGATAACACAGGAAAGTTAGTACTTCTTTTTGGAGCAAGAATAGATTTACAGAATTTAGTATGTACTTTTTCCAGCAGGTAATTTTAAAAAGCAAATATAGTCAAATGATTAAGTCCTTTAAATTAAACAGTGAGTTAAAGGCACCTCATATCTCGCATCTGAATAAAAGGACAAGTTTGATGTTCTGATTGAATACATGCATGCTTGTTTTGACTGTATAATGCAAGGCTAAAAATATGTACATAACTTATGTAAGTGCTTTTATAAAATTCATCATGTGCCACTGCAAAGGAGCTAGATGCACCAAACATGTACACACACATTTTTATATGTATTAACACACCGTAACGATAATGAAAACGGGTAATAATAGGTCATAGAAAAAACAACCCGACAAAAGAGTAGAAAACTGCCCAATCTACTTGTCTGTCCTATTTTATTGATCTACGCTATTTCAAATCATGGCAAGGTGACTCGGTTAGTATACATTCAAAAATTGTTAATCAATGTTTTTTAAGCCGAACATTTGTTTTGTGTTACTTTTTTAACATATTTAACGAAGGCGTCGATATTTCTTTGTTTTCTAGCAAATTGATATCTACTATCCATATTTGTATACTGAAAAATCATATCACTGCACTAATCTGCTAACCAAGTCACTGTGGATTAAGTTTCGATCAAGGGCACCTTAATTATTAAAGCACTCATATAGTAACTATATATCAGAGACAAAATAAAAATCAAACAAAAATAAGTATACAAGTAAAATAAAAAGGATAATATAAATGCACTAGTAAACAAATCATTCACTGATACATAAAATAAAGCACGTACAAAACAAACCCTCACTGACTACTGGAAAGTTGAATGGATGCTTATAGGGAGGGTAAGGACATTCTTAAGTTATTTATTATTTACCAACATTTTAAAAGAATAATACTAGTATATATTTTTATTGAAAAAAGACATTTTCATCAGAAGATCCACACGGGTTAATCACATCTAAACTTAGTTTTCATACGAGTTGACACTTCTTAATTCAATCATTTCATAAGGGGCTCTAAATAAAAGCCCTTAGGGCGTATACATACATGTAATAAGATCTTTAAATTTATATCAGTGACGGAAAGCGAAGTTTCGCGGGGGTGTTCTAGTACATACAAATAAAACCACGCAGCCTATGGTAAATCATAGGCTGAGCAACACTAATAGGGAGAATGTTGTAGTAGACGCAACGAACAATTCATATTTCAGATTTTGAACATCGTTGACCGGCTCCTGAAACATTCCTAATATATAATGGGTATCTACAGGAATGAAAACTGTTTCAATCATAAAGGCAGGCATTTGACCAAGAATTTTTAATCTTGGATAAGACGCTATAATTAGTTGTAAAATTTGTGTCAGCTGATTCAATTGACATCATATGAACACGAAACAACTGCTGCAATCTGGCTAGAGCCTTGTTTAAACTGGAGCCAGATTGCAGCAGTTGTAGGCCTATATATATCCGGATCTGGTGTACAAAAAAATAATATTAATAATATTGACACCTTATGTTTGTGGCATAACATCGTGGCCACAAGTTAATTGTTTTCTGTTTAGTATTAAATTTATATTAAGATCCATATTGTTACATCTTGTGATCAATTTTATTTAGCAATCGCCAATGGCAGTCAGCAGGGTTAAAGAACATCAGTTGTTCGACCTGTTAGTCAAATGCGCTTTGTTTAAATATACTTTTTCACTTTTTTGGTCTTTTGAAAAATGTTGTTTGTGCTGTATTTAGACCCTCTACAGCGAAATTTGTTTTACATGCACACGTATAAAAATTGCGGTTTTTATCCAGTTCAGTTTCTTGTATATTCCTCCATTAATTGTGGACCACTACCCAAAGGGTATAGTTTTTATAGCAACTATGTACACCTTAAAACATACGGAAACTTTAGACCACTTTCGAGTTCATCCGTCACCGGCAAAAACTCGTCAATTATACACGCCTTTATGACGTCATTTACCAGATAGAGGGGCTCGCCTGTATCCCTGCACTATTTACGTTCATCAAGCGTCTTAGTGATCGTCTTTGTGCAGGATAAACTAGAAATAATGGTTGCTCTGTAGGTACTTACTGACATTTCCCTAATGACAGCAGTGTTGATTGTCAATTTTGAGAATTCAATTTGCCGAATAATTTGTACAATATAGAATTATAGTTTTCCAACCACTCGCTCAACATTGGAAGGAAGTGACGACGCCCCCAAACGCACAAATGACGATGATAAAGGCGCGTATAATTGACGAGTTTTTTCCGGTGACGGATGAACTCGAAAGTGGTCGTTTTCAATTTAGACTCGTATATAGTCTTGTTCCTTATTAAAATATATAAAGCGTTCTAAATTACTGTTTCGTTTCCGACTATACTTGGCATTCCACACCCATCTTTTTAAAGTTTCATTGCATATTGAAAAACCGATACACATATTCTGTGGTGCACCTTAAAGTGGAGAAACTTACTACATAGAAAGAAAATAAACCTGGTTTTTCATGTTTTCGCAAAATAACAACACTTCCCTTCCTTTATTGATTTGCATTTCTAATTTCCGGAAACTCTACTTTCGCTTTCGCTTGTTGACAACAAACCGTGAAATGACGTTCAAGGAAATTTGAGACACTTTTCCATATCTAAAGCGATATTTAAAGAAGGTACGTTTTTATTTTGTATCAGCACATCTTAAGACAAGTCAGTGCACTGATATTATTTCAACCTAACGATACAAAATAACCTGCTCACACAATTCTAGTGCAACTGCCATCTTCGCTAGCCAAGGGTTACGATCCACTCCCGTTCTGTGAAGAGAACGGGAGTGGATTGTAACCCTTGGCTAGCGAAGATGTGCAACTGCTAGCTAGCTGATATACAATATAATACATAATTTTATAGTCAAAACAATTGAAATCATATATTTGCACGTTTCATGAGCATAGATCACAGGGGTTTGTTACAATTGCCGGGTTTACTATCCCTACAAACCCCTAAAAGAATGCTAAATTTAACATTACAAGCATTTATTTGTCATGACGAATTGACGACAACTCGACCCTTTGCCAAATCGCCTCAGTAAAGAAAAGAAGTCATATTCGGACGAATAAGACCTAACTGTAACTCGGCATATGTTATTTTAGAATTAAAGTTGGGTTGGTTAGATTAACCCCCTTTTTAGCTCACCTGGCCTAAAAGGCCATGTGAGCTTTTCTCATCACTTGGCGTCCGTCGTCGTCGTCGTCTGTCGTCGTTAACAATTTTTCAAACATCTTCTCCTCTGAAACTACTGTATGGATTTGAATGAAACTTAAAATGATTGTTCCTTAGATTATCCTGCACAAAGTGTGTGCTTCGATTTTTGATCCGTCAAAAAACATGGCCGCCGTTACTTAAAATAGAACATAGGGGTCAAATGCAGTTTTTGGCTTATATCTCAAAAACGGAAGCATTTAGAGCAAATCTGACACGAGGTAAAAATGTTCATTAGGTCAAGATCTATCAGCCCAGAAATTTTCAGATGTATCAAACAAACCATTGTTGGGTTGCTGCCACTTAATTGGTAATTTTAAGGAAATTTTGCAGTTTTTGGTCATTATCTTGAATATTATTATAGATGAAGTTAAACTGTAAACAGCAAAAATGATCAGCAAAGTAAGATCTACAAGTAGGTTAATATGACTAAAATTGTCAATTGCCCCCTTAAGGGGTAAATGTCCTTTAATGACAATTTTTCACAATTTGTTCATCATATTTGCTAACTTTAAAAAATCTTCTCCTCTGAAACTACTGAATGGATTTAAATGAAACTTAGCATGATAGTTCCTTAGATTATCCTGCACAAAGTGTGTGCTTCGATTTTTGATCCGTCAAAAAACATGGCCGCCCTTACTTTAAATAGAACATAGGGGTCAAATGCAGTTTTTGGCTTATATCTCAAAAACGAAAGCATTTAGAGCAAATCTGATCGGGGTAAAAATGTTCATTAGGTCAAGATCTATCAGCCCTGAAATTTTCAGACGAATCAAACAAACCATTGTTGGGTTGCTGCCACTTAATTGGTAATTTTAAGGAAATTTTGCAGTTTTTGGTCATTATCTTGAATATCATTATAGATAAAGATAAACTGTAAACAGCAAAAATGATCAGCAAAGTAAGATCTACAAATAGGTTAATATGACCAAAATTGTTAATTGACCCCTTAAGGGGTAAATGTCCTTTAATGACAATTTTTCACAATTTGTTCATCATATTTGCTAACTTTAAAAAATCTTCTCCTCTGAAACTACTGAATGGATTTGGATGAAACTTAGCATGATAGTTCTTTAGATTATCCTGCACAAAGTGTGTGCTTCGATTTTTGATCCGTCAAAAAACATGGCCGCCCTTACTTTAAATAGAACATAGGGGTCAAATGCAGTTTTTGGCTTATATCTCAAAAACGAAAGCATTTAGAGCAAATCTGATCGGGATAAAAATGTTCATTAGGTCAAGATCTATCAGCCCTGAAATTTTCAGACGAATCAAACAAACCATTGTTGGGTTGCTGCCACTTAATTGGTAATTTTAAGGAAATTTTGCAGTTTTTGGTCATTATCTTGAATATCATTATAGATAAAGATAAACTGTAAACAGCAAAAATGATCAGCAAAGTAAGATCTACAAATAAGTTAGATATGACCAAAATTGTCAATTGACTCCTTAAGGGGTTATTGTCCTTTAATGACAATTTTTTCACAATTTGTTCATCATATTTGCTAACTTTAAAAAATCTTCTCCTCTAAAACTACTCAACCAAATTCAACCAAACTTCAACTGAATGATCAGTAGAGTGTATAAAATAAAGTTTGTGTTTTATTTTCTATTTTGTCTAAAAACATGGCCGTCATGGCTAAAAATAGAACACAGGGTAACACCGTAACCGTAATAGGTAGAAAAAAAAACGAAGGGTGAAATTTGTTCAGGACTCGACCTTGGTTCTTCATTACATTTGGATCGAAAAGATTCAACGACTCATTGTTAGGGTTATGCCCCTATTAAAATTAACCGGTGTCGGTTCGCCACCAAAACCGTAAGTCGTAGACACCTAGGATCTTCACCATTCATCATCAATTCATGTGACTTTGAAAAATATCTCAAGGTCAAATGTGTATGTTGACCTTGACCTTTGACCTAACACCTTGTTAGCAGATAATCTCAGCAACCTCAATACTTTCAGAAGTGTTGTATAGTGGAAAATGTTTGGGTCATTAATGCGCATCTTTGTTACATTTTGACCGAAGAGATTTGACCTTTCTGTAAGGGGCATAACCCCTGTTTAAGGTTTCTGAAAAGAGAAAATCAGCTTTTACTATATAACCAAAGGTCCTATCTTGGATTTAAGTTATTTGACTCTATGGTTGCTCCAATTCTTTATTATGGTGCAGAATTATGGGGAACAGAGAAAGTGAAAGACATTGAAACTGTTCAAAATAAATTTTGTAAATGGCTACTTGGAATGGGCCAAAAGACTAATAATCACATAGCAAGAGGTGAATGTGGCCGTCATGAACTATATATAAATTATGTGTGTAAACCTATTAAGTATTTTCTACACTTACAATGCATGGATGATAACAGACTTCCAAAACTATGCTATCGTATGATGTATAAAATGAATGAAAATGGACGTTTAAATTGGTGTTCTAAAGTGCAAAGACTATTATTTTCAAATGGATTTGGTGTTGTATGGGAAAGTCAAAGTGTTGGAGATGCAAAATTGTTTTTACATTTATTTAAACAGAGACTTACAGATATAAACTTACAATCTTGGTCAGATTATATTGGCAACTCATCAAAGTGTGCTTTTTATTCAAAAGTTAAGGATTATATTTGTATAAATGAAAATATACAGAAACTGTCATATAATCTTAGATATGAAATTTTTTCAATTTTATGTTCAAACCATAAGCTAGCTATTGAACAAGGTAGACATGAAAACCAACCAAGGGAAAATAGGTTGTGTAAAATTTGTAATACAAATGAAATAGAAGATGAATTCCATTTTGTACTTGTTTGTCCAATTTTGGCTGACATAAGGAGAAATTTTTTACCATTATGGTGTCAAAGTAATTGTAACAGAGACACTTTAACTAGTCTTTTTAGAACAGAAAATTTAATTACTTTGAAAAATCTGGCTGTATTTTTGAAAAAAGCTAAATGCTGTAGAGAAGAAGTCTTGTCACTATGACTTGATAAAAGGAATATACTTAATAAATAAATAAATAAATTTATTACAAATACTAGTTTATAAAACTTTTTGAAAATTAATAGATATATATATATATGTTGGTAATATGTGTGTGTTGTATTGTTTAATATATGTTATTATTGAACTGTAGTTGATATTAAATTGTGAATTTATAAATGTACCGTGGGCTGGAGGCCTGTTTTTGTACAATAAACTTGATTTGATTTGATTTGATTTGATTCAAAGGTCCTAGACCCATGGGGTGAATTGTTAGCTGTACATGTTTGCCTGGCATGGTTCAATATGTTCAATAAGGCATTGTTTACCAGGTGAGCGATTCAGGCTCTTGAGAGCCTCTTGTTACAATTGGAGCAACTGTTGATGTCGGTTAAAAGCTCATCAGAGCTTATGTTTGTCTATGTAAGTATACCTTGCCGACTCTAACTGTTGGCTAGCCTTTATTAACAAGGATTAAATTACTGTTCATAAGTGAATCGTGTTGGCAGGCATTTATTCTTCCTCCTTCTTTTGGTAAAGAGTTGATCTTATACTTGCATGATTTACTAACTTTTTGGTAAAACAGGAGGCTTTTTCATTGAATGAAGGTTAATAGTACCCAAATAATTATAACTATTTACACTGTACTGATTGGAAAGCTGATGTCTAGTAACGATGCATTTGGGTCCAGGGCGCACTGGCGAATCTAGCCCTGAACTATGCAAGTGTTGGTGCGGCTGCTACTGTGTCTAACGATAGGTGCCAGTCTCTTACAGAGCACAGGGAAAAGGAGTTGTTTTGAACTTTCTTTGTTCTGATCTGTCTTATTCTATGGCCACCCCTTTCAAGTGTTGTCACCAGGTGTGTAGTAGATAGCTGGTTGTATAAAAACATGCCACAATACGCTGTACCCATTCAAGGTCTTCTAAAGATCAAGCTGGTTTGATGGGGGTCCCACACTATGGCAGAGTAGTCGATAAATGGTCTGATCAGTGCACAATAGGCTGTGTTTTAAACAGATGGCGTGCAAAGGCCATGGTTCCTGCGGAGAAAACTGATGGCCCTGGTTGCTCTTACGGTGGTGTTATTTATGTATTTATTCCACTGTAGGTCTTGACTAATGGTAAAAGCAAGGTATTTTCCGCCACTTTTATCTTCTAGTTGGTGTCCATGCAAGGTGTTAGTTGTTTGCAGGGTGTGCCGCTTGTTAGAAATCCTCATGACAGTGATTTTTTCTGGATGAAAATACATTTGCTACTGGTGTTCCCATTCTTCCAGGGCAGTGACATCCTTTAGAAGAGTTGCTGCATCATCTGGATTTCAAATGTTCCTGTAGACCAGACTATCTTCAACAAACAATCATATTTCTAAAGAAGTAAATTCTGGCAGGTCGTTAATACAAGTAATGAATAGGGGAGGACCTAAGACTGTCCCTTGTGGAACTCAGGATAGAACACCTATAATTAGGGCGCGATCTCTGTACTTCTGAGACAACTGACTGGGTTCTGCTGCTGATGAAGTCCATTGTCGAGCTTTGTTGTATTCCTTTCACCCTATAATGTGCCATCTCCAAGAGCAAGCGTTGGTGGGGTATCTAGATTTAACTTTTTTCATAAGTTAGATGAGTATGCAGGCCCAAAGGTAGCGGGATGCAACCCATTTCAGTTAGTGGGACTAGTTGACAGACTTAAATTCAGCTGGATTTAAGTCCTTTTCCTAAGTGGGACGAGTAAGTGGAAGGTCAAGTGAGATGGTCTGGGCCGATCTGGCAGTGGGACGAGTAGTCTTGCTTCCGTCAATGTTGACATTGTAAAACACTTTAACACCGCACAAATGATAGATCTTTGGTTGTTACTGATAAATTAATTCACATCCTTTCTTTCAAACAGAACTCAAACAGTAGTTTTAGCAAACATTTCACCTTAAAAAATACCAGCCACATCGGGTTTTCCACAGGGTACAGTGCTAGGACTTGTATTTTTCCTGACCTTCAGGAATAAATCCAAATTAGCAAAATTATTATTAAAGACTCTCCGCAGGTTACAGTATACTTAACTAACACATTAAAACCCCAAAATGACTACCACAAGCTTACAATCGGAGCAAGACTGGCTCGTGTATTTCCACTCTGACAAGAGCAACATCATGAACATAACAACTAAAAGAAATCCATTCAACTTTAAATTTACTAAAACATGTATGCACACATCTTATAATCAGTAAAACATGCAAATATTTAGATATTACAATTTTATGACCCCACTGTAGCGGAGGGTGGCAATACGTTTTATCCTTGTCGGTGTCTGTCTGTACGTATGTCACAAATTTTGTTACCGTTCTCTAACTTTAGTTTGCCTCAAACAAATGTTATGAAACATTTACCCAATGCTTATTACCATAAAAACACAGATCAATTTTGCATTTTGGTGGCGTCACTTGTACCGTTCTAGAGTTATGCCCCTTTACAATTGGAAAAAAATTCTGAATTTTCCGTTTCTGTTCTCGAACTTTAGTGTGCCGTAAACAACTATTATGAGATTAACTTTGATCTTGTTTGGCTTTATAAAAAATTTGATATGAGCGTCACTGATGAGTCTTATGTAGACGAAACGTGCGTCTGGCGTACTAAATTATAATCCTGGTACCTTTGATAACTAATTAAACATATTTTATTTGCAAAAGTAGCAAAAGGGATTGGTCACAAGTTATAACAACATTAGAGACGTCCTCTCCCAATATAAATATAAACACAAAGTACATTAGATAATGACGAAAAAACATAGTAGGAATGCATGTAATACATACTACAACCGAAAATTAGAAGAAAAAAAGAAAAAAAAAACCCAATATGATAAGGAATAATAATGTTTAACTGGACTGGAGTGAAGGGTTGTAAAGTAGAAATTTAGAATGTTAATTGATTGTTTTAAATCTTTGTGTTATTCTGATATAAGATTGTAGGACTCAAACATTTCTTTGTTTTGCTGAAAAGAAAGGTCACCGTCACCAGCCAACAGAAGCTCAATGGATATAGCATAACGTTCTAATTTTGAAAACAGTATTTCTCTTGCTTTGTTGTGAAAAGCGCACTCTAAAAAATAGTGTATACTATCCTCAACAGGGTGGCCACAGCTGCATGCGGGACTGGGTTTGATATTAACATGAAGTAAATCGGAATTTAAAGAACTGCACATATTTCTCAAACGTGTATGAATGATATTAAGTTTTCTATTCCCACAACTGAAATAAGAAGGTGGCTGTATCAATTTGGACTTCATCTTTCGTTTAAAAATATTTATATTTTTGGACGTACGTATGTCGGAGTTAAGGCTATTACATTCAATAGTAGTGGATGGGAAAAATGATTTTCTAGTTATATCTAGTCTATAACCGGGTACTACATAACTATTACTGTTTCGCAAATCGTAGTTAGATACTTGACCAACAAGTGCGGGCATTACATCACAGAGATAATCAGGGGCAGTCCCATTATGTTAATTAAATGTTATGAAATTCATACAAAATGCTAATTACCACAGAACACAGACCAAGTTTTAATATTTGTTGGTGTCATTTTTACCGTTCTAGAGTTATGCTCTTTACAAATGAAAAAAAAATGCTGAATTTTCCGTTTCTGTTTTCTTACTTTAGTTTGCCTTAACCAAATGTAATGAAACTAAAAACTTGATTATTACCACATCACACAGATAAGTTCGATTTTTGTTGACATCGTTTTTTACTGTTCTAGAGTAAAGCCCCTTTACAAATTGAACAATTGACGAATTTTCCGTTTCCTTTCTCCAACTTAAGTTTGCCTCAAGCAAATGTTATGAAACTTATACACAATTCTTATAACCACAAAACTCAGAACTGGTAAACTCAGGTCAAGTTTGAGTTTGGGTAGCATCACTTTTATTATTCTAGAGTTATGTTCCTTTATAATGTTTTATGCAAGCGGGGGCATTATCTGTGTCCCATGGACACATTCCTCATTTATTTCAGATCTAAAATGGAACACCCTCATCCAACAAACAGCCGCCAAGTAAATAAATATTTATCAGAAGAAAGTGCAATTACAAAAATAAAAGAAAGAGCATACCAAACTTTTATAAGACCCACATAAGAATACTGTTGTACTGTATGGGACCCATATAAAAATGAGAATATATCATTAGAAAAATAGGGATGAGCGGCAAAGCAATCTATCTGAGATGTTAGATGCCATGAATTGGCAAACATTGCAAGAACGCCGACTAAGAACAAGGCTAATAGTGTTCCACAAAATTATAATTGAAAATATTCCCATTCCATAACAAAATTTATTACAGCAGAGTACTAAGTCTAAATCTAGATCTACGAATAAAGATGCCTACCGACAAATTCAATGTAATAAAGGTCGGTTCAAATTTTCTTTCTTTTATCAAACTATCAAAGACTGAAACAAAATATCCTCTGAACAACTAAAACACGACTACAAAAACCTTCAAGGGTGCACTCACTCGTGATGTGCTCCTTGATATATATCCATACCTGAATATGAAATAAACAGGCAATCGTGTTTTTATCTAAAATAAAATAAAAATGACTTGAATATTAGAACAATTATATAAACATGATAGATCTTAACAAAGAAATATTGTGTCCAAGTAGTCGGGCGAATACTGCGATCAGTTGGTGGATCCAGAAATTTTCTCAAAATTGGGGTACTGACTGCCTAAGAGGGGGCCCGCTCAGTAATGCTAATTTGATTCCTTATATAATCAACCAAATTATTCCCACAAAAGGGGAGGGCCCAATGCCCCCTCTAAATTCGACTCTGGCGAAGTTCTAGTATAATCGCATACTCCAATGCAGCGAACAGTATCCACTTGTTCATCCGAGACCCTACAGACGATAATTCAGTCAGTTAGATTTTATCAGATTCAGCCAACTGAAGACTTCAAAAGTACGATTTACTTGTGTCTAATCCATTTTGCTTTAATTCTGCAAATAAAATATGTTTCAACTAAAATATGACAGTTTTCAGTCTTCAGAGGTCAACTCGATAGTTGATTGATTGATTGTTGGTTGCTTAATTTAAGAATTATGTTCCAAAACTAAGATTTTATAGTTCCCGGGCAATAACTTGAGTTTTAGTCTATAGATCTCCAGAAAAATGTACCACAATGATTCATACCAAAAGAAAGGAAGATTGTGATTGATTTTATGGATTATTTGTCCCAACTGTTTAGGAAAAAGGGACCAAAAGCAATGATACGTTTTGAACACTTTTATTTTCATGAATTGCTTATTTCTCGACCAGTTTTAATGTCACATTGTGGTTAATTCAAGGTCTTGTATTCATGGGGTTATTAGATATTTAACTGTGATTTTTTTGAATTTTGAATTGTAGGCCCTGTTTTTTTTTTTTAAATGATCCACATTGAGATTAAAAGGGTCAAACATTAAACTTTGTATGATTTCATCAAAAATTTAATTATTGGTGTTAAGCCGAATATAACTGTGTATTAGGATGTTTAATTTTGGGGCCAGTTTTCAAATTGATCCACATTAAGGTCCAAATTGTGCAAAATTAATCTTAGTTTGATATCAGCAAAAATGAATTCAAGAGGTTCTTTAATTGATATATTTCATAATTGCGTTCCTATTTGATCACTTAATCCTCTTAACGATTAATAACAATATCTTATTACTTAGTATTAGGCTTGGCAATACTCATACGAATACGAATACATGTACTTTATTTCTCATAAAACTACAATTACATAGTTATAGAGAACATACATAAATATAACTATAAGGTACAATTTTACAAGCATGTGTGAACAATACAATGAAATTAACTTGGAGGACTGACTTCCACATTTATAACTTTGATAAATTTACATAGTTTTTCTAATATTACAATATTACATGAATTAAACAGTTGATCAAACTTATAGATATTAGGGTTAGACCAGCAGTATGTAGGTAAAAATTTCTTTCTTTCAAACATAAAAGATCCACAATTCATAATATAATGGTACTCGTCACCAATGTCGTTTGAGTCACAGAGACAGCAGATTCTGTCTTCTCTCGGTAAACCCTGCCACCTTCCAGACTCAATCTGCAAGTGGTGACTACCACATCTATATTTGCATAATGTATAAATGAATTTGTGAGGTAAAACAGAAAAATATTTTTCCAATTGAAAATTATTTTTAAAAATACGATAGCATAAAGTTTTAGGTAATTCTGTAACAAATGCAAGGCATTTTTGCTGAAACTGATCTTTGAGTTTTTGCGCAATACATTTTGACACCCATTTGTCAGCAAACTGTGCATTCTATATATTGGACATACCACAATTATCAAAAATATTTTTAATATATGATATCCACTTAGTGTCTATTCCGTAATCATTATAATATATAAATACAAGTTTATATAATGCAGCACAAATTTTACTTTCTTTTCCATTAAGAAGTCTACTCCAGAAATTAATCATTTGCAGTTTTACAGACACAGTAATAGGGTATCTGCCAAGTTCTGTATACACTATGAAATTTGGAGTAGACTGTTTTAAATGTAAAATCATTTTACAAAATTGTAAATGTACACGTTCAAGTATATCTATATTTTCAAAACCCCATATTTCTGATCCATATATCAATATTGGTAAAACCATTTTGTCAAATAAATCAAGTTGACATTCTATTGACAAATTATTTTGTCTACCTTTTTTTAAAACACTATACATAGCTTTTGTGGGTTGTTCTTTTAAATAATTTGACAAAAAGGATCCACTTCTAGAAAATAAAATACCTAAATATTTGTATTCTTTTACAATTTCAATGTCGTTACAATTAACTGTAAACTTGAGATTTGCTGGCATTTTGCCACTCGAAAAGATCAAAACTTTAGTTTTATTTGTATTGATTTTCATTTTCCATTCTTCACAATATTCGTAAAATGTATTTAACATGTATTGTAGATCAGTGCTATTTTCTGCTAATAAAACAGTATCATCTGCATATAAAAGTAAAAGTAAAAATAATTTCAAAAATACTGTCAGCTCATTTTCGATTTCTTGTGATATAGATTTTAAGCCTATTATGTTTTTCTTTTCAAAAAAAGTTATCATTTAAAAATATAGAAAACAAAGCAGGTGAAAGATTTTCCCCTTGCCGCACCCCCATCTCACAAGGAAAGAAATCAGATTTTTTACCCTGATGTATAATACGCGATTTGACATAATCATACATACTCTGAATAACACGAAAAAATTTTCCATTTACTTCATTCTGCAATAATTTGAACAGAAGTAAATTTCGCTGTAGAGAGTCCAACGCTTTTTCAAAGTCGATAAAAGCACAATGTAACTTTTTCTTTCCCAATTTTAATAATTCAAATAAAATATGTATAGTAAAAATATGTTCAGTCGTAGAATAATTCCTTCTGAAACCTGCTTGGTTTTCATTTAGTATACATAATTCATCAAGATAATTACATAATCTTGTGTTCAATATTGAGGTAAAAAGTTTACCCAGAGTAGACAATAACGTTATAGGCCTATAGTTTTGTGGATCATTTTCAGAGCCTTTGTTTTTAAACAATGGAATTACATTTCCTATTAACCATGCCTCAGGCAACAATCCTGTGTCAAAAATAAGATTAAATAAACACACATAAACATCAATAAAAAATTCAATAGACGAGCATATATATACTCATTTACAATAAGATCATCCCCAGGTGTCTTATTATTTTTCAGGCTTTTTATTGCCTTCAATATTTCATCTTTTGTAATACAAGCATTAAGAAATACATTTGATGAATTTTCGTTTACATCATTTTCTAAAATATACCGCTCATTTGTTTCTTTATTTTTATTCAGATCCTTAAAAAAAGAAAACAAATCTTCAATATTAATATCATTTTTTTTCTTTCGTCTACCTCTATTAATAATTTTCCAAAATTCTTTCGGCGGGTTTTTTGTTCGCATCTTTTTCATTTTTGAACGCAAATCAACGTTAAATGATCTAATATTTTTATCCATAGTTTTTTTATATAGAGTCTCACTACGTCTCGAACGTTCCTTGAATATACGTGAACCATATCGTTTATATAACCTTTTTGATTTTCTAAACGCCCTCCTTTCCCGGCGGCATTCTGTGTTAAACCAATCACGGTGATTTTGTTTCCCTCCCGTGTAATCAAATCCATAAGTTTTCTGTACGAACTCCCCAAATGTATTTCTAGCATAATTACACCTTATGTAAGAATCCGGGGTTTTGATTGGTTAATAGCCAGTGTATTTTTCACCAATTTACTGTTATCAAATGAATATCGTTCATTTTTAACGCCGCCGGGGTATTTGCTAAAAGGATATGCCTTTTTTACCCTCTCTGCCGTGGTATTTGAGTAAAACATCTCTTATTTCATTTACAATTTCATCAATAGTATTTTTATCAACATTTTGAACATTTTCGGTTTTTGTCATAATAAAAGATAACAATTGAGATATACTTTCTTTGTCAAGATTTTCTTTATATTAATTAACTTGATCATGATTCCATTTTCCAATATATGTATTATTTTCACCAGATTCTACATTTACATTTACATTTGATTGCTTAGTATTACTACAATTGAGTACTAATTCGAGTGGACAATGGATATCAGAATATAAACTGCTAAATGGTAGAACATCAAAATTTTGAACAGATATATCATGTTAAGGAGGGGTATTTGCGAAAAATACCAGTCGAGAGAATGTTAAATTTCACGAGCCGCAAGGCGAGGGAAATTCATTCTCAAGACTGGTATTTTTCGCAAATACCCCTCAAGAACATGATATATCTGTTTAATTACACCGAATGTTAATGTACTAAAACGCATTGATGATCGTGACGTTACAAGCGTCCAGTCGGATAGAGTATTTTTTGGCAAATACCACGGCAGAGAGGGTAAAAAAGGCATATCCTTTTAGCAAATACCCCGGCGGCGTTAAAAATGAACGATATTCATTTGATAACAGTAAATTGGTGAAAAATACACTGGCTATCAACCAATCAAAACCCCGGATTCTTACATAAGGTGTAATTATCTACTAAATACAATACATCTGCAGTACTTATTGCATAATCTACGACACTTGTATTCTTGCTCGTAGGTTTACCTACTTCATCATTTCCTATCCGACCATTCATTATATATACATGTTGTTATTCTTACAAAATTGTATAAGTTTTCTGCCATATGTGTTTACATTTAAATCAGTACTGTGTCGTTTTCTTTGAATACCCAATTTATCTAAGATATCAACATTACTAAATTCATTAATATCAATTAAATTCTGCGCTAAAAAATCATCTTTGTCTACTAAATCATTAAAGTCTTGTAAACTCGCTGTTCTACATAAAAACTTGCTTTTTGCCAACACTGGTTTATTTAAAACATACAAAGGAACGAAACACATAAAGGTTTCCGAGGATGACTAGTAGCGCATAACAGAAGATGATTGGGTAAGAATGCTGACAAATGAATCCAACGAAATGAAATAGCATCAACCGTTTCTGTCATACTGCGTCTTCTGTTGCAACATATTTGTTGATCTTAATGAGATCCGAGGAGACCCATATAACGTTCGTTGTCATGTGTAGCAAATCCTTTGTTCCTAATTGCTAAGGTGTTGAAAAATGTTGAACCTTTCATACTGCAAGAGATACATAAAATTGAGAATGGAAATTTGGAATATGTCATAGAAACAACAACCCGACCAAAGAGCAGAAAACAGCCGAAGACCACCAATGGGTCTTCAACGCAGTGAAAAAATCTCGCACCCAGAGTTGGTCCTACATAAAATTATGTTCTAGTTCAAAGAAAATGAACGTCACATTAAACAAAGCAAAGTAAGCAAAATGACAATGATACATAAATAAACAAAGGACTACTAGCAATAACTGACATGCCAGCTCCAGATCTCAATTAAACCGATTGAAAGAATATGTCTTCATCATATGAAAATTAAGTACTATCCCTCCCGTTAGGGCTTAAGTATCATATATCATCATAAAATATATGAACATTACCCGTATCATGCCAACAACTGTTTTTTTTAAATTAGAAGTGTTTATTTCCAATGCAAAGACCCTATGAGTGAATCAATATTACTACCAAATTATGCCACCTTTTAAACATTGACTTATAAAGTCAAAATTAAACATTTAAAAAGGAAAACATCCTATTTTTTTAAAGTATTTTTGCAAGACAAGACAAGACAAGACAAATACTTTATTAAAGTCTCACCACTTGTTACATATAAAATATACAGCTTTTTAAAACACAAATTAACAACAAGAGCCACTCTATAAAGAGTTATGAGAGACTATAAAACATTTTTTTTTTAAAATCATAATACAAATACAACTTAAGTCAACTATCACGAATATAAAATACATTTTCGCTTTATTAAAATTTCATAGCAGATTTTGGCAGTATAAAATACCATATTTTCATTTGTAAAAAGAAATATAAATTTCTCATTATCAGACATATGTAAAAAATTCTCTTCAACAATACTAGCATGGTTAAAAATAACATTACGAATCTCTGAATATACAGGACAGTTTAACAAAACATGTTTTTCATCTTCAACGTCATCAGTACAGTTAAAACATAATCTATTTTCAATATCAATATTCTCATAACGACCAGTTTCAATTCTGATGGGTGCTACACCGCATCTAAATTTTGCTAAAGCACTCCTGTATCTACCTGGTATATTAAAAATTAAATAATTTTCTACGCCATATACATTTTTAAACATTCTATATGTACGTAATTTATTTTTATCATCTGACATAATCTTGTCATACCATTCTCCCTTAAATTTTTCAAAACATACATTTTCAATATTCTTAACTAAATCCTTGTTCAAAATAGCACCATTGCACAAATATTCCATATTAAGTTCTTTAAACTTATTTTTTACTCTAAAATGCCAATTTTTGACTTTTTTACATGTGTTACCCCATATAAACACTTTTTTATTTACTCTATCATCATTCATTTTATTAAAACGTGTCCAGTTTCTAAAAACACTAGTCCACTGTTTGATTTTACATGGCATCCAGCCCATGTCACCATACAAAGACATATTAGGCGTGTATTTTCCTACACCCATGAAAAAACGCATGGCTCTATTTTTAATACTATTTATACATGAAAAATCACGTGTTCCCCATATAGAGGCACCATAATCTATTACAGACCATACAAGTGTATCAAATAATTTTGTAAATGTACAATATTGAAATCCACCATTAGCTTTACATTTGGATATTAACAGACCCAACGATCTACTGGCGGCTTTAGCCACTGCTTTTGCCATATTATCATAGCTTAAATGCTCAGTAAACAATAAACCTAAATATGTGTATTGGGAAACAATATCTACATTGTTACCATTAAACAAAAATGAAAAATTTGATTTAGATACAGACTGTGTTCTAAAATGTACTATTTTAGATTTTTCTAAGTTAACAGTTAGGTCATTAGTACAACACCATATATTCAAAACATCTAATATTTTTTGTAAATCACTCTCATTCTCAGTGATAAAAACAAGATCATCTGCATATAACAACATGCTAACTTTATCATTTTCAATGTCTATACCTATGTTCAATTTCTTGACCTCATCAACAAGATCATTAATATAAATATTAAATAATAAAGGCGAAAGGATACACCCTTGTTTTAGACCACAATTTACGTCAAACCAATCGGTTAAGTTACCATTTACTTTAACACAAGCCTGTACATTGTTATAAAGAGAATAAAGTGATTTTAACATTTTTGAACTAACACCAAGTGTTTTTAATTTACAAAATAATAAATTTCTATTTATCCAATCGTAAGCTTTTTTGAAGTCAATGAATGCCACATATGTTGATTGTTTACGAAGTTTTCTAGTTTCTATAATAGTAGCCAATGTACTTAAATGGTCAACAGTACTACGTCCTTTTCTAAAACCATTTTGCTCGTCACATAAGAAGTCAATATCATCAAGCTTATATGTTAGTCGAGAGTTCAATACTCCACAATACAATTTGTAGGAAACTGGTGCCAAAGTTATACCACGGTACGACAAGGGATCTCTCGGGTCTGATGTTGAGCTTTTTGGAATAGGCGTTATAATCCCTTTTGACCACATTGCTGGAACTTTACCAGAGTCAAAACAAATATTGAATACTCTAGTTAGTGCATTTAACATAGTTTGGTTCTTATACAATTCAACTGGTATTTCGTCATATCCTGGTGATTTACCATTTTTGGAACTTTTTAAAACATTAAATACTTCTTCCACAGATATTTCACAATCTAACATATCATCATATATAACATCTACATCATTTTCACATATATTTACATCACTATCATCATTTCTATTAAACATATTAGAGAAATCACACTTCCATTTATTTAAAACTTCATCTTTATCACTAGAAATTTGACCATTATCTAATTTTACTTCCATAGGAATATAATTTTGGCGCTCACTACCTACACCAATTTTTCCAATTTTTCGCCAAAACTCTTTTGGGTTTCCACACGAATTACTCAATTCTTCCTGCATGGAGTACCAATATTGGCGTTTTGCCTTTTGAACCGCTTTATCAAATAGTTTCCTTTTATTCACAAATACCTGTCGAAAAAACTTTTTCTGATTTTGAATTTTACACTTAATCCATATTTTTTCGGATGCACAAACGTCGTTCCATAATTCAGTTAACTCCTCACTCCACCAAGGTTTCTTACATCTCCTTCTTTTGTTATTTACGCCGTCGGATAAGACAATCACTTTAGATGATAATTTTGTAGACATTTCCGTTTTAATAACATTCACAAATGCATCATACATATTGTTAATCTTGTCTTGCGTTACATTTGAAAATTCCAAATTTTGAATAATAATATCAATATCATTCAGAGCAGATTCCGAACTGAGCCAGTCTTCTGGTATATTTTTGATGTCATATTTGGTTTTAGTTTTACGATTGTTTTTTGGTTGCGCAGCAGTTTTATTACTTTGACTAAATTTCAACGTTATTTCCCAAGTCAGTAGAGAATGATCTGGAATTATTTTCTGAAGATCAAATTTACCATTAGCACATATTTGCTCTATAATTAAACTAGTTCTTGTAACTTTAAATTTGTTGAAAATATCCAGCATTTCGTACGGTACTACGCAGTAATCCACAACGCTCAGACCGCGGGTAGATACATAGGTGTAGTCATTTAATAGGGTATTTCTTCCATTTAAAATACAACAGCTAATATCTGTAAGAAATTCACAAAAGACCTTCCCATAACTGTTACACTGAAAGTCTACAACATGTCTGTCAGGAAGATTATCAATACCAGTGATTGAATCAACAAAGTCCGAACATCGGCTATTCCAGTCACCACATATATAGAAGGGGTTTCCTTGAGGAACAGTGTATACTTTAGTCATTAAGTTGTCAAAGAATTCATGAACGTTAACTGCACGTGTGGAATTTTCGGGAGGAAGATAAACAACACAGACATAAAGAACGTTATTGGCATTGGTTTTGTTCTCAAGTTTAATCCATAAAATTCCCTCAGTGTCATTATCTGCAATTGTAATATCAAATTCATTGCATATGCTATTTCGTATTAAAATTCCAACACCACCCGATCCGGATTTTGCTCGGACATGAATATGTTTACGATTAAGACCATACCACTGATAACCTTCAACGCTAATAACGTTATCCCCAGTAAGATGCGTCTCCGCTAGTCCAAGTATATCCAAATCATAATGTTTTACACATGAGATTAAAAACATATATTTATCGCTATTTACATCAGACTTCCAACCATTAATATTCCAAAATCCGCAGTTTACCTATTTATGCCCATCACGGCTATTCTGATTATGACCTCCGTTCTGACCTCTGTAATTTCCTCGTCCCCGACCGTTCAAATTCCTTTCTGACTGATTATGGTTATCATTGGTAGATTGTCCATTTCTATAGGTTGACCTTTGATCCGTGTTATGGCTATTGCCACCTCTAGTGTTTCCACGCCCACGATCATTTCGTCTGTAATAGCCACGATTACCACTCACATTATTGACTATCGTATCGTCTCGGTCTCCGCGTCTTTGTGTATTGGTGTTGGTGTCACGTGTACTTTTATCGTGTCTAGCCCTTACCACTGATCCTCTGATCTCAAGCTTGTCGTTACCAATTGCGTTGACAATACTTCTCAAATTAGAGTTCAATAGGCGTTGTGCGCTTGGAATGGCATTGTTAATATAGACATCTTTATAGATACGAGTGTTTCTTAATTCACGTTTTTTCTCCATTACCTTTTGTTTGTCCTCCTTATTTTGTAACTTTACTATAACAATTCCGGGTTTACCTGTGTGGTTATTCTTTTTTCGCTCTACAGCGGCAACTTGAATACTATTTAAATGTAATCCAACTTTGATTAAATCGTCAACTTTACAAGCAATATTTTCTTTTTCTGTTTCGGGAAGATTTTTTATCACCAATGAGAGATTGTCTTCACTGATCACTTGAGATTGCTTTTTATTTTGTTTAACCACATCTGAATATGATTGTTCCAAGGAGACGACTTTTTCGGACACTGTTTTTAATTCTGTTTTAAATTCTTCTCTAACTTTTTTCATTTCTTCAGTCACTTTTTGGTCGATCATATTTGCTACTTGTTTTGGAATGTTAGTTTCAATATCACCCATCCGTTTAGTTAAGATGTCACAAAATTTATTCATGCTATTGGCTAGTCCAACCACTAAATTCTTTAGCTCACATATATCATCGAGTTTGTCTGAACAGTGTTTATTTTGTGTACATTGACTATGAGGTGACCCGTCAATCAGATTTACACGGTTATTGTGTACAGTTTCTGGTTTCAGTTTTTTTGCATTTTCTGAATAGAGATCGGAATCGGAATCTGAATCAGATTCATGCGGTCTTTTTAATCGATTGTTATTACTTACAGTTTTTTCATTTAGTACATCGACACTGATATCCGCCGTTGTTATTAACTGGTTTACTACTGACGTCGCCATTACTGACTGGACATACGATCCTGCAGATTTTGAATTTAGCGGGTCGAATTCTAGTAGGTCAAGTCCCTGCATTTCACAGCATCAATATCTTATTTGGCCTTTAGTGACTCACTAGTATAATTGTCTATGGTTCTAAATCACAAAAATCCACATACAAATCAGAAATATTGAGATTTTTTTCTAAGAAAAAAAAAAAGGCGACCATTCAAATCGACACATGCGCAGATAGCATTGTATATATGCATTGTAGAATGGCAACGGGTGGAAACATTCATATCTATGGAGATCCAGGTAAGATTGATTAAAACATATTTATTAGTTGTACCTTTGTTACTGACATACAAAAATATAAGTAATAAGATATTGTAGGATTTAGTAGTCCGATAGAAATGCAATACCTATGAAATATATCAAAGAACCCCTTGAATTCATTTTTGTTGATAATAAACTAAGATTAATTTTGCACACTTTCGACCTTAATGTGGACCAATTTGAAAACAGGCCTCAATATTAAAAATCCAATTACACAGTTAGATTCAGCTTATCAAAGAACACCAATACTACATTTTTTGATGAAATCAAACAAAGTTTTATTTTAAACCCTTTATGTCTCAATGTGGACCATTTAAAAAAAGAAAAGGGCATACAATTCAAAATATAGCATATCAAATAACCCAATGAAAACAAGACTTTGAAAAAAAACCACAATGGAACTGGTCAAGAAATAAGCAATTTATAAAAAGTGTTCAAAACGTAAATAACGGTATCATTGCTTTTGGATCCTGTTTTCCTAAACAGTTAGGACAAATAATCCATAAAATAAATCCCAATTCCTTTTTTGGTATGGATCATTGCGGTGCAATTTTCTGAAGATCCATAGACAAAAACTCAAGTTATTGTCCGGGAACCATGAAAATCCTAGTTTTTGGCCCCTAATTTTTACCTGCCCAAACTGTTCAGGGTTCAACCTCTGCGGGCGTATATAGCTGCGCCAAGCGGAGTATTTTTTTTATTTTCAAAAATTTTGGTAAAGAGAATTACAAAACATACTGGTGACATCCGCATCTGGCGTCATAAAAAAGGATACCATATATATAAACGTAATTTTCTCATACAGATGAGAAGTTTTCTAATAATCAATCATACCAAATCTTCTAATTTTTACATGGAAAGGCAGTTCACAAATCACGGTGACCGGCAATACAAATTGCTGAAAGACTGAAACCGTTACTTAACTCCTTGAATAACAATATTGCCATTTACAATCATGATTATTTTTAACTTAACGTCTGTGCCTTATACATGGTTTAAAACTATTTCCAGCAAATCTATCAGCAATACAGGATGCCTGTTATTGTGATAAGTATCAGATCAACAGAAACTGTACAAACAAAATTATAGTGCTCTGTAAAGGGGTCAGATAATGTTCAAGCTAATACCAATGAATGGGGATCTGAGACTTCCCCCTAAAAAAAAGTCATTAACATTTTATAGGTTGATGCATTAACGGTCTTTTACAATCTAATTAAAATATTGATCTCTGATATAACGTAATCAGAGATCAATATTTTAATTAGATTGGGTCTTTTATATTTAACTTCTCATTTCGTTTCAGATAAAGAATCTCTGTTGGTAAGTATATTTAAGAGATAAAACAGATTTTTAGTTAAACGATAATCTTATACATCTTTTCAATTGTCATAATTATTTGAGTAACCGCAACGAAACAGAAAAGTCGCGACACCCTAGCTTTTATATTGTTGTGCGTTTGTTTTTTTCTACATTGGCTAGAGGTATAGGGGGAGGGTTGAGATTTCAAAAACATGTTTAACCCCGCCGCATTTTTGCGTCTGTCACAAGTCAGGATCCTCTGGCCTTTGTTTGTCTTTTATGCTTTTTTTATTTTAATTTTGTGCATATTTCGGAGTTCAGTAGGACGTCCATTATCACTGAACTAGTATACATTTTTGTTTAGGTGCCTGCTGAAGAACCCATCCGGGTGCGAGAGTTTCTCGCTGTATTGAAGACCCATTGGTGACCTTCGACTGTTGTCTGCTCTTTGGTCAGGTTGTTGTCTCTTTGACACGACACATTCCCCGTTTCCATTTTCAATTATATATATCTATATGTATGTATATAAATATATTCATTTTTTACTTTGAACAAACTAACAGTATTTTGAACACATTTACAAAAAAGTCGGTAAACAGTAGGTATGTTAAGGTTTATGTACCCTTCTGTAGCCATTTTTGTACGAATTTTTCAAACCTCAATTGTATCAAAACTAAAGATATAATAAATAATAGAGATATGCCATTTAGTACATGTTCCAAGGGGAAACTTGATGTAAAGCATTATTTTTTACTGTTTCATTGCATTTGATAGAAAAAGAGGACTTTGTGGCAAATAAATCAAGAATTTTAAAGAAAATCCACAGCCTTTAATACAGAGATTTTTGTTATAAAATTTGAAACATAAATTACTCACTTGATTTTCTATGATGTGCTAGTGTTTATTTTTTACAAAAAGTTCTAAGTAACCTGTAAATTCCAAAACACCTCGTGCTGAGTCACTAAAGGCGAGCGCACCCTAAAAGGTGTACTTGATTTTGGCCATATTTATACTTGTCTTAACCAATAACCACATTTATAAACTTGTTTTAAGGAAATCAATGCTAGCACTGCATGCAATAATCCTATATCTATCAGTCATCAAATTGCCAAATATGAGAGTACAAGGATAAAGGCTGTCGATTTTCTATAAAAATCTTGATTTATTTGCCACAAAGTCCTCTTTTTCTATTAAATGCAATGGAACAGTAAAAAATAATGCTTTGCATCAAGTTTCCCCTTGGAATATGTACATAATGGCCTATCTTTATTATTCATTATATCTGTAGTTTTG
Source organism: Mytilus edulis (assembly GCA_019925275.1). Classification (NCBI taxonomy): domain Eukaryota; kingdom Metazoa; phylum Mollusca; class Bivalvia; order Mytilida; family Mytilidae; genus Mytilus; species Mytilus edulis. Next base: position 92,427,312 of record CM034355.1, on the reverse strand, counting down.
ATACAATTGAAGTTTGAAAAGTTCGTACAAAAATGGCTACAGAAGGGTACATAAACCTTAACCAATAACTACATTTATAAACTTGTTTTAAGGAAATCAATGCTCGCACTGCATGCAATAATCCTATATCTATCAGTCATCAAATTGCCAAATATGAGAGTACAAGGATAAAGGCTGTGGATTTTCTATAAAAATCTTGATTTATTTGCCACAAAGTCCTCTTTTTCTATTACATGCAATGGAACAGTAAAAAATAATGCTTTGCATCAAGTTTCCCCTTGGAATATGTACAAAATGGCCTATCTCTAGTATTCATTATATCTGTAGTTTTGATACAATTGAAGTTTGAAAAGTTCGTACAAAAATGGCTACAGAAGGGTACATAAACCTTAATTGTGTAATCATCGCCTCCTTCAATTGTCTACCAAGACACTTATCATGTTGTAGCTGTAGACCTGTTATAATGGAATTGTTTTAGAACTGTTGTTCTTATTTATTTTAGACTTGGACACTGTATCATTTTCAGAAAAAAATATTTAACATTGTACCGTTTTTGTGTGTTACAATACTTGTACATATTACAGTCCATATCAATGTAGTCTACACCTTTTACAATCCATACCTTTGACACTTCAAATAATGATTTCAAGTACCGGTTTAATGCAATTGTAGACCATGTGATTAAGTCATATTTTCCCTGTCACGGGAACTAAGTTATTTTCATTGGAAAATTCAAAAGATGATAATATGTTTGACAGAAATCTTTTGAACTCTATATGTCCTTTTTAACTTCTTTGATTCGAGCGTTACTGGTAGCATTCTTTTCAGTTTTATAATTTACTTTGGATTGTTATCTAAGAAAGGCAATGTTGTTTTTGATTGTTTGTAGTTTAAAAGTCTTACAGACAAAAGTCGGTAAATGTTTTTTTCATTCATGACTTTTTTGAAATATCTGTATGACTTCTGAAAATATCTGTATCTGTATGACTTCTGAAAATATCTGTATCTGTATGACTTCTGAAAATATCTGTACCTGTATGACTTCTGAAAATATCTGTATCTGTATGACTTCTGAAAATATCTGTACCTGTATGATTTCTGAAAATATCTGTATAACTTCTGAAAGTATCTCTGACATCTGAAAATATATGTAGGACTTCTGAAAGTATCTGTATGATTTCTGAAAATATCTGTATGACTTCTGAAAATACCTATATGACTTTTGAAAATATCTGAAAAATATACGAATGCCCTTGGGAACTTAGTTTATTCAAAATTATGGAAATCATGTTTGATTTTTTACAAACTAATTCATATATTTTTAAAGTTTTGAATCTTTGATTGCCCAGATTCGTTTTCAACGACGTTCACTGTATCGACTACTCTTAACACTAAACCACCCAGCGAAAAGGTTTAATAATTTTATTGCAACTCAAGTAAATGTCTTTTCGTAATGAATCATACATTTGCAGTTTATATTAAGATTTTTTTTATAGTGCATGTCTAATATAACTATAAGAAGATGCGGTATGAGTGCAAAAGAGACAACTCTCCATCCAAGTCAACTAAGGTCTTCAACACAAAGCCTTGGCTCACACATCAAACTATAAAGAGACAAAAAAAAAAGACTTATGCAAAACCATTCAAACGGGAAAACCAACGGTCCAATCTTTACACAAAAAAACGAGGAACGAGAAACTCCCATTAACCAGATCAACAAAAGACAACCACAAAACTCCAAACTCAGGACAGGTTCAAACAAATGCAGCGGTCCAAAATGCTACCTACCTGTTAATAAAGTTGTCATGTGGAAGACCATTTTTCTAAGCCAAATACATAAAGCAAAATCCTCTTTCTTTTCTGGACAGTACCATTAAATAAAATCTTCATAACGCTATTACATTATAAATACACGCAGATTTAAATACTTTGTAGGTTTTAGATGAAGTAACAGGAACAGAAGCAGTCAAGTTGATGTCTCTCTTTCAACTGGAACTTAAAGATGATGAAACTAAAAATCCGTTTAAATTACAACAAATTGATAATCCTCCAGCTATTAAAATATTAGGAAAACTAAACGAGAAAATATTCGCAAAAGCAGTTACAGAAAAATGGCGTGATCTTATAGATACTCTTCATTATGGTGTTATATCAGGATATACCGATAAAACAATTGTACATGTGAAAATGATCATACAGAGAAATGTATTAGAAGACAAAGTACTCCCTCGTCAGTGCGCATCACCCAATGAGAAAATGGTCAGGCTTTTTAGCAAACAAGACAAGTACATAGCCTTGGTAAAAGCAGCATACGATAATCCTGATCCCTGGGCTGAGAATCCATCAACGACCTCTTTTTCTAAGGAATTATCAAAATCCCAAAGACGACAAAAATATGATAATGTTGCTTCTTTCCCGAGTTTTGATGCTGACATGACGTTAGAGTTCGTCACTAATGAAGGATTGTTCGTTAAAGTATACAAGAAACCGATTACCAGATTAAATGTAGATGCCATTGTTAATGCAGCTGATGACACGTTAGGAAATTATGGTGGCGTAGCAGACGTTATATCTAAAGCTGCTGGATATGACATGGAAAAAGAATGTAAGGAACTCATACGAAAATACAGGAAACTTGGGGACGCGGAAAATAAAGTTACGTGCGCAGGTAATCTGCGGTATAAAGGGATCATCCATGCAGTTGGGCCAAGATGGAGTAACTACCATAATAAATCCGATTACCTGAATGTCCTTTTAGCAACTGTCCTAAACATATTAATATCAGCGAGAAGAGAGAAATTTGCAACAGTTGCAATGCCGCCAATTAGTTCAGGTATGTGTTATAGTTTAAATCAATTTGATATTCCGAGAAACAGGTTCATCTGACCTTTATTTCAATTAGAGGTTTAGCTAGGTGTAAAACCAGGTTAATCAACCATTTTATACACGAGGAAATGCCTGTACAAAGTCAATGTTAGACTGTTTCTCATATACTGAAAACAGTAGGCCAACTATTTGGTGTATGTAATGATTGAAAGGTGTATATATTCGTCCGGTATAGTGTTCATCTGATCTTGACTTCATTTAATGGTTTATGCTCAATGTTTAAAAATTTAGACAGCATGGTTCAAATCTGACTTTGACCTCATAGACATGGATCATTGCTAAACTGAGCTGGAATTCAGCCGTTATATTTCAAATAAAAAGTAATCAGATTAAAAGCTGTTTGGTCTGATTATACAAAGTACCGTCATGATTATTTAAGTGTTTTTTTTTTTATATCAATCAGAGGATCTAGAGAGAATGGAAGTAATGTATAAAAATCTTCTTAGTGATTTAGAAACCAAATTTTTTTTTTTTTAAAGTTATCTTGAAATCTTAAAAAAAATAATCTTCTAAAACATAAAGAACAAGGATATGAAGAAATGGTAGGTATCTTTCGTATAAACAACACTCATGGCTATTAAACAAATTTAAATGTATCACAGTTCAAAAGAGTAAAAACGTCCTTGTTTATAAAAATATAGTTAACAAAAAGCAACACAGGTTTTGGACAGGCACAAAAAAAATGTGGCGGAGTTCGATATGTTTAAACGACTGCCCCTTATCATCTTGAACAGTGTTGTAACAGCACAGTATAAAAGAAGCATGTAACAAGCCGGAGAAAGCCACGGACTTTCAGCAGTAAACTAGCGATTGTAGTTATTTAAGATTGTAATCGAACGCACTACTTACTAGCCTCTCAAAACACACTGCAGATTTCAACAACGTGTTAGAATGAGGCTTCAACACTCTGTTGAAAATGATTATTGTATGTATCATGCTTTTGTATTTAAATTTTAATATTAAACACACAACCTACGGCAATACATGTGAGGAATACTTTTTTACAGGAATATTTGCTGTTCCTAAGCGAATGTGTGCTGCTATGTATTTGAAGGGCATTTTTGAATTTAGTAAGCGAGGACATTTAGATTCCCTGAAAGAATTCCATATCATCGACATTCACAATGAAGTACTTGATATGATAAATGATTGGTACACAAAGTACAAAAAGGACCCAGCATGTATTGAAATTGGTGCTGTGCTGAAAAGTTGTGAGTCAGACCATCGTAGAGCTTTTACTAGACAATCATCTGGGCATCACGATGAAAGGAGAAATAAAAAAATATCGGATAACTTATCGGAATCTCAAAGACGCAAAGGTCAGGTTGGTAAAGAAGTTATGCATGCCAGAGCTACATATCCTAGACCATCAACAACAAAAGTGGTACCAAAGTTCTGTGGTAAAACTGATATCCTTATATACACAGGAAACGTTCTACAGTTAGAAGGAATATACGTTGTCGTTGTCAGCGAGGACGGTCTCATTAAAGGTGAGGGGGGATTATCAAAAGCTTTGCTAAATGCTGGTTGTGATAAGTACAGGAAGGAACACAAAAAGCTGAAGCCGGTAGTAAAAATCTGGTTCTTGGAACATAATCAAGGAACTGTTTTACTAACAACAGGTGGTGACAAATTACCATTTAGACATGTTTTACATGCCATTATTAGAAGACAGAATGGCGAACAAGAACAGGTGTTTCAAAAGAAACTGCAATCAACAATGTACAAGGTGTTGCTTCAAGCGAATTTGCTAAATTTCAAATCGAAGAAAGGCATCAACATCGCTCTGCCAATGATTGGATTAGGTAATGTTTTTCACATTAACATTTTATATTTCCAAACTAAGACTATACTTGTAAAGTCAAGTATATATATAATGTATTCATTTTCGTCTATACCTGTCTGTTTTCAAAGAGATATCTTGTAAATTAAGGACTTAATCTTAATAGTAAATGAAATGAAGTGATTCATACACTTCGTATTTATAGACTTTGTTCATTGCTTAATTGGTTTCCAAATTTTAACCAAATCAGCTAGGAAAAATCTATTCTTGAGGTTTCTATGGCTAAACATTGAACCTAATAGGCGAGTGACATTTTCAGAAAAGACGCTTAGTTAGTGACTTTAATGCACCCACCTAACACACAGCTGCATTTTTTATATGTTATAGTATAATATCTGAACTTCCTTTTTTGGCCGGTCGTAAAAAAATCCTACAGTGCAATTTTTGTAAAAATTGAATTAAAATCGAAAAATAGTTCCAAATTGAAAAATGACCAACAGTGTTGAAGCGTGAAAAATTAACATGTAGCTTTATTTTCTGTTGTCACAATGCGAAAATTATGTACGTTTAACATTTCAATGTATAAAAAAATACTTTTCAAAAATAAAAGAAGTATTTTTTGCGAAAAAAAAAAAGATTTTTGTAACATTCTTGGATTTTTTTTTATAAAAATGGTGCCAATTTTCATATTTTTCTTCATTTCTTAGATATTTTCGGCTTGGAACCCAAATTAATAATGTTCGTATCATTCCAAAGTTCATTACTCGATTAATAAATATTGTTATCACTGTATTATTCTGGATTTTATACCATGAAGGCAATTTTTTTGGTACAAATATAGCGCAAAGTATTAAAAAAAATCAAAGGACCATAGAGGCTGAGACGTCAACGTTTTTTTTTAGTTTTGGTAGAAAACCAATATCTTATTATTCTTAGTCAATTTGCACTTACAAAAGGCAGAGATTATGAATAACTATTGAAAAATACTTCTTTCTCAATTGATCAATGCACATTTTAGTTTTGCAACTAAAAGTACGTAAAAATGTGTAAAATCTGATATTTTCCCCATGAACTTGAACGTGAGATATATCCACCTTTTAAATTTCCTACCGTTTTAACCATCGCATACGGTATACTTATTGATAATGCAAATTCGGTCAGTATTTTAAAGGAAGCATAGTGTATGTGCTAGGGCCACGTCAAGAGCCTGTATGTTGACATGCTATAAATACTTTAATATATGGGGATATATATTCATGCAGTTGACAAATTCTTCGTAGATATTTGAAATACAATAAATGTTCTACCTCAGGCGTATATATTACCTAAGCCGTATTTTAAATAGGATTACGTGTTTTTAAATATTCTTCGAAGTTTTACTTGGTTCGAGCGTCACCGACGAGTCTTATGTAGACGAAACGCGTGTCTAACGTAAACAATCGATCATATGCCGGATAACTTTCAAATTTATTTGTTATTCATTATGGTTGTCGTTAGTTGCTTTTTATGATTTTTGCTTTTGTTTGTAGGTTTGAGCATGAATCAAGCTTTTGGGTATCTAATTAAAATTGTTTTAGAACCTTTATAGCTCATTATACAGTGTTGGCTACTGCTTCTTGATTTAGGCCATACAATAAGCTATAGTTGTTTACCTCAAAGCATTTAGTCTCTGGTATACAAAGATCATAGTGTCCTTTAAATCATACTTATCAAAGGTACCGGGCTTATAATATGATATCTTCAGGCTTCTTATTCTAAATACGGATTAACAATTTAAGAGACTAATGTCAGAGGTTTACCCATGTATGAGTACGGATGACAAAAGTTGTCTTAATACGTAATACTTTCTGCAGGATTTGATAAATTTGTTCTTGTGAAGGAAAAATATATGCATTAGGGAGCTTGTGCATGTACTGAAATCATTGAAAGTGTCTGCTACACAGAATTATTTCAGTAACAGCGAAGTATCAGGAATTATTCCAGTAAAGCAAAAGCTTTACAGGCTCAGTTTTAAAATATGAATTTCGACTGTCTTATATTGTTAAAAATCACAAAATTAAAAATTGCATTATTTGTAATAAATTAGATAAATTTCTTTTCTTTTAAAGAAATAGATTATTCACAGAAACTCCTCCAGAATGACAAAAAAAAAACTATGTATAGGTTTAGCCGAATTAAATCCCGCAAATTCCACCTTCATATTAGTGGATAAATATCTATAGATATCTAAGTTTTGAATACTGGTAAGAAATCAATGCTTGCATTTTTAACTGCAAACCTTTTGACTGCACAAATGTGAGTGAAAATAAATGCAGTCGTAATGAAAAAAATACGTTAAGAAATTAAAGTGTTTGTAAATTATGTAATCCCAAATGTCAAAATAAAAGTCACCGTGGGACCTAACTTTAGTTTGTAAATCACCGCATTCTAATTTTGCATCTGGAGTCAGTTTAACAACGAATCTTTTACGACTAAAACTGGTCGTAAGTCATGAATAGATCAGTTTACTTGCGATTAATCTTGTCTCAAGTTTTTTTGTGAAACCGACTTCTGTATCTGAAGTTTGGTAAACCTTAGTTTTGCAGCTATATATGTCGCGGGCAGGATTCCATTATGATTGGACCAATATCACAGTGACCTGATTTTAGTTTATGACCATCCCCTATTATATGATGTATATTCATACTTAGTTTGGAAAACCCAGATTCAACGGTTCAAAAGATATGGACCGGACACAAACCAGACAAGCACGATTCAAACAATGTTTGAAAACTTGACGGCTCAAATGTCAATGCCAATGTCAAAATGAACTGATTTAATTTATGAAGAACCACGTGCCATCCCATAATACATCTCTGAACTAAGTTTGTTTAACATCAGTTCTATAGTTCAAAGCAATGCATTTTATGTTTGAAATCATTGGTTTTTGGATGAACTGGTACAGTATATGTATACATGTATAAGTTACCTGATTTAATTAGACACGGGCCACAAACAAGTGGGGACTGACGGAAGGACAAACTTAAAATGTGATTCATGTATCCTCTTTAACTTTGCTTGTGGTTGTATTAAACTGTACGATAGTGATTTCCGATCTTGACACGGTTTGCAGGCTGTTAACAAACAGGAGACTTTTGTCACTGTTGATATGGCAAAGACGTGTACTTTTTACTCTCTTTATTGCGTTGTTTTCTCTCCCTTTTACTCGTCCAACTTACAAATATTTAATCATATTTTTTTTTAATTTTGCATGGCACACCATCAATTATAGTAAATATTAACACATTTAAGGTCAAATATTTGTTATTATACGTCATTTTTGTAGAAAGTATCGATTTACTTATAACAGAGTGAAAACGTCAAAATGACGTCAATTATCGCCAAACCATTAAATGAACGATGTGCAACTAAGAATCAGAGAGACGTTATCATAGTATCGTGTAAAGTAAAATTTGAATTAACTATATTACTAGCTGCTTCAAATAAGACAATAATACTACAAAAGTGTTATTCTTTCAATTTTTTTATGAATGACCTTTGACCCCAATTTAAAAAAAATGCACCATATTTCACTTTTACGACCGGGAAAAATGGAATCTACACATGTTTTCCTTTCGAATGATATATAATATATCTGTGTGTTAGATAGGTGCATTAAAAATATTTTTCAGGTCTTAATGTCACTCGCCTATAAGACATTGAACATGCATTTGTTGTCTAATATCTTGAAATCATGAATAGATAATAGATGCATAAAAAATATCTTGAAGCCTTGAATAAATGAAAAAAAAATCAGGCAAGGGCAAAATTTCTATTTCCACCTCAATTAACAGATGATTTCTAATTGGAGTTATTGTCCTTAAGTGACTATTTTTTGTTATAAATTGTGGAGTTTTGTCTATTATCTTAAAAACTATAATAGATAGAAAGAAATCGTAAGCATCAAATATGGTAAGTAATTAAAGATCTACAAAATTGGTTAATATGATTTATTAATATGATTTATTGTCCAAAAAAGATATGTAGCCCCTAGCACCTATTAACAGCAATAAAGAAAAGAAATACTACAAAAATCTACAAAAATTCTTAACAACCGAAACAATTAAATCACTTTTTATAGTAGTTATTACCTTTTAATGACAATTCTGACAACTTTTCGAGTTTTTGTCTTTTTCTCGAAAACTTTTATAGGTTAGTTGAAATTAAAAAACAGCAAAAATAATCCGCAAGAAGATATCTACAAATGTGTCAATACGGTAGAAACCATTGAAAGACTGTTCATTGGAGTCGTTGACAATATGACGATTTTTCCCCCTACTTTTCGTGTTTTTGAATGTTATCTTGAACAAATTTAAAATAATAGAAATATAGAAACTGAAAAAAGAAAACAACAAACATTATCAGCAGTGCAAGATCTACAAAAATGCCAACTTGATCAAATCCATTGGATAACTTTTATATGAGTTATTGCCCTACACTAACAATTTTATACTCATCTTCAAATTTTTGCTTACTACGTGTTTTGCAATTTTTGTTACCGCTGAGCAATTCAGGTTCTAAGGTTCCTCTAGTCTCATAACCGGTAATGGCCATTGCAAATACATTGTTTGCGTTTTTTTATACCCCAGTCGTAGCGCGGAAGGGACTTTAAGATTTACCATTGTCCGTACGTTCGAAAATTGGTTTCCATTCTCTATCGTTAGTTTGCCTTAACCAAATAATAAGGCTACCTTAACCATATAATAAGGCTACATTCATACCACAGAGAAAATAAGTAGTACAAATCTGTAGACATATATATAATTCAACCACTATAATCAATAAACAAGTTATGAAACTTATACACAATGCGTATAACCACAGAACACAGATCGAGTATGAATTTCGCTGGCGCGTCTTTTACCGTTCTAAAGTTATGCCCCTTTAAAAATGGAAAAAAATGCTTAATTTTTCGTTTCCGTTCTCTAACTTTAGCTTGCCTTTGATCTGAGCGTCACTGATGAGTCTTATGCAGACGAAACGCGCTTCTAGCGTATTAAATTATAATCCTTGTACCTTTGATAACTACTTACTGCAACAAAACACAGAGCAAGTTTGAGTTCTGAGTTTTGATGGCGTCACTTTTACAGTTCTTGCGTTAGAACCCTTTATAACATTATATACAAGCGGGTGCATCATCTGTGTCCCATGGACATTCCCCATTTGTCGAGCCTGCGACTTTTGTCGCAGAAAGCTCAACATAGGGATAGTGATCCGGCGGCGGCGGTGTTAGCTAACTTCTAAAAAGCTTTATATTTTAGAAGGTGGAAGACCTGGATGCTGCATATTTTGTATATAGATGCCTCATGTTACGAAGTTTCCGTCAGTCACATGGCCAATGTCCTTGACCTAATGTCCTTGACCTCATTTTCATGGTTCAGTTAAAAAATGAGATTTTTTTGTAATGTTAAATTCTCTCTTATTATAAGTAATAGGATAACTATATTTGGTATGTGCGTACCTTTTTCAAGGTCCTCATGTTCGTCAGACAGTTTTCACTTGACCTCGACCTCATTTCATGAATCAGTGAACAAGGTTAACTTTTGTGGTCAAGCCATATCTCAAATACTTTAAGCAATAGGTCTAGTATATTCGGTGTATGGAAGGACTTTAAGGTGTACATGTCCAACTGGCAGGTGTCATCTGACCTTGACCTCAATTTCATGGTTCAGTGGTTATAGTTAAGTTTTTGTGTTTTGGTCCGTTTTTCTTATACTGTATGCAATAGGTATACTATATTTGGTGTATAGGAAACGAAAAAAATATACATGCGTTTCAAAGAAAGGAAAATCTGTTGTGAATTATGTAGTGGTACCGCATGAATCTATATCTTCAGTGAGCGATTTTAAAGTGAATACGATATCCGACCTTATCGACCGATACAGCATGGACGTGCCTGATAAAACACCGGATCATTCGATTCTTGAATGGAAATTAGCTGTTATGAACAAAGGTCCGAATGATGAACCAGCATTTGAAACACAGTTCAAGGGAAATAAAAGATATGATACGTCGAAGTTAACAACAGAATTCTTGAACTCGGAAGATTGTGTTAAAAGAATCAGCGAAAAATAAGTAGTACAAATCTGTAGACATATATATAATTCAACCACTATAATCAATAAACAAGTTATGAAACTTATACACAATGCGTATAACCACAGAACACAGATCGAGTATGAATTTCGCTGGCGCGTCTTTTACCGTTCTAAAGTTATGCCCCTTTAAAAATGGAAAAAAAATGCTTAATTTTTCGTTTCCGTTCTCTAACTTTAGCTTGCCTTTGATCTGAGCGTCACTGATGAGTCTTATGCAGACGAAACGCGCTTCTAGCGTATTAAATTATAATCCTTGTACCTTTGATAACTACTTACTGCAACAAAACACAGAGCAAGTTTGAGTTCTGAGTTTTGATGGCGTCACTTTTACAGTTCTTGCGTTAGAACCCTTTATAACATTATATACAAGCGGGTGCATCATCTGTGTCCCATGGACATTCCCCATTTGTCGAGCCTGCGACTTTTGTCGCAGAAAGCTCAACATAGGGATAGTGATCCGGCGGCGGCGGTGTTAGCTAACTTCTAAAAAGCTTTATATTTTAGAAGGTGGAAGACCTGGATGCTGCATATTTTGTATATAGATGCCTCATGTTACGAAGTTTCCGTCAGTCACATGGCCAATGTCCTTGACCTAATGTCCTTGACCTCATTTTCATGGTTCAGTTAAAAAATGAGATTTTTTTGTAATGTTAAATTCTCTCTTATTATAAGTAATAGGATAACTATATTTGGTATGTGCGTACCTTTTTCAAGGTCCTCATGTTCGTCAGACAGTTTTCACTTGACCTCGACCTCATTTCATGAATCAGTGAACAAGGTTAACTTTTGTGGTCAAGCCATATCTCAAATACTTTAAGCAATAGGTCTAGTATATTCGGTGTATGGAAGGACTTTAAGGTGTACATGTCCAACTGGCAGGTGTCATCTGACCTTGACCTCAATTTCATGGTTCAGTGGTTATAGTTAAGTTTTTGTGTTTTGGTCCGTTTTTCTTATACTGTATGCAATAGGTATACTATATTTGGTGTATAGGAAACGAAAAAAATATACATGCGTTTCAAAGAAAGGAAAATCTGTTGTGAATTATGTAGTGGTACCGCATGAATCTATATCTTCAGTGAGCGATTTTAAAGTGAATACGATATCCGACCTTATCGACCGATACAGCATGGACGTGCCTGATAAAACACCGGATCATTCGATTCTTGAATGGAAATTAGCTGTTATGAACAAAGGTCCGAATGATGAACCAGCATTTGAAACACAGTTCAAGGGAAATAAAAGATATGATACGTCGAAGTTAACAACAGAATTCTTGAACTCGGAAGATTGTGTTAAAAGAATCAGCGAAAACTGTCAACCGCATTGAAAATGAACTTTCATCAAATAGATGTATCAACGAAGCATATTGTTCCTTTACTACTTTTTAATGAACGAAATGGATCTAGCCGGCCTCACTGTAACCAGTCCTATCAAATATGAATGTAAATCGAAGCAAAGTAAGGCAAAGACTTTCTTAAGCCTTATTGGAGTGAACTGACGACAACAGAAAGTGGGACGCAGCAAGCAAAAAGGAAAAGTTATGGCTTAAATGTAGTGACCACACAAACATTAAACGTAAATTAAAACAAGAGTATTGTGTTGTCCGAAACGATTTTGACAAACATTTACTGTTTACGGCAAGCAAAACGAACTTATCAAGATAAACTTCAAATGGATCTGCTGATGAACTTGAAAAACCTAATCTCGAAATTTTTGGGAACAAATTGGCCAAAATTGGAATTTCAAATGACAGGCGGGATCAAATACCGTGGGAGGTTATTGATGATAATGGCGAAGTTACTACGGACAAGAATGTGTATTACAAAAGTGGAAAACAGACTATCAAACATTGTTCAACGATCAAACTGACAGCAAGTTATATGATGAATGTCACCTAGACAGAATAAAGAAGGGGGGAAATTTCATCAGAACCGGAACTGGTTGATACATTTTGTTTAAACGAACCCATCACTCGTTGTGAAGTTGAGAAAGCGGTGAACAGATTAAAATTAAGAAAGGCAGCTGGCATAGACAATATCCCAGCAGAAGTTCTAAAAAACAAAACCTGTATCGATATGTTACAAACTATTATTAATTTTTGTTTTGAAAACGGTGTTTCGCCACTTGAGTGGAAACAAGGAATTATAAATCCAATAGTGAAACCAAATAGTACAGACGTTCGGCTTCCTTTGTCATATCGTGGGATAACACTTTTGTCGGTGCCATGTAAAGTTTACTGTGACATTCTTAATTCTAGATTTGGAGATTGGATTGAAGATTCGGGTGTATTGGTTGATGAAAAATGTGGATTTCGTAGAAAGCGAAGCTGCCTAGATCAAATATATAGTCTGTACTCTATCATCAATGACCGTAAATTGTCAGGTCTTTCAACCTTTGCCTGCTTTATTGACCTGAAGAAGGCGTTCGACAATGTGAATCGGGACTGTTTATGGTTTAAATTACAAACGTTTGGTGTTAACGGAAAAATCTTAAATGCTGTTAAATCTTTGTATGACAACACAACATGTTCTGTACGTGTTAACAACGTCTTTACGTCAATGTTTCCGGTTTCATGTGGTGTGAAACAAGGGGGTCTGATTTCTCCGGGGTCTGATTTCTCCGACGCTTTTTGCTTTGTATATTAATGATTTAGCTACAGAAATTAAGTCTTTAAATAAGAGTATTGATATTGATAGTATAAATGTAAGCATCTTACTATATGCAGACGATATCGTCTTACTAGGTCCAAGTGAGGCTAGTTTACAATGCATGCTTGATTGTGTTAATGCATGGTGCCATAAATGGAGATTAAGTATCAATTGTAGTAAATCAAGTGTCATACATTTAAGGCCAAGCTCTGTTGAACGTTCTACTTTCTATTTTTTCTGTGGAAGTCATAGTTTAGTATATGAAGATTCATACAAATATTTAGGTATTTGGTTCAGTGAACATGTAACATGGAATAAAGCCGCCAAAGAACTCTCCAAATCTGCCAGCCGAGCTTTGAGCTGTTTGACTGTGAAATTTTACGCTTAAGGTGGTATGACATATCAAGTGTTCACAAAACTGTATGAAAGTTTGGTACAACCAATATTGTTATATGGTGCATCGATATGGGGACTTACTGAACATAGACTCATTAATAACGTTCAAAACAGGGCTAGTGAAATATTCCTTGGAGTGACTAAATTGACTAGCAATACTGCAGTACAGGGTGATTTAGGATGGCTGTCATGTCATGCTAATCAAAGACTGGAAGTTTTGAGATTCTTTTATAAACTTGAAAATTCAGATAATTCTAGAGGAATTCGTGCGTTTACCAGGCTTGGTACTAGGTCTTGTACATTCAAGGTATTGTATTGAATGCGATTTTGCGACCTTGGCATTCGAATGAAAGTTTTTGTCCTTAAACTGAACAACAATTGGATTATTGTCCTTGACGGCTATTTCCAGTCTTCAGGCAAGACGTTGTTTTGATTCCGTGATTGATACTTTGGTTATCTTTGTGTTGACTTCAATAGGAACAGTTTGCTTGTCAATGTATGTATTTCCAATTATGACCCAACCAAGTCTCAACTTTTTGGCAAATGGAGTTCGGGATGGTCCTATGCGTTGTTCAAGGACGTGATGTTCCTTTATAAGGTCTCTTCCAATTAAGAGTAGAATTCGACAACGTTCATCTATTAGTTGAATGCTTCCTCTGAGTTCTTTTAGATGAGGATGGTGCATTGCGACTTCAGGAGTAGGAATTTCGTCTCGATTATTTGGAATATTATTACATTCAATTAATGTAGGCAGATCAAATTGTACGTCACTATGTACAGATTTTATGACGAACTCTTTTCCTCTTTTCCACGAAGTAGCTACTCTGCCGGAGCATGTTGTAAGAGAGTAGTTTTCAGGTTTTTCCCGAACGTTGAACAGACTGAAGAATTCAGGCGAGGCAAGAGACCGGTTGCTTTGGTCGTCAATAATGGCGTACATCCTGATAATTTTGTCTGTCTTGTCCTTGTGGTACACGACCACAGGTAATATCTTGGCATAAGATTTCTCGCTCTTATGATCTTTGTAGATCTCTGTGCAGATCGAACTCACAGAGGTTAACTTTGTTTCAGCGGACTCTGTCTGCTCCCCGCCGTAGACTTGTGTTAGCTCCCCGCCGTAGGCTTGTCTGGGTGAGCTAAACTGGGAACTTTCAGATTGTTGTGGTCTAGGGATGTGAAGTGCTGTGGTATGTCGTTCACTTCCAACCTCATTACAACTGATACTTGCGTTGCAGTCCCGAGTTCTGTGTGTGGTTGACTCACAACACTTGTAGCACACATTGTTTTGTCTTAACAGATCCTTGCGTTCCTCGATTGGTTTGGCTCGGAATGCTCGGCATTCATTCAAGGTATGCTTTGTCTTGTGTAGGATACACATATCTTGTTGTTGACTGTTGTCTTCAGTTTGCTGTTCAACAGCCGTCTTATGGACGTTGACTTTAGAGTACATCTGAGGTGTGAACCTTGGCGTAGCGTTTTGTATTTGGTGTTACCTTTGACCCAAAGATGAACCCAGGATCGTTCTTAATTTTGCTAATTTCCCTGATGAAGGCAGAGAATTCTGTGAAAGGTGGAAAGGCAACTTCATATTTTGACTTGTATCTTGAAGCTCTTGTTATCCACTTTTCTTGGAGTCCGTATGGCAGTTTTTCCACAATAGGATTTATCCCGGACGAAGAGTCAAAATATGCTAGCAAACATCCCAGCTTGGGATTTTCCTTGTGATATTCTATTTCTGATAGAATATCAGACAAGTCATAAAGACGTGCGTTATCTTTGTTCGTCAAGGTAGGAAAATTGACGAGTTTACTCGTGATAGAGGCTTCCAACATTTCTGGAGCACCATATCGCTCATCCAGTCTTTGTCATAACCTCTGTAGGCCTCCAGTAGGGTTGTTGGCATTTGATGCCCTAATACTCATGGCATGTTTACCAGACTCTGGCCCTAGTCACTTAATCAGTAGGTCTATTTGTTCCGAGTCAGAAACTTGTAATTCGTCTATGACGTTTTTGAAGCTAGATTTCCATGTATGAAGGATTCTGCCTGGTCATTAAAATTTGTTAGCCTGTAGAATAATAGGTCTTTGCGTAAAAGAAATCTAGTAATCTCCGATGTTGGGTTGATTTGTTGCTGGTGTGCAACAGGGATCTCTTCTTTTACACCATGTTTTGTGCGTAAGACAGGGATCACTTCTTTAACACCCTGTTTTTGGTGTTCAGTACGGCTCTCATCTGAAAGACTTAGTTTTTGTATGCCGGTTACTAATCCCAGATCTGGGATTAATGTAACTTCCGGTGACTTAGTATCGGAAGGCAAGACAGCAGATGTCTGTGACAGCAAGTTCGATGCCACGGATGGCATGAACGCTGGTGCTTCGTGACTCAGCTCGATCTTAACAGGAATTTGTTTTATCTTTTGAGGTCCTGTTACTTCCTTTACAACAGTTGATACAGGAAGTTTATTGACGAAATCTTTCACACGCTGGAGCGGGTCTTCCTTTTCGTCAGGGAGATTGCTAAACGCTTGGCTATCATCGTATTCCAGGATACGAGCCTCGGCTTCTGCGGCTGCAGCTTCTCTCTGTGCTTCAAGAAGGTTAAATTTGGCTTTCAGCTCAGCTTTTTCACGGCTTACCCGTACGGCTTCTTGTTTCATTTGAGCCTTCCTGCGCATAGCCTCTTGTTCTTATTGAACTTTACGTTGAGCGACTTCTTGCTCCATTTATGCCTTTTTGCGTGCTGCTTCCTGTTCCATGTCAATTTGTCTGAACAGGGCTTGTTCCTCTAACATTGCTTCCTATTGTAGGATAACGGCATGTTTTTCTACAAAGGCTATTTTAGACTTGGCAGCCTCTGCCTTTGCACACTTTCTCCGTGCTAGGCTTGATATGTCTGACACGTTAGAGCTACCACTGCGTGAGGTTTTCTTACCTTTTGAGCCTGAGGTCCTTGTTTTAGTTGATTTAGCCTTAGTGAGGGCAAGGCGATGCTCGTGTAAAGATTCCATGGCCAGTTCCACTTTGGACAGACGGAGATCCAATGTAAGCTTACATGCGTCTATGTCTTTTTGACTGTCCAACGTTTTGGTCCTTTTTAGAAAGTCCAGATATTCGTCTGTGAACCTACGATAATTTGTACAGGCTTTTACAAGATTATCCTGGGCTGTTAAGACTTGCTGAAGTTCATTGGGAGGTGTGGTGATTTCCAATAACTGGGTTGTTATATCTGACCAAAGGACCTGTAATTCCTCACAGAACTTGTTACGTTTTTCTGTGTAGGCTCCTTTACCTTTTTCGGTGAGATCCCGTACTCGCCTAGTCTGGATTTTCATCAAAATGTGTGGTATTAGACGGATTTTGTTATAGTTCTAGATCTGGGACATTTCCCTCTGGGGGCTGTATCTCTTCTTGTTGTTCCACATGTCTGGGATCCATGTTGACTCAACGTTGTTGGGTTGCTGCCTAGTACACACAAGTTATGTAGTCCACTGTCAGTGTAAAGGTATGAACGTTGTTATGTTGTCGTTCCTTGTCTGGATAAGTTAAGAGAGGTTGTCGTCAATTTACTGTACGTCAAGGGATGACGCGTACATGCAGGGCTCAACAGGAAGGTTGTTCTGTAGCTGTAGAACTAATGTGGAGTGGCGTTATCTGTGAGACACAACAGGCAAGTTGTAGACCTTTTACTGTAATGGCCTGACCATTAAGTATAACCACGATTGGGCTCAAGCAATAATAATATCAGGTGCTGACAATTTATTCTTAAACCAATCTAACAAATGATAAAAAGCTGAAAATACAAATAAAATACAATTTTACAATGTGTTCAATTAATGTTATTAAAACGAAATGTCAAAAATAATAGATAGCACAGTCCGTTGAATGCGAGAAAATATTGTACTTCAAGAACGGTTAAATTTCAAGTATTTCACGGAGAAAAGGTTCAAATATGTAGAGAGCAATTTGAAGGGTTCAAATACAATGTTGTAGAATTAACTCACACTGTTGTTAGCCACGAATTGTGTCCAAGATGACGTCTCAACGAAATGTTCCTCGTGATCGTAATGATCTTGCATGTAACGGATACGTATGAGAGAGGGAAAGGTCGCGACGGTACGATGTTTTAACGTTAAAGATGAACAATCCTCCTAGACTGGAACACGTAAATAGATTAAGAATATAATCAAACGAACTATATAAACAACGGAACGGCGTAACAGAATATAACTTGAAACTTAAACATGATGACATCGAATATTCGATACTGCGTTTCTTCTATCAAACGGCAGTAATACTTATCGTAATTTTTAGATTCATTTTTGAAAAAGGTGCTTTTATATTACTTATACTTATAGTTGTTTTTCGGTTTACTTTGTTCTGAAATTTTTTGCTATTATGGGTCTTAAATTAAAATACAAACGGGGAACATTTGTTCGCATGCGTATAATAAGTAAATACATCAAACGTTCAACCTTTTTTCTGTATCATTGAACAATGGAACAATGAAAGTCCGTATGGGTGATAGTCTTAATAGTCTTTAAAAATGATGAAGTAAATAGTCTCAGTTTAATCAACATAGTTTCGTGTCAGGTGTTATTCCATTACATGAGGATGGACAACTAAAAGATACAAATCCTCGAAATATCCTTTACACGGATCCCGCACTGTCATTTCAGATTTAAACCAAAACATCAATTTTTTTTTCATAAAATTTTTGTTTTATATAGGATCTAAACCCTCGGAGGAGATTATTATGTGGTGTTGCTGGTCGGTCAAAGAAACCATTCAGAAATATTTAAGAACTATACCAAAAGTACAAATTCGAATTCGGGAAATTCACCTTGTGAACTACACAGATAATGTAACAAAACTCCTACAGTTGTATTTTTCTGATGAAAAACATAACACTAAACCACATCCAACGGGGCCAATACAGAGACCACATCCCAGAGCAGGCGACCGAGATAAAAATACCCCACTGAAAGGTTTGACGAAAGACGACACGTGGAGGATGGATGCTAAAGCCAATAAAAGGCAAAATGTTTCACAGTATATGTCTACTTACATAAAAAAGCCGAAACAGATAGGTAATCTAAATATTGTGAATGACGATGTCGGAGATGAAGACGATAGTCAAACCTGTGTGGTTTGTTTATGCGAAATGGATGACCCTGTAGAGCTGAACGAGTGCAAACATGTGTTTTGTAGAGAATGCATTATGGAAGTTTTTGGAGCCAAACCTTCCTGCCCAGTTTGTGGTGCTGTCTATGGAAACATCTATGGTGATCAGCCACGTAATGGGTGCGCAACTGTTTACATAGACGACGAGGCATTGCCAGGGTATTCTGGTAAACGAACATGGGTTATTTATTATGACTTTCCCGAAGGCAGGCAAGAGGTAGGTTGTGAATATTCTATTATAATACTCTCCATATCGAAAGAATGTTCTGTGGAACATCTTGAACACTGACACGTGACTTGAACAGATAAATAGATATTTAATTAAAGATTCAAGTTTCAGGCAAAGCATATTAACAAACAATAATTTATGTGGAAAAAATAACGACCAGAGTTCACTATCATGAATGATGAAATCTGGCATGATTGCAGAATGCCGACGTAATTTATTTAATGGATAAATCGGTGCACCACTGCTGACAATGATTGCTCAAGTTACTCTAGGTTAAATACTAAAGAGAACGAGGGCCATGATTCCTAGATACGCCGGGTCATATTCGCACCACCCTCTGGTTTCTCAGAGGAGTGAAGATTAACAATTTCTTAAACATAAAACAGTTAAGCTCAAACTGTTACCAATTCAGTACCGGCACTCGTGGTTTATGCAAAAGATGGTCTGAACACAACTTCCTGCGGTGTCGCAGGAAAGTAGAAACCGAATATGATCCGACGTACAATTACAGGAAACGATCATATTGCCAAATCCAGACATACGTTAGAATCAAGTAAACAAGATAAATGCTGATCTTTAACAAAGGAAAATCAAAAGTTAAATGCATTCCAGGCGAACGAACTAATAGCACGTATTGAAAGTTCCATTTTCACACTGCTGGTATCTGAATATGTAGATAAAAGTAGTTCCCATTCATAAAAATTAGCATTAACATATTAAGTTCTCGAACGTATGATTCAGCAAGCAAATCCATCGGCTTGTTTGTGTCCTCTATTTTGTCCAATAACGTTATAGATCCGGCCTGTTCTGGTCATCCTAAAAAAACAAATAAAACAGCAGCAGACAAAAGAAATTGTTATTAGATGGTAGATTGCAAGGGGAGGTAGGTGGGTTTTTGAAACTTTTACATATCTACAAGGGACTACAAGAGTGGCTAGTTTAATGTAATACTGAAGAGTCACATGACGTCGATTAGCGGATAGCGAGATACGGATCCGAATGATGCATTAATCATATCTCCATCATTAAATTAGTTTATCTTATAAATGAGATAAACCGTATTAAAAATACATTTATACTATCATCACAGTAATATTTAGATAAATTATAATGCTTTTCATTAAATGTTGAACATAAATATATTTTATATATACATGTCTTATGTTTGTTTAAACTTTACAGACATTCCATCCTGAGCCAGGTAAACTGTATGAGGGTTTAAAAAGAAGGGCGTTTCTTCCATATAACAAGGAAGGTACAGAAGTATTAATTTTTTTAAAAAGAGCCTTTCAGCAGGGACTGACTTTTACTATTGGTACATCAAGAACAAGTGGCAAAGAAGGTGTTATCACATGGAATGATATACATCATAAAACATCAAAGACTGGAGGCCCACAAAAGTAAGAATTAGTTGTTGTGAATTTATAAATATTTTCCGCAGTACTATTCTAAAGAATTTTTCATTACGCGGAATTGTTTATAATGAGTCGGGATTTACCCAATCTCGAAAAACTCCAACAAGAATTGATTTTTTTATATCGAATCGAGATGTTTAAGATCTAATTTTTCATGAGTGTATTAGATACTAGTAATCAAATGATATTAATCCCGAACAATCGAGTAGTTATATAATATGTTCATTACTTCCCCCTTTTTAATGTTTCTAATTTTTGTCATACTTTTTTACTTTGGGCACTCCAGTAGATAGAGGGCACTGAATTAATCCAGGTGTCAGGTACTTTTATTTTTATTTTTCATTCTGAACCTTGTCCGAAAGGAGAAAAAAAACTGACATCCGCTAAACTTATTTAAACAAAATATACAATAGAAGTCCCTCATTTAGAGCCCTAGTAATGGACTTTTGACGATAGACATAAACACTGCCATCGACGAGAAAAATAAACACACCCCTAAAAGTAATTTGAAACCATATACGAAAACCACATAAAGCTACTGGGCCAGATGCTATACCATCCTGTATACTAAAGACAGCAGCAGACCAACTTGCTCCAATTCTTACAGAACTGTACCAAGCATCCCACAACACCGGAGAAGTCCCTGAGGATTGAAATGATGCAAATGTAGTCCCACTCTTCAAAAAGGATGAAAGACATTTAGCATCAAACTACAGACCTGTTTCACTTACCTCCATTACATGCAAAGTCCTAGAACACATTGTACACAGCAGTGTAATGGACCACTTTGACAAACACAAAGTTCTTACAAACGCACAACATGAATTCCGAAAACGACGATCTAGCGAATCTCAACTTATCATCACCATTCATGATATTGCATCGAAATTAAAAAGTAACAGCCAAGTAGAAATCATCCTACTAGATGTCGCAAAAGCGTTTGATAAAGTTCGACACCATCGCCTACTACATAAACTTGAGTTTTACGGAGTAAACACTAACACAAACAAGTGGTAAAGATCATTCCTACAAAACAGAAAGCAAAACGTTATCTTAGAGGAACCAGTCTCGGAACAGGTACCAGTAGTCTCTGGTGTTCCTCAAGGCAAGTTCTTTGATCCCTGCTGTTCCTGTCCTACATAAATGACATGCCAGAAACAACAACATCATCAGCGACCAAACTATTTGCGGACGACAGCCTCCTCTATAGAACAATAAGCAACCAAGCAGATAGAAACCTTCTACAGAAAGACCTAACATCATTAGAGGACTGGGAAAATAAAAATGGCAAATGAGCTTCAATGCGAAAAAAATGCATTGTTATCCAAATACAATACAAGAACCGTCCATTGATACCAACTAATTACCAACTACATGGACACACACTTGACACCATTGAAGCCAGCAAATACCTAGGAGTAACAATAAGTGATAACCTAACCTGGGACAGACATATTGACAAAATAGTGGGTAAAGGCAATAAAACACTAGGCTTCATAAGAAGAAACTTAAAAGATTGCACTAAACCAGTTTAAACAGCAGCATATTCAACAATAGCAAGACTGGCAGTTGAAAATGCATGCACAGTATGAGACCCAACATAACAGACAAAAATAAAGGAGATTGAACAGGTACAAAAAAGCGGCCAGATTTGTAAACAACAACTATACAGATCGTACACATGATGGTAAAATCATTAAAATGGGAAAGCCTTGAAGACGGCAGGAAACAAAATAGGCTATGCCGTTCAAAATACAACACGATCTAATCGACATAGATCGGCACCAATATCTGACGCCAAACGATAGCCGGACCAGAGGTAAAAACCGATTCTATTAAGAAAGGGCCACAACAGACGCCTTCGGGCAATCCTTCTTTTCAACGAACATCAGGGCCTGGAACCAACTATCAACATCATCGACACAGCAGAAACAGTCGAAAGATTCAGAGCTGCCCTGAAGGCATGCTCTGCTAAAGCCTAGACAGTAATATCCTGTACATAGTTTTATTTGTATATATAGAGAGAACGTTTGAAATGTAAATAGCCATGAACAAACTTTCTGTGTTCGGACACTGCGCAAAATATTCGCGGAACCTAATACATTCAGTTATTGAATCCGGTTCCTTACTTGGAAGAAGAAGAAGAAGAAGAAGAATAGAAGGTTTATGCAGACATATGCATATTCGATAGCAATCATTTGATCATTATGGTCATTTGTGAACTTAGAAATGCGCTTTGGACTCATGAAATTTATAACGTGATGGCAATATTTTTTACAGCACTGGGTCAATACCTCTTCTTGTAGACTATCAGTTCCCGAGGGTATCAGTAACCTAGCAGTCATTACTTCTCAACTGATATGATTTGAAATTAATCGAAACTAAGGTTTCAACTCCCTCATGCAAAGTTGACATCAGATAGATTTTTCTATGTTTTATGTCAATTTTGGTTATAAAGCTCTGTTTCGGTTCTTGTACATCCTTGGTTTTCAAATAATCTGAATTACGCCTTCCTGATCAAGAAAAGCGGTTCTGACGCATGAAATTTATAACGTGTTGTTTTTATTTGTTTACAATCATACCTTCGAATCATTCAATGAACAGTTGGACAAGTTTAAAAAAAAAGTTTAGCAGAACAATATGCTTGTAAGGCTGTCACTGAGGTCAAATATGTAAACTTCAAATGTAACGGCCAATATCGAATGTATGAGCTTGTGAGAATATTCGTATGTCCTAATTTAAAACCAATTTTCAATGAATGTCGTAAAGTGATCAATACTTCGGTTCTGATAAAAATCCAATGTAGTAGTCAGCGTGGCACTAAGTTTTGCCATAATATCTTTTAAAATATGGCCTACAGATTCTCAGTGCTATGTTCTCTTTTTATCTTATTGTTACGCGGTACATTAGACTCCTTGGTGGTCGATAGAGGCTAAGTTGTTAAACCTGTCAGTTTTCGTATAGAATATCTAAAATTAGAACTTGCACAAATGGCTCATGAAGTATTATTCGTATGATTACAAAATAGGAAAACATGTGTATTTATATACCTTATTAATTCTCGTACATTCTCAATGACATACATTTATGCATTATTTCTTATTTTCTTTTTAGGTTTGGATATCCGGACCCCGACTATCTGACTCGTGTAAAGGTTTCAAAAATCAATTGTACAAAAACTTTCATATTTAAAAAATTCACAGGGGCCATAATGCGAAACTAAACTTCTAACTGTGTATTGCTACCTCAGATGGAGTTATTTTGGGAGAAAAACGACAAAAGGAGTCCGGATATGATTCCGTCATCAGACTGACTTTTAGTCATAGATAAGACTTCCGGTTTGAAACATTCGCAAACACAACCAATCGTATGATAGAAAAAATGAAAAATAAATAAGCCAATCAAATCGTTTACATATCATGGTGTTTAGATCGCAAGAACCACAACTATTATACCTCCTTATAGAGGACAACTATTTTTCGCGTTTATCTACATGTAAACTACGATTATACTAGTTTAATATATAGAGACTCTCTGTATTCTGTCTACTGTTTTCTTTCAATTGTTTACTATTTAAGGGGTCATACCAGTTGCATATATATTAAAATAAGTAAAACATGTGACACATTTTTAAAAAACCAATCGTATGATAGATAACAAAAATGAAAAATAAATAAGCCATTCAGAGCGTTCTCCATATCATGGTGTTTAGATAGCAAAAATAACAAGTATTATACCTCCTTAGAGAGGACAATTATTTTTCGCGTTTCATTTCATGGTGTTAAGATCGCAAGAACCACAACTATTATACCTCCTTAGAGAGGACAACTATTGTTCGCGTTTATCTACATGTAAACTACGATTATACTACTTTAATATACAGAGACTCTCTGTATTATGTCAGGGACTTTCTATGTTAGTATAGAAAGTACCTGATTCTTTTTACTGTTTTCTTTGAAATGTTTACTATTTAAGGGATCATATCACTTGCATATATATTAAAATAAGTCAAACATGCTTAACTTCATCTTAAACTACCTCGACCAAACACTTTAACCTGAAGCGGGACAGACGGACGACCGAACGAACGAACGCACGGATGCACAGACTAGATTGGGCATAACAATTTATTGTTGAAAGTGAAAATAGTGATTTGGCAAAAATGAAAGTAAGGTAGAGATTAGAGGAGGCAGGGCCTTTTTCGGGGCGTCGGGATCGGGTGTTTTGAAGCTCGGGATTTGGGGATTGATCCTTACGGGATCCGGGAATATATGTTACGATTTCGGGATTTCGGGATATGAATTTCTTTAAATTCTGCATCTCGGGATTTCGGGATCAGGACCCCTCCGACCACCCCTCAAATTAGCCTTAGTCGGTCTTAGTCATTTATACAAGATTCATATTCTACCATTGGCATGTTAGTGAGGCTCTCAAAAGAAAAAGAACTGATGGATTGTCCTTGAAGCATATTTTATTAGACTTATAATGTCTATATATAAGCAGTTACATTTATTTGATGTTTGAAACGGTGCAAATTTTTAATTTGATTTGACTTTTACCAAAAGAAGCATTGTAGCAAAAGAGAAGAATAATTGTGGTCTGAGGCCAGGAATACGAAAATAATTGAATTTAACAGAAAGGAAACAAATATCGGACTTTGGAAAATGGAGAGGGCTTTTGATACCTTTTATGAAATTCTCAATACCTAATATCTTTTACAAAAAATCATCATACAACAGTTCACAAGCTTTATGTGCCCGCGATTTCGCGGGTGTGTTCTAGTAATGTTTAATCAATCGCTTAGTGTCTTGTAAAACCTTATCATATGATAAACTATGATCAACGTAAAAGCATTTTAGTATATACTGTGTTGTTTATTTATCAATACCATATAAATAAAATTGAGAATGGAATATTTATACGTGGAATGGAATACGTGGTCATATGTACAGTTTGTAATTATATCAATCTATTTTACCTGCAATATTTTTTGAAAGTTGATTAAATTTAATTTGTCCATTTGGATTATATTGCAACCGTTAGGCAATTAATTCCCTATTTTGTAACATTAAAACCATTTTTTTTTTATAGTAAATAAATATGTTTTGGGGTCATCATTTATCAATCATTAAACAATTCATTTTTTTTAAAGACCATCACACTAGTTATGGATCTTGGTTCAGAAAAAAAGGTGTGCACTTTTTGATCGGTAATAGTGAAAAGTAAAAATTATATATGAAAAGCTGTCTATGTTATAACACACATTAGCTTCTTTAGAATGGAAGGTAAGGGAGTCAATCATTCTACAAATATAACAGTAAGACTCATAATTTGTTATCCAAGCGGTTACAGGTTTTAATTCTAAACACGTGGTCATTTTGATCCAAACATGATTATACAGGAAGGCAAACTGGGAAACCAAATACTAAAAGAACTTGCAACCGAGATAGCCCCAATTCTAACTATCATCTTTACAATATCACTTAATACTGGGGAGGTACCTTCTGACTGGAAAAACGCCAACGTAAGTCCAGTCTTCAAGAAAGGATCTAGAGATACAAGGCAGAGAATTATCGACCAATATCTCTAACATGCATCTGCTGTAAACTCATGGAACACATAATAACTAGTCATATTATGAAACCTGCAGATCTCCACAACATTCTATATCCATTACAATACGGATTTCGTAGCAAAAGATCATGCGAAACCCAGCTGATTGAATTTGAGGATGACATCACCAACAACATGAGCGCAGGAAAGCAAACGGATGTTCTCATTATAGACTTTTCGAAAGCCTTTGATAAGGTTGGTCACAGTCTCCTGATGCATAAGCTTGAACACTACATGGTATCCGAGGAAATGTAAATAACTGGATCGCTAGTTTCCTGTCTAATAGAACCCAAGCAGTAGACTAGTTGTGGATGGAGAAAGTTCATCTCATATTGATGTAGAGTGAGGAGTACCCCAAGGCTCAGTAGTTGGGCCCTCATTATTCCTGTTCTACATTAACGACACGCCAGATGGAATTAAATCTACAGTCCGACTATTTGCAGATGACACAATAGCACACCTCACGATATCATCAGACAAAGATGCACATGATTTACAGCTAGATCTGGACAAACTTGGAACAAAATGGAAAATGTCATTCCACCCTGACAAATGCAATGTACTTACCATCAGCAGGAAAAACAACACAATTGCAACGTCATACAGCCTACATGGTCAAATTCTTGAGTCAGTAGTGCAAAATACCTAGGCTGCACATTTACATCCGATATCAGATGGAATGAACATGTGAATAACATTTATAACAAGGCAAATCGAACAATTGGTTTCCTAAAAAGAAATTTAAATATAGGACCAACTACAGTGAAGGAGAATGCATATAAAACATTTGTACCTCCAATTGTAGAATATGCCAGTCCGGTATGGGATCCATACCTTAAAACAGAGACTGACAGAATTGAGATGGTACAAAGAAGAGGAGCTCGATACGTATCCAACAAACATCATAACCACTCCAGCGTTAATCTGATGCTACAACATCTCAAATGGACATCCCTTGAACAAAGAAGGAAAGAAGCGAGACTCACAATGCTATTCAAAATAGAAAACAACAAAGTGGCCATATCAAAGGAAGGTCGTCTAATACCACCGAAAAGACTGTCACGAAACATGCATGATAAATCCTTCCAAGTACCAGCAGCATCATGTGATTATAGGAAACACTCATTCTTCCCAAGAACCATCCGGGATTGGAACGCTCTTCCCCCTGGGGTCGTATCAGCTCCGTCAGTCGAGGCCTTCAAAGCCTCGATGACAAAGCTGAATTAAAAAATTTTGGGGGAGGGGATGGTCTAATATGCGCACCAAACCATGGCAGTATAATCAGTTCGTTGATTGTGGCCCTTATCTGGCAGAAGCAGAACTGACTTTGATTTACACTCAACCAAACCCCTAATCAAGGCAAGTCAAGTCAAGTCAAGTCAGGAGCCTCTGGCCTTTGTTAGTCTTGTATGATTTTAAATTTTAGTTTCTTGTGTATAATTCGGAGTTTAGTATGACGTCCATTATCACTGTACTATTATGCATATTTTAGGGGCCAGCTGAAGGACACCTACGGGTGCGGGAATCCTCGCTACATTGAAGACCCATTGGTTGCCTTCGGCTGTTGTTTGCTCTATGGTCGGGTGGTTGTCGCTTTGACATATTCACCATTTCCTTTCTCAATTTTAAATAACACTTATGATTTTTTTTATACCTCGCATACGCCTCGGGTGACTATGGTATTTTTTGTGTTATAACTGATCTGTCCAGACTTTGCAAATACACAATATGTATTTAGCTATAACTAGATTCTAATTTTCACAAAATACACAACCTTTAGCGTTTGATTTTTATTTTTTTTTCAAAGATAGAAAAAATATTGATATAATTTGATAAACTGATGTTTTGTAGTTTAGAAAATAATTCTGTAACAAACTGTAGTGAAACACTATACACAATGTGAAAGTTTATGGATGTGAAGAGGTCAATTCCACTTCTTCTTTTGCTATGTCATAAATGGAAAAAAATCAGAAGGTTCCAAATCAACCCCATTTTGTAATGGCAGCTCTTCATATAAGTAGTCAAATTTGTCGTTTTAACATCGTTTATAGCATACGCTTATGATTGAATCGTTTTTGTAGCATTCTATTGAATAAATATCAGAAAATTTCTCCTTTTTGTCCAATGTGGTTGACTGAAATATTGATATTTTTAGGTCTGACCTTTGACCTCACTGATTTAACAAAGTTGTGACCACTCTTGATTTTTACGACCAAACTTTTTTTATTGTACACGTTTTCCTCTTTCCATCGATATATAATTTAGGTGTGTGTTCTTCCGGACCATTAAAGTTTTAAAAAATGAACTCTGGTTGCAGTACTAAATGGGAATGCATCTACAATTCAATTGTGTTCCAAGCAATGGATATGATATATATATAGTAATCTTTCAAAAAGGTTGACACGTTTGGACATCTTGAGCTATTGAACCGACATGCAAATATTTGTAGTAAATAAAAGATGCATATTATATACAAATCGTGCAGATACAAAAGAAAACAAAAGACATATGGATATATTAGACTGTCAGTCCGACAAATCAGTTTTCAAGACTTTTTCTTCATGCTTAAAAATATTGATTTGATATTTGGTGTATTGTTTTATCATGACAAGTTACAGATCAAGTTCGAATTTTGTTCCTTTTATGATGATTTTGTGCAGAGTTATGGTCCATTGAGTTCGAAAATTCACTTAAATAATCAGTTTCCAACTCTTTTTTTTTGTTATTCTTGAAGATAATGATTTGATAATTAGTATATAGTTTTATCATGACAAGTCACCGATCAAGTTGGAATTTTGTTCCGGTCTGATGATATTGTGCATAGTTTTTGGACAGAAAATTCACTTGAATATTATCGTCATGCTTGGAAGATATTGATTTGATATTTTTATGTAGTTTACTCCATGACAAGTTATAGACCAACTTAGAATGTTGTTCCATAACAAGAATTTAGAACCGGTTGAGCACTATGTATTGCCATGCAATACTCACAGAATGTTTGTTAAATATGTACATGAGTTAGCTAGGCGTGGCTATATATGATTTGTAACAATAATGAGGGGGGATAGGACCTTTATCGGGACTCCGGGATCGGGTGTTTTTAAGCTCGGGATTTCGGGATTGACCCTTTCGGGATCCGGGAATCCTTTTTTTCGGATTTCGGGATGTCGGGATTTGCTTTATTTAAATTCGGGACCTCGGGATTTCGTTTTTTCAAGTCCGGGATTTCGGGATCAAGACCCCTCCTATCCCCCTCAATAATGGTTAATGAATAATGTCAAAGGTTAAATTTAATAATAACTGTACTTTTTGCTTCGCATCACGATGCGGGGCTATTAGTTTCAGTCGACATACACGCCGTCTTGAATTAATTACTTATCACAAATAGATTCTGATTGGTTGCTTTATGATGAGGCTGGGACACAGCAACAGCTATTGGCTTAAATGACATAAAGAATTACAGACTTTTCTCGACTCGGATAATGACATCAAATGCCGGAAAATTATCTATGTGTTTCATAGTTCCGATCAACTGTCATTAATTCATGTTTGTTTTACTATGCATTTATGCACACTGAAATTCAATATTGAAATACGTGTTTATTTTCTTGGTTAATCTGCAATATGCACCATTCGTTAAATAGCTAAACAATGTTCCTACACAATGTTTACAAAAATGCATTATCTGTAACTTCTGCCAATCTAGGTACACCTCCATAGTCATGACTATTTGTAGATGTTTTACTTATCAACTAGTCAAGTGAACAAAGCATGGGTGTATGACGCACACTCTCGTAAATTAAATTTATATCAATCAATATCCAAAAATACCACATGTCCAATGCTAAATCAACAACCACATGCACACATATTACCTTAGATTATGATAGAGCGAAGCAGTCCTAAGCCTTTAAGAAAGATCAAAACTTGTCATGAAATAGATATGTCAATCGAATAGTAGCGTTTTCAAGAAAAACAAGATAAGGTAAAAAAAAAAGTAACTTCAGGGAAAATAAAAAACGAAATGTCCCAAAGCGAATGTCAAAATCAAAAGCTAAAACATAATAAACGAATCGATAACAAAATCAATTGTCATATTCCTGACTTGGTATAGGCATGTCTCTTATTTTCAAAAAATAAACTTATGGGTCGGATTTACCTTAATGACAGATGTACATTTAAATGAATTGTTGCCTTGATTCTTTCATTAAGGTTTAAGGACCAGAGAGATGTATATGTGTAATGGAGTCAACTACACGGCCGAAAATTCTCAAGGGGATAGATTTAAAATATCGAACATTTATGTATTATAAGTTTCTGATACAACCGTATGAGCTCTGAACCTGCTTTTGAACCGACATGCTTAATAAATGAAAGGCATATTATATACAGTGCGTGCAGATACAAAAGAACAAAATACATACACTAGTTTACACAAACAGGCAGGCAGACATATCAAACATGATTTTTATTTTAATAACATATTTTATATTTGATCATACAATTAAATCTGTTCTTTTATATAGTTTAGAAATTTGATAGATGATCATAGATATTTTAACCCTTTCAAAAAAAAATTAAAATCTATGATTACACGGATAGATCAGGCTTATCTTCCGCTTCTTCCAGAAAGACTACACATTAAATTTTGTTAAAATTTACTTGGTGTTACCAAAAGAATAACAAATTTTGTTACTATTTCTGAACTCGATAGAATCCCTCTGCACTTTGACAAAGTCACATTGCAAAGTCTGTGATCAGATACTGGCACAGGCTTGAAAATTTGGGATAATCTTTTCCACTGCTAAAGGAGACATATTAAGAGTCAAAATTACTACATGAGTCAAATATGCCTTCATGGTATGGATCCTTAAACTTCTTTCTAAAGAATATTAAGGGAGTTGGCAATTTAGCCGAAGTATTTCAGCTTTAAATTTTTATACAAGAAAATTCTGTTCCAGTACTATGAAGATTAGTGAACACTCATTGCACAGCTGCTCTGATGAAATGTTCTGTAGCTATAGCACTTTCAAGACCAATTTTAGTCTTGAAAACTATGTTATTGTATTGCGATCCCCTGAGCAGAGGATAAATTTTACTCGATTACGTATTTCCTCACATAGACTTGGAATTGAACGAGTAGATACCATAGCGTTTCTCAACAAAACAGAATATGTCTCAGGTGCACCTGAAATGAATTGATGACGAAAATGAAAATCAGATGGCCGCCATGGCTAAAAATAGAACATAGGGGGTAAAATTGCTATTTTGGTTTATATCTCAGAAACCAAAGCTTTAAGAGCAAATCTGACGTGGGTTAAAGTTGTTTATCAAGTCAAGATCTATCTGCTCTGACATTTTTATATGAATCGGACAACCCGTTGTTAGGTTGATGCCCCTGAATTGCGAATTTTAAGGAAATTTTGCCGTTTTTGGTTATTATCTTGAATGTTATTATAGTTCGAGATAAACTGTAAACAGCAGTAATGTTCAGCAAAGTAAAATCTAGAAAATAAATCTGCATAACCAAAATGGTAAGTTGACCCCTTAAGGATTTATTGCCCTTAATAGTCAATTAGTTAATAGTTAACAATTTTTCGTAAATTTTTCTAATCTTTTATAACAATCTTCTCCTCTGAAACTACTAAGTCAAATTTAACCAAACTTAACCTCAATCTTCATTAGGGTATCTAGTTTTAAAAATGTGTCCGATGACCCCCCGCGAACCAAGATGGCCGACATTGCTAAAAATAGTACATCGAGTTTTAAGTACATATC
The DNA here is from genome assembly GCA_019925275.1 of Mytilus edulis. Lineage (NCBI taxonomy): Eukaryota > Metazoa > Mollusca > Bivalvia > Mytilida > Mytilidae > Mytilus > Mytilus edulis. Next base: position 92,395,244 of record CM034355.1, on the reverse strand, counting down.
TCTGAAACCAAAGCATTAAGAGCATTAGGCCAAGATCTATCTGCCCTGAAATTTTCAGACCATTCAGGCAACCCGTTGTCGGGTTGCTGCCCCTGAAAATTTTGCAGCTTTTGGTTATTATCTTGAATATTATTATAGATAGAGATAAACTGTAAACTGCAATAATGTACAGCAAAGTAAGACCTAAAAATAAGTAAACATGACTAAAATAGTGAACTGACCCCTTAAGGAGTTTAATATATTTCACAAATTTTGTAAATTTTTACAAAATATTTTCCACTATAACTACTGGACGAAATTCATTATAGATAGAGATACTTGTAACTGCAAAAATGTTCAGTAAAGTACATATCACCATCACCAAAACACAATTTTGTCATGAATCCATCTGTGTCCTTTGTTTAATATGCACATAGACCAAGGTGAGCGACACAGGCTCTTTAGAGCCTCTAGTTATACTTCTTTCATTTATATTATCATTGACAAACAGAATCAATCCCGTATATATCATATTTAAGTATTTTCTAATTGGTACTGTGAAAACTGCATGTCTTTTTAACTTAGCATCGTCCCTCTTGCAATAAGAATAAGAATCCGAATATTTATCATTCCAATCAAGGGGCTTAGTGGGCAGCATGACATGTTCACATAAAATAGTACATCGTGATTTGTAACAGAAAAATATTTTTTATTACATTTAAATGAATTATTAAAAGTTCACATACATTTAATTCCATGCAGGACCTGAATCATAAAATCATTACAATTATCATCGTTATTACATATATCAATTTTAAAACATTTCGTCTAACATCTAGACATGTAATGATATTATAGTCCCCTAAAAGTGTAAACGTCACATATGAAGAAATATAAAATAATTTTGCCGTTCAATAAAATTGAGAAAGGAAATGGTGAATATGTCAAAGCGACAACCACCCGACCATAGAGCAAACAACAGCCGAAGGCAACCAATGGGTCTTCAATGTAGCGAGAATTCCCGCACCCGTAGGTGTCCTTCAGCTGGCCCCTAAAATATGCATAATAGTACAGTGATAATGGACGTCATACTAAACTCCGAATTAAACACAAGAAACTAAAATTTTAAATCATACAAGACTAACAAAGGCCAGAGGCTCCTGACTTGGGACAGGCGCAAAATTGCGGCGGGGTTAAACATGTTTATGAGATCTCAACCCTCCCCCTATACCTCTAGCCAATGTAGAAAAGTAAAAGAATAACAATACGCACATTAAAATTAAGTTCAAGAGAAGTCCGAGTCTGATGTCAAAAGATGTAACAAAAGAAAATAAATAAAATGACAATAATACATAAATAACAACAGACTACTAGCAGTTAACTGACATGCCAGCTCCAGACCTCATTTAAACTGATTGAAAGATTATGTCTTCATCATATGAATATCAGGTACAATCCATCCCGTTAGGGGTTTAGTATCATACTATCATAAAATATATGAGAAGAACATAACCCGTGTCATGCCAACAACTGTTTTTTTTTTTTTTTTTTTTAGAAATAAATGTGTTTAGTTCCGATGCAAAGACCCTATCAGTGAATCAATGATAAAGCCAAAATATGCAATCTTTAATGACCTGACAACAGTATCGTAACTATATCCCCTTTTAATAAGTCTATTTAAAGGTTTTGTTAGTTTCTGAGGAGAATACTGACATTTTTGTGCTTTATAAAGAATATTTCCATAAAATTTTGGATGTGAAATACCTGAACGTATAAGATGTCTGCATGTTGAGTTATATTTACGAATTATTTCCTTATACCGGTGATAAAATTTAGTAAATGTTTTGACCAGTTTGTGATATCGAAAACCCTGGTGTAATAATTTTTCAGTAATACATAAATTTCTCTCGCTAAAATCTAATACATTGTTACATACACGAGCGAATCGTACAAGTTGAGATATATAAACACCATAAGATGGTGACAAGGGAACGTCACCATCTAAAAATGGATAATTAACAATAGGAAATGAAAAATCATCTCTTTTATCATAAATTTTTGTATTAAACAATGTTTTTTTTCAAACATGGGGAATGGTGGTATACATGGTTAAAAAACTAATTTCTGAAGCAGACCGAAATTTAAAATTATCCAAAAGTTCTTAAGAATTTTGAAGAATCCACAAATGGTTAATTCCCCCTACGCGAGTAAAATAATTTTGTCGTTGAAAGTATTTTCAACTTTTATAATAGAACAATAACATAATGACATATCATGGAACAATAACACATTGGCGTGATCTTTAAAAGTACTGAGTCACGTTAAATTAATCAAAGAAACACACAAACAAAAATGAAAGTAAATAAAAACACATTGACGGGATCTATAGGTACCGAGACACGTCAAATGGATATCATAAAAAAACAGACCAAACAATAAAAGTAATATAAATAATAGAACAAACAAATGAAGGAACAATATAACACGTTGTTAAGATGAAAAACAACGTCAATACGCAGAATCTATACATCAATAAAATTGAGAATGGAAATGGGGAATGTGCCAAAGAGACAACAACCCGACCATAGAAAAAAACAACAGCAGAAGGTCACCAACAGGTCTTCAATGTAGCGAGAAATTCCCGCACCCGGAGGCGTCCTTCAACTGGCCCCTAAACAAATTGTACACAAGAAACTAAAATTAAAATAATACAAGACTAACAAAGGCCAGAGGCTCCTGACTTGGGACAGGCGCAAAAATGCGGCGGGGTTAAACATGTTTGTGAGATCTCAACCCTCCCCCTATACCTCTAGCCAATGTAGAAAAGTAAACGCATTACAATACGCACATTAAAATTCAGTTCAAGAGAAGTCCGAGTCTGATGTCAGAAGATGTAACCAAAGAAAATAAACAAAATGACAGTAATACATAAATAACAACAAACTACTAGCAGTTAACTGACATGCCAGCTCCAGACTTCAATTTAACTGACTGAAAGATTATGATTTCATCATATGAACATCAGGCACAATCCTTCCCGTTAGGGGTTTAGTATCATACCATCATAACATATATCAAGACCATCATGAATTATTTATGAAGCTGATACGGAATATTTATCAGGTATTGGTACCTTCCGATGAACTTTTTTAAAAGAAGGACGAGACGTTCTATGACATAATCCTGGTTCATCAACTTTCTGCTCAGACACTGGTGACGTTTTACAAAGTCCTAAGTAGGAGCTGCAAGCTCTTGAATATCGAATAAGTTGAGAAATGTATATCCCATATGCAGGTGAAGTTGGTATATTGCTACTAAGTTGGGGGAAATTGACAATTTCAAAATTAAAATCGTCTTGTTTGTCATAGATTCTGGTACTGAGATCACTGTGTATGTCAAATTTGAGATATTAGAAAAAAAGGGGCGGAGGAAGCCATGTCTGTTTCTTTTATTTCTAGTTCTGGGGAATATATTAATGGAACCTAATCAGAAAAGTTCGGATTGTTAATGGAAAGAACATAATCAATATATCTGAAAGTGAAAATAAATAATCTGGCTTCTTTGATCCTCTGCTTATTGACAAGTGTCTGAAGGAACTCCGATTCATATGAAAATAAGAAGAGGTCGACAAGGAGAGGCGCGCAGTTCTTTCCCATTGTAATGCCGACAATTTGTTGAAAAAGTCTACCTCCAAATGCAACAAATATGGTGTCGATAAGATACTCCAGCATACTGATCACTTGTTTTCTTATAATATATGTCTCTAATTTATGTCTAATCTTACGTACTTGTATGTTATGTCATGAAAGCTCTGTATAGGGCCCTTTAAGGATGTTTGCTCCTCTATTTTATCAATTTGAGTCAGATTTTCGGAATCCTCTGGTTTTATCCATGTATTGCCATTAAAAGAAATTGCCTTCTTACCCCTATTTTTCTTTTCATTTATTTTATAACATTAAGTTTAAAAAGCCATATTTCAAAATCTTATAAAATCCTTGTTATTTTTTCATAGTTTTTTTAAAAAACAAAAAAAGGTGCCAATGATAAATGTATGGAAAATCTAGAGAGAATTCATTCCCGCCAAATTTTCAATGGCTTATATCTCGAAAACAAGCACACGGACCCTCCAGTTTTTTCTTCTTTTTTAGTTTCTTTCTTTATATTCTATCAATTCAAAACCGTTTTTTAAAAACCGTGTTATTTATAAAAAGAGTAGCGAACATCCTTAATTAATTCACGGTGTAGAATGGTAACGGACTTATCGGGTTTTTGTCGGCGTTTCCGCACTAATCGGGTTCGGCAACGGACTTATAGCGTTTTGTTTTCAGACAGTGTGACACAAAATGAGCCAAATAGACGAAAAGAAGTCGTTAGTGTTTATGTTCAGTTATATGATCACGGAAGGCACCGATGATCTAACTTTGCAAAAATTTTCATTTTGCTTCGGTGCCACTCTTGGCTTTTTCAAAAAGCTCCACACTAAACAGGACAACAGGCCAAACACAGCTACTAATGGTGTGTTTTCCGTTCAAATACACAATATATTAGAATGTGGACTTTTTGTGCTCCTTTATTTCATACAAAATACATATTAGAACAACTTGTGTGCATTCAAAAACTTAAAATATTGTATACTAAAGCTTTATCAAAATTGGTTGGCAGCGGACTCATCGGGTTTCCCTAAAATGGCGTGTTTTTTGGCACCGAACTGTTGAGGTTTATTTAGCACAGAACTTATTGTGTTTTTATTGTTTTACCAGGGTAAAAAATGATGTTTTCCTATTTTTTGTTTTTTTGGGAAATGAAAAATAAAAGATTTTAATAACCCCATGTATTTGACATCGTGTGCTAGAATATACAAGTCTGGAACTTCTCACGAACAAGTGTTTGTCCGCAATCTTGATTTTTTTTTCTATGAGTAAAAGTACATCGGTATGGGGCAATATCACATGCAATGCCAAACAAAACACAAATGGTCTATTTTTGCTCTATCCCAGATTAACATGTGAAGGTCTTTTGACGGATGTTTCGAAAAGACGCGTTCATTCCGGCGTAATAGAAATATTCATAATGATGCATGTATGAGTGAAGCTTTATGTGTCAGTCCTGAAAAACGATTGTTGATGGAGCCGGTGAATAACTATGACAACTTAAATTATGAACCCATTTAGTGCATGTTAGATGCATGATTTTTGTAATAGTTGTTAGTGACTTTAAACGAGTTGTCAATTAACTGCGAGTACTCACAGATCTGTTCCTTGTGTCTTTGTGTTGTTGGGATGTACAAGTACCCAGCCACGTCCACTTGTATTTTTGTCCATCTGATGAGTTAAGCCTTTTTCAACTGAATTTTATAGTTCGTTCTTATGGTGTACTATTATACTACTGTCCCAACTAACATGTTTAACCCCACCTCATTATGTATGTGCCTGTTGCAAGTCAGGAGCCTGTATTTCAGTTGTTGTCGTTTGTTTATGTCACAGTGTCACATTTGTTTTTCGTTCATTTTTTTTTTATATATAAATAAGGCCGTTTGTTTTTTCGTTTTAATTGTTTTACATTGTCATTTCGGGGCCTTTTATAGCTGTCTATGCGATATGGGCCTTGCTCATTGTTGAAGGCCGTACGGTGACATATAATTGGTAATTACTGTGTCATTTTGGTCTCTTGTGGAGAGTTTTCTGATTGGCAATCATACCACATTTTCTTTTTTATACCTACTAGTTCAAATAACTATCACGTCTTTGACGCCTTACATCGTCGCAGAAGGGCGTCAAAGTAAGCATTTAGAATAGCCTTCCCAGACGTCATAATTATTTGTACTAGAACCCTCCCTGCTATGAGGCCGATATACTGATAGAATCCCACACATTTGCTTGTGGATTAATAAAGTATATCATTGTGTGATGTGTGATTAATGTATAAAGTAAAGTGTTGAACAACCATGCAGGCGGAGTAAAAACATAGACTAACTGAGAAGATATGAGTTTCCAAATTCATTTGCGTACGAAAAGTCCGGTGCCAAAACATAGAGTCCTGTGCCACAAATTTTCCATATTATTTGCTATCATTTAAGACCTTAATAGTGCATGAAACAGTTCCGAAAGGGAAAATGTCTAAATTTAATGAATAATAACCAAATATTTAATAGGAGAAGAAAACAACAAGCTTAAAACACGCTTCAATTGGACATCTTTCCATGAAAAATGTTTATTTTCAATTTGGGGTACCACATTGGTGGAAACAATTTAAAATTAATCGTAGCTTCCCATGAATATATGACTAGATATCCAGCAAAATAAATAATTTCCCCATTCCGTGACATCAAGCTTATTTGGAAATATCAATTCTGCTTTAATACAAATAGAAAGAAATATCCACTTATGCCAAATATTATCACCTGAAAACAAGTCCGTTGCTGAACCCGATTAGAGCGGAAACGCCGAAAAAAAAACCAGATAAGTCCGTTACCATTCTACACCGTGTAATAGTACGGCGACTTTGTGAAAAATTGTGCACATCCTGCTACAAGCATGAAATTTGGCATAGACCTTCCTCAACTATTACTTTTTGATTTCAGATAGGGAGGCATTTGAAAAAAATGTCTCACTTCCGGTAAAATTCAAAATGGCGGACATCATACTTAAATCAGCCCAATATCGAAGGCTAGTATGTGAATAGGTATTATTATTATGCTACTATCATAATATTTAGTACAAACCTTTGTTTGTTACTACTTTTGGATATATTATATAGATAAGTTGTCTTTAACAACCCTACTTCCGGTAAAATCCAACATGGCGGACATTGTACTAAAATAAGCTTATTTTTTAGGTAGGGTAATTGAAGTGAATATTAACGTATTGCTACCATCATTACATTGTACAGGAACCTTTCTGTAGTGGTTTCATGGATACAATGTATAAGACGTATATCTTTAAAACACTTATTTCCGGTGATATCCAAAAATGGCGGACATAGAAATATCAATTTATTATTCAAATTTTCAACTTTTTTCAACATGTAAAGAAAATGTTGTTTTTTGTACTGGTCATTCAACTTTTGGCTTTAAATTATCCTCAAAAGCACTAATTATATTCTGTTGTAAATGTTTAAATACAAAATTGACACTTCCGGTAAAAATTATGGCGTAAATTTCAAAGGTAAGCTTAGTCCTCAATCCATATCTTCGATGTAGAGTTTTTGATAGATTGATTGAAACAAAATAAAATCACTAAAATTACTAAAACATTTATAAAATTACTACTATTTGGCCAAAAATACATGTTTATTCACGGTCACCATCACATGCACACAAGACAGTGCACGGGGGACCCGATTTTCCCCATAAACAACGCCCACATTATTCATTCTTACATGCACAATGTTCAAACTTCTAACAAAATGATGAGGCCTCAGAAAGAGTTTTTTAAAAGGGATCCTCTTTGTCCCTTCGCCATCCATTAGCTCCTTGACTGGGTAGCACAAGAGCTAATCCCAGGCTCGTCCCCCTAAACACCCGCCTGAGTTTATTGCAGGTTTACATGCTGGAAAAGACTAGACCAAGTTGAGAGAACAGCCTCAATTAGCCTTCCCCTTTGTGCAAATAGTTATTTTCTTACTTCGTTAACCATGTTAGCCCAATCGGATAACGGTTTGTGCGATCATACAGTGAAACCCCGCTGATTTAAGCTGACCAATCATCATTTTTTTATGCGGTGAAAAGCACATCTTCAACTGCCATCAATGTCTCCCACACAGTCTTTTTTTCCTTTCAAGCAAACAGAGAACCGCATCACATCCGGTAAAGGCATGGATCACAATAAGTGTGTGTGATCACTCATTGCCTAGTGCATTTGAAAGGCCATTGATAGATATTAATCTAAAGTTTTTTGCATTCCCAAACACAATCCATAGTTCGTCTACCCCTATGTCACGTAAAAGCGAAACAGTAATGACAGCATCATCAGTTTATTTATATATATAACGACTGTTCGAATCATGATTCGTGTTTAACTGCACAAGACACATGCACAATGATGCTAGTGTCTGTCCTGCCTCTTAATGTGAACTTAGTGCTAAGCTTGAAAAACATCATGTGGTGTATAAGATAGAATATCCTGAGCATTCGTTGCTACAACTGCCATACGCATCCAAGACATCATCCACTCCTACAGTTTCAAGGTATTTTATTAAGGTAAGGACATAATACCCAATCAACATGCTCGTTAGGCCGCAAATACATGTTTATTCACAATTGATTTCCACATTTACAAAGATTGTGGTATTGTTTCTTACGTCCAGTGTACAACTTCTTGATAAGATGAAAAGGCCTCACAAAGAGTTGTTCAAAAGGTTCCCGTGGATCATATTTGTTCCTTCGCCATTCATAAGCGTCTGGACTAGTTAACATAGGAACCAATTCCAAGATTATTACTCATTCACACCCGCCATTGTATATTGCACGCTTTACATGCTGTAAAAGACTAAACCGAGTCGTGGGAATAGCCTCAATAAGTCTTTCCTCTTCCAAAAACACATGTTTGCTGGCTTTGTTAACCCCATCTGATAATTTTTTTTCGATCTTACAACAAAACCAAGTATTGTTTTATCATTAACATTATCAAATCCATATCTGGTGATGTTGGCTGGTCAATCATCATTCTAAATGTTAAAGTCACATCTTCATCCATGTCACCAACGCAGTTTCTTTTCCAGCAAATGTGTAAACTCTCAATGCCTAGTGCATTTGAAAGGTCGTGGATAGATATATATCTAAAGCTTTTCCCTCTTCCAATTGGAAATAAAATATTCTTATTCTTATTCTCTTAGACTATAGTTTTTTGTCCTTTTTGTTATTGTCTTACATACGTCTTATATTGTACTATTGTGAGACTATTTAATGGAAATAAAACATATTCTTCTTCTTTTTCCTCTTTTTCTCTCGCTTCTTCCATTATAGACACATTTTTCGTAAAAATTTCCGAAAAATAAAATCGTATCCGTTTCTCTATTGACTTTTGTATTTGTTTTTAAATTTTCTACTTTCGCTTTCGTTTTTTGGGAAAACAAAGTGTACAAGGAACATAACAACAGATTCAGCACACAAGAGGGTATGTTCAAAATTTAAATTTGTCAATACCAAGTTCACTTATAGCAGCTACTGGCGGCGATTTATAATTCAGTACAAAAATGGCTGTGCAATGTTCGCTGTAATTTCACACTTTAATCATCTAATCATCTGATCAACACATCTCATTTTACGTCCTTTGAAAATGGATCAAGATAGTAAAACGGAAAGTACGGTGATTCAATACTTATAAATTAAGAAGTATTCAAAATTGAAATAAAAATGTATAGCTCATATATCATGTCCATAGGGTAGTCATATGGGGGGAAGTTCACTTCGTATGTACATTATCAAAATTAATTCATGTCAATTCATATATTGTATTGTCCTGTATTCAGTGCGGGTAACTGACCCAAAAAGATTGATTAGGTTATAGGAATGTGGTCATTGATGGACTCCTCTCATACGGCACTAAACAATGCTAAAACACTTGCTACAGTGGACACCCGTTTTGTTTGCTTATCCTGTTTGGTTGTGGGGGTGTATACATATGCAGCAACTTGTGATGTCTCGTGTAGGGCAAGTGCCACACTATCTGAACTTTAAAGATTATTGTTTGTCCTATATCCAACATACCTTATTTTCTAGTTGTAGTCCTTATTTTCAATTCTTTATCCCGGTCACGCTTTGGCTTTCGGAACCTACAGATGTGTATTGTATTAATTATTTATTTGTAATTGTTCTGAATATGCTAAACCTAGGTTACAACTGGACTTAAAACAAAATACAACCAATCAAAACGATCTCTGTTAGAGGATTGACCACAGATATAATCATGTTCATGGTTCATGTTCACCCCCCCCCCCCTTCACCCCCTGATTCGCCCCTTGTTCCAATTAGATAATTATCCTGTCACACAAGATGCATGTCTTGTTCCTTCAAGATCAAATTATCTAAATCATTTACAAGTTTTGTTTTGTTCCCACCAGCTAACATATACCCACAGTTAGTTTAATGTCTTGTCTTAAATATTAAAATGTTTTCCTTAGCAGGTTGATATGGCAAAAGGAGGAAAACTCCGGATATTTGATGATGGTAAGATTTGTTTAGCGCTGTTAGCTGTTATTATAAAAACTTAATTACTAATATATAAGTATTAGTATAAGTGTTAAAACTAATCAGACCAATTTTTACATAGACAAGAGATGAAACATTTGCCTCACCTGACCTCAATGGCACATTTATACTGTAGAAGATGCACAGACGTTACGCGCGATGTTCGTACCTCATTGAAAAATCGGTGTAGTTGGCAAGATGCAAGTCCAAAATATATGATTTTGTGATATCATATTCATAGCTATTGTACATATTTTAGAAAAATAATGTTTTTTAAAATAAAAACGAAAAAATTAATTGTTGAAACTATGTTTTATGCTGCATGCGACACGCTTTGTTTTTAAAAACCGGATATGTTTAGGCTGTCCCGCGTAACATATTTTATTTATTGTAACCACTAAACTATGATTTTCGTCTAAACTATTTAATATTTTGAAAAACGGGTTTTTCCATTATTTGACAGTAAGTTCCTTCAGTCTTTTATGCATTTTTTTTATGACGTTATGATGACGTCATAGAAAAAAAAGTGTTCCATACTACAAGGGCAAATCTGTCCCACGGGGAATAAAAATGGGATTCCAGATTTGAGAATAAAAAAAACATGTATCTAAAATGAAAAAAGGTTAGTTTTTTTTTTAACTACATCAATGTTAATTTGCTTAATTTTATGAATTTAAAGACAAATATCCTGAAAAATGCAATATGGTAATTTATGAGCGATTTTTCGAAGGCTTACAAGGTTGTCGCACAGCCAATTTTTGACGTAAAAACGAACTCAACTCAAATTTACGTCAATTGTTCGCTTATCAGAGCCCTTATAAGGTAAGAATTTTATGATTTTTCAAAATGTTATTTTTCTTAATTTTTCAAAAATCTTAAATACATAAATTTTCAATAAGTAGTTAAAAAGCACCGTCGATTTTGCGGAGTCTTACAATAATGTCGCACTGGCTTACAAACAACGTTTCAGTCGAAGTTTTGGTTATGTAACATTACGAAATATTTGCGACGTTGTGTTACGCTTACATGTACGAACATCGCCCGTAACGTCACAACATTTATAGTCTTGCAATTAACATTCTACAATGTAACTGTTGTAAACAGTATGTTTCAGTATGTTTGCGAGTCAGAGCTGCCATTTCACAAACGAATTAACGGACATGGAAGCGACTATGAATGCAAGCCACAGAAGCTTCCTCTCGTTAGACATTTCCATTTCAACCATAGACAACAACACTGCTTGGTCTAGGGAGGATAAACTTGATCACTCGTGAAAGATTTTTTATAGGAAAATTCAAAATGTAGCAACAAATAGGATCAATGGAAAGGTGTAGTTATATTTCGCGCCGCGCTGTCCATTTAGGTTATATTATATATTTTATTACGCAGTCTCTGTATAGTTATTCTTTTACATTTGTCAACTCTTAATTTTGCATTATACCAGTTAAAATCGCAGGGTTCTATTCATTTTGGGATATTTAAGTATGCAACCAAGTTCAATTACTTGACCTTTGTCAAAATTATTTTTAGATTTTTTTCTCATTATCAAACTGCTATTATATTTGGTATGCGCAACCTCTGTTGTAATTATTTTAACGTTGTTTTTGAAATTTTATACCAGCTTAGATCGGTCAGTGCTGTATTTATGAGGGGGGGGCAAGGGGGGTCCTCATAACAGCAAAACAGTGAATTGATTTGGTGAAAAACAGATAACAAGGAATTGAAAAGGGACAATAACAGATAACAGTAAATGAAATATGAAAACAAATCTGTCCAGGACCAATCCAGTAGATGACTCGTAGATCTTAGTATATAACTTGTGGTATGGACCAGAGACATAATACACATGTGTATATATGTCTCTGTATGGACCTAGAAAAATGTAATTTGTGTAAACAAGACGTTTCGGTCGTTGAGGCAGTTCTGCCTTGGTTGATTTTTTTCCGTAACTTGTACATTAAGTTATAGTATGGATGTTGAATTTTTCTGAACGAAATTACTAGTTTCTGTTTTTGATATACGGATATTTTTAATCTAGGGCATTTGAGGGGGGTCTCATTGGGGGTTCCGATCCCGGATCCCGCTTACTGTTTTGTCAGATTCCCGTATCCCGCTTACACTATGTACGTAAGCAATTCTCATTTTTTTGTCTTTTCCCGGGTCCCGCTAGACCTCATTTCCCGTTTTCCCGACACAATAATTTGACTTTCACGTGTCACGCTTACAAAAAATCGGCAACCCCGCGTCACGCTTAGACCCCAATGAGACCCACTTTGAGGGATCAATTTTTAATGATTTAGGTTTTTTTATTTAATTTTTGAAAGTAGTGCAGCCAGTGACACTTTATTATCAATTTGATTTTTAGATTTTTGATTTCTCAAAAGCAATATATATATACATTTGTACTTTACAAGTAATAAAAAAAAACATTGATGCACAATATATTTTTTTTATTTAATGACCCGGCTCATGATAAAACTTACTTATAAAATACAAAAATACCCAGATCAGTGGAGACAGGACATGTAACTGGCACACACATGCCAGTTATGGTTATTCTGATAATAGAAATTGACTCAAGTGACAATTCTGATAGTATAGAAATTTGACCTAGTGAAAATGTGGATGACACCAAGTGAAACACCAATCATGCATCTTATGTGAAATTATAGAATATGGAAAATTTGGGTACAGCATTGTAGAAGCTGTAGGATTTTTAAAAGGGTATTTGTCGAAAAATTAAACTGAAGACACATCTTTATTTGCATCAATGATTTCTGAGCTTCAATTTCGCCATCTGAAGCAGTTAAAAAGCTTTTAAAAATATGATGGTCAGGATTCTCTTTCATGTAAATGAAAAGAGAGGGAGTAGCACTTATAATATAAATGCTAAAAGAAAAAGATGTTGTATAATTCCCAAAGCCATAATTCAAACCCATACCACTTAGTAATGTAAAACAATTCAAAGGAGAAAACTAACTGCCTAATTTATCCACAAAATAGTTGACGAGAAACTTAGTAACCCAGTAACAAACTACAACCACTGAATCCAGGCTCCTGACTTGGAAATAGGCACATACAGAATGTGACTGCGTCAACTTAAGCATGCTAGTTGGTGTCCAATCCTCCCCTAATCAGGGACAGTGGTGTAATAGTACAGCATAAAGATTATTATGTGGTCATTGAATAAAAAAAATCTATAGAGTGTACCAATGCTTTTTTTTTATAACAACATCCATACTATAAGTTATTGTACAAGTAATAAGTGAATTATAATTTGTACAAAATGCTACATGTTCACAGACAACGGAATTTATTACAAAGGATAATAATAATATATACTGGAATGGTCCTGGGTCCAATTGATTTTAATATGTTTATGTGATGTATGTTACTGAAATTCTTCTGCAAATACAGGGCCACCCGATATTACCAGTAGATCTAGAAAGACCCCAATAGATATACATTGTAAGAAGATGTGGTAAGCGTGCCAATGAGACTATTATCTATTCAAATCACAATCATTTTCAATTATCTTCAATTTCTACGGAAGATTGGCTGTCAAAATGCTAACATTCCAATTTTCAATAACAGTTAACAGCAAATAGATTCTCATAATAACAGATAACAAAATAGATAATAGTCCTATAACAGCTAACAAAGAATAAGACAATAACAGCTAACAGTAAATATATTTTCAGAATAACAGATAACAAAGAATTAAAATGCCCCATAACAGCATAACAGTTAAACCCCTTGCCCCCCCTCATTTATGTATATTTTGTAACATCAAATCTATCGTCACCTTTGGAATTTTAGAATTGTACCAGATCACATCGCACAGTACTTTTTTTTCTTTAGAAGCATATCTATACAGTTTCTGTTGTAAATACCTATATAACCTACGTCATTTTTGAAATTTTAGAATTATACGAGCGATAAAGTGTTCGGTTTAAATATATATATATATATATATATAAGTTAAAGATTTTAACAGTTAAATCAGAATAGAGTGAAATGATTCATTCTACATCATATCATACTGATGAGAGATATCTGTTATCCGAAATAATTATACATTTAATGTTTTCTTTTGTTTTATTATTGGTATTAATTTTTAAACTTTTTATTCAAAAAGTTCCACTCCTCGTAAGGAAATTTTGGATTGATTTTGGTGGTTATGGCCTAACGAGTTTGTCTAGATTTTGAAGTTGACATTTAAGGCTCGTCCTCCTATGTACAGGTAAATTTCATGTATTTAGCTTAATCGAAGTATTTAAAGAACTCTGTTATATATTGCAGATATGGATGACAATGAGGTAAGTAAAATTAGAAGTCTAGTTTTCAATAAAATAAAAAAAAAATATCTCCGTCTTAGAAGCAAATAGTTCTGATAAACAAATTTAATAATACTTTTAGATATTTGGATGATATTTTGGCTCTCAATAATGACGACTTCAGTATGTATATTAATGAAATTTATCCTGTTGAACTTACTTTAAATAAAGCTAATACTAACACTGACCACTGCCCTTTTCTCGATCTTGATATCTATATCACTAATCGAAAGCTGAATACTAAAATTTATGATAAAAGGGATGATTTTTCATTTCCTATCGTTAATTATCCGTTTTTTGATGGTGACGTCCCCTTGTCACCATCTTACGGTGTTTATATATCTCAACTTGTACGATTCGCTCGTGTATGTAACAATGTTTTAGATTTTAACGAGAGAAATTTATGTATTACTGAAAAATTATTACACCAGGGTTTTCGATATCACAAACTAGTCAAAACATTTACTAAATTTTATCATCGGTATAAAGATATCATTTGTAAATATAGCTCAACATGCAGACTTCTAATACGTTCAGGTATTTCGCATCCAATTTTTTATGGTAATATTCTTTATAAAGCACAAAGGTGTCAGTATTCACCTCAGAAACTTACAAAACCTTTGAATAGACTTATTAAGAAGGGATATAATTACGATACTGTTGTCAAGTCATTAAAGATTGCATATTTTGGCGTTAATATTGAGTCACTGATAAGGTCTTTGCATCGGAACTAAACACATTTATTCTAAAAACAGTTGTTGGCATGACACGGGTTATGTTCTTCTCATATATGTTATGATGGTATGATACTAAACCCCTAACGGGAAGGATTGTACCTGATGTTCATATGATGAAATCATAATCTTTCAGTCAGTTTAATTGAAGTCTGGAGCTGGCATGTCAGTTAACTGCTAGTAGTCTGTAGTTATTTATGTATTATTGTCATTTTGTTTATTTTCTTTGGTTACATCTTCTGACATCAGACTCGGATTTCTCGTGAACTGAATTTTAATGTGCGTATTGTTATGCGTTTACTTTACTACATTGGTTAGAGGTATAGGGGGAGGGTTGAAATTTCACAAACATGTTTAACCCCGCCGCATTTTTGCGCCTGTCCCAAGTCAGGAGCCTCTGGCCTTTGTTAGTCTTGTATTATTTTAATTTTAGTTTCTTGTGTACAATTTGGAAATAAGTATGGCGTTCATTATCACTGGACTAGTATATATTTGTTTAGGGGCCAGCTGAAGGACGCCTCCGGTGCGGGAATTTCTCGCTTCATTGAAGACCTGTTGGTGACCCTCTGCTGTTGTTTTTTTATTTGGTCGGGTTGTTGTCTCTTTGACACATTCCCCATTTCCATTCTCAATTTTTCTTGAAATAAGATTTATATAAATTTGCATATGGAATTCGAATGTATTTGTTTCTTGGTTTCTGCCTTGAAAGTAATAGAAAAAATAACTGAATTAAATAATTATTCAGCAAATTTGCATTTGTCAGTTGTTTGAAAAGACTAAAATAGGACATCATTTTCATTAAATGAAGACCCAATTGCCACTATTGCAATCGATCTCAGTTGAATGACATAGGCAGGCAGTGTGTCACATTTTGTTATTTTTAAAAAGCATAAATCGAAATTTTCTACCAAATTGAATGAACACAGAGGCCAATTTCTATGGCATTAACTTAAGGCCTGTAACCTATAGCACGTGTGTCAAAAAGATCTTTTGTTTGTTCTAAAAGAAACCGTAATATTTAAATATTAAGTTTGTTGAAACCCGATCATTTGATATTTCCAAACACCAAATGAATCGGAAAGCCTTTAGAAAAGGGGAGTAAATCGTAACCCTTGCCTATCGAAGATGATGACAATATTTTATCATTGATAAAATTGTAGTAAAATAAATAGGAATCCGAAACATACCAAGCTCTGACACGACAGCTATGTAACTGGCATTTCTATTAACACCAAGAATATATTTCGTGAGTAATTATGAGCTTTTACATAACAATCCCGACCAAAAACCTTTTCCAATATAATTGTAATTATATTTTTTCTTGCAGTAGAATCAGTACATCATTCTCCATACTTCACTGCCATGCAGTAATATGGTTTCAGTTGTATGAATGTAAACATTTGAAAATGTGGGCAATACATTGTTAAATGACAAAAACGCTCCTCTGTAGCATAAACATTTATCTTTTCACTGTTTAAGAATACCACTAGATATAAATGCAATTCCAAGATATCTATCTAATTTTACACAATTCGATCTCCAAAATACATTGAGCATTTTCAAAAATTTCCTCTTTTGTAAAAAATTATACTTTTGTCGTTTTAAACTCACATGGCCCAAAGTCAAATGGCCAATTGATCTTTTCTAATCACTTGGCGTTCGTCGTCCGTTGTCCGTTGTCCGTCGTCCGTCGTCGCCGTCTTCGTCTTCCATTTACTTTTACAAAAATCTTCTTTTCTGAACCTTTAACCTTTTGAATTTAACCAAACTCGGCCACAATCATCATTTGGGTATCTAGTTTATAAAAAAGCCCGAAACCAAGAGGGCCGCCATGGCTAAAAATAGAACATAGGGGTAAAATGAATGCTTTGGCTTACATCCCTGAAACCAAAGCATTTAGAGCAAATCTGACACTGTAAAAATGTTCATCAGATTAAGATCTGTCAGTTATTGCATTTTCAAACGAATCAGACAACCCGTTGTTCGGTTGCTGCCACTGAATTGAAAATTTTAAGGAAATTTTGCATTTTTTGGTTACTATCTTGAATATTATTATAGATGGAGAGAAACTGTCGATAGCAGTAATGTTTGGCAAAGTAAGATTTACAAATAAGTCAAACATGAGTTATTGGCCTTTAAATTTAATTTTTAAACAATGTTTGTAATCTTTTACAAAAGTCTATCCTTCTGACACAATAGAGACAAAGTTAACCAAACTTGGCCACAATCATTATTTAGATATCTAGTTTAAAAATGAATTGATGACCCTGCCTTCCAATCAACATTGCAGACATGGCTACAAATAGAACATAGGGGTGAAATGCAGTTTTGCTTTATATATATCTGAAACTGAAGCAAAAGTATAACTTTTGCAATATTTTGTGTATCAATTGTAAATAAAAATACCAGGTGAGCGACACAGGCTCATTGGAGCCTCTAGTTAGATTATACAACATCAAAACACCATTCTTAACAATATTCATATAACAAAATAATTCTCTTTTGTAAGCTTTCCGGTGTTAAACAATATTCACGTAACATATTAATTATCTTTTACAAGCATTCCAGTGTTATACAGATTGATACTAAGTTATGTTACTCGAAGGTAACAATTAAATTTAAAAAAATCTGATATAACTAAATCATTTTTTTCTACTAATATTTATCAATATGGGAACAATTTAGAGTAGGTTTGAGCCTGGCTAGACGATGCCGTGACAAGATAACAGAATATGAAGAAATAATAAGACCAAGGAGTAATAAGGATAAAAAAGCAAAAATCTCGGATTATAAAAGAAATTATTTATGTATGATTATATGTTAATTTCTGAATATGATTCAAAGGAGATGTGAAGTATACATACATAATTGGCAATTAATTGAAACACAAAACTACTTAATTTACTTAGCGCATGCCTCTTGCAAGTTTTAAAGTTCTTCAAAGGACATATTGTGTCAATATAATATTTTAGCTTTTTAGAGGTCAAATAAAATAAATAACAAGGAGAGTTCAAAACGGAAAGTTCTTTTTAAACAGGATTCAACCAGGAATATGGCAGTTGTTATCAAATAGTTCGTTTCTATGTACGTTGGCGTTTGTTTTTGTTGCACTTCAGTGTTCCTGTTGTTTCTTTGTTTCCTTTATGTAGTTGGTGTGTTTCCCACGGTTTTAGTTTGTAACCTTGATTTGTTTTCTCAATCGATTTATGACTTTTGAAAACCAGGTATACTACACTGTTCCCTTATCAAATGGAAACAAAATCAATAGCTTAAACATATGAAAACGAATGGATAAAAACTATCAAATTGCTGACTTGGTACAGGCATTTTTGAGAATAATTGTCAATTTAACCTTTTTTATAGCTAGCTAAACATATCGCTTGTATGGCAGTATCAACCCTCTAAAATCTAGTTGAATATAGAATAGTTGTGAATAAATGTTAAAAACAAATTATGGCAAAAAATAATTAATTAAAATCAGAACATACAGAAACAAACGTCTTAAACTTTTTTTTGACATTCATTGACTATTTAGTAAGAAATGAGGGAACAAGTAAATATATATTTTAAAAGACTTAGACACTATTAGCATTAGATTATTTGAAATGGACAATTTCTAGCGAAACTTAAAATCATTTAGATGACTTACAAACATGCAATATGACAATAAACTGAAAGTCATCTACATGTCAACATATAAACGCTCTCACACAAAAGCATTCTTTAATTCAGCTTTTTTTGCTTTGAAGGTTTAGTATGATAAAGGTCTTTATACCAAGTCAATTATGCGAAAAGTTAAGTTTAAGCTATTATTTATAGTGGATTAGGAAACAAGTTATTACAAGTTATATTAATCTTTTCCACTTTGTTGGTGGAAGTGCTGCCATGTATTAGGCTGCTCTTTTTCGAAATCTACAAGGGTGTCTTTTAACAAAGAGATATTGCGACAAAGTAGATTATAGAACGAAATTTGTCGAACGCTTCGAAATTTACGTTGAAATGTTTAGCCGAAAGAGGCCTCTAAACAGACTTTCATGGAATTTTAAAAGTCTGATTGATTTCAACGAAAGGAGAGGGTTAAAACTGTCCCTAAATTTTTTATGTTTTCTAAATCGGACCAAAAAATTACAAATTTCACATAGAAATTCTTGTGATAATACTATTTAGACAACAATATATTTTTTTGGCACCTTTCTTGAAATTTATGAAGTTATGACCCCTTAAATAACTATTATTTGTATTTTAAGGTCAATTTTGGTGATTTTTTCCATAATTTTAATTGTTGTTGGAATAATTAAACTTTGGCCTCCATCCACGATCAAATGTTGTAAAACTGTGCGCTTGAATTAAAGCCATGCATAACCATGCAAGATGTAAAGATGCAAGCTGTAAAATTATGAAATTGAATATCAATGATTTTACTAAAATTAATCATGTAATACAATGTATGCAGCATTTTGCTAATAGTGCTCAGAACTTATAAAACTTGATGACCTGTGCATGCCCGATTAGTCCGATATTTGTCTTTTTGGGCATCCCTGTTATACAATTATCTGTAACCATTCATACCTGATTATTTGTATTTTAAGGTCAATTTTGGTGATTTTTTCCATACTTTTAATTGTTGTTGGAATAATTAAACTTTGGCCTCCATCCACGATCAAAAAAGGTTTTATATGGATGGATTCTATATAAAAATTGGATCTTTTGGTTACAAAACATTTTGGATCGTAGGTGGAGGCCAAGGTGTTTCTAAAGCTTTTAGGTCTGAAAATTGCACACAATCATCATATTTGACAAAATGTCCAAAATAAGCTTGCTTTGGAGAATAATATGGTCCGAGTACACAGTTATCGTCCTTTGATTTTCGTTGTCCGAATATAGTCCTTAGTGTGGACAGTGTGTTACTTGTCAATTTTTTTTATACCCCTTCCAAATTTATTTCTCCATGTTTTATGCCTCATATAGGAAGAAGGGTTTTGAAATGACACTGTAAAAACATTTGGGTCAAAAATATTAATGTAAAGTAGTGATTAGGTCCAGCTGAAAAAGGTCAAAAATTAGCACTTTCTATAATTTTGATATAATTTGTCCCAAAAGTAGTACAACACACTGTAAAAATATTCTTGAGAAAGCGCAGGTGGGATTTTTTTAATTTTCATTTATTGTCTAAAAGAAATGCACTACGAAATAACTGTCTACTCGGACCAACTATTATGAAAGTAACTGCTTTATTTAGCTATAAGGCTGTATGGGTTTTCTAAATTAAAAATGATAGAATTTGTTCATACTTTTCCAAAACATAGTTTTTATTGATTTCTGTTAAAAAATTAAAGGTCATCGCGCATTTTCTGAAGCTACAGGTTGTGACAAAATGAAACATTTTGTATTAATTATACAGGAAAAACAGTATAATGTGATTAGATTCAGAATTATAAAATAAATTACGAGAAGATGACTTATAGAAAATGCTTTAAGAACATCAAAAGAAAAGATAGGGTCACCGTGCGGTTTTTCCTGCGAAAATACAAAATAGCAAAATGCCATGTAGATTCCTTCAGAAAATGTACTTCTAGTATTTCAGAGTTACCTCCCCTTAAAATGTCAATTTGAAAACATTAAAAAATCAAGCAAAATCAAACTACACTTGTAAAAATATTAAAAGTTATAAGTTTTAATCTTCTTATTTGTTCTTTTAAATGTAGTTTCACATTAGTTATCTGCATTCCTGGATCAAATTTTGCTTACCCCTATTTTTGACATTTTTACCTATTGTGTCTGTTTGTTTTGTTCACGCATCGGTGACAATATAATGGAATTTGATGCGACTGTCATACAAGTGAGATGTTTAGCTAGCTATAAAACCAGGTTCAATCCACCATTTTCTACATTTGAAAATGCCTGTTCCAAGTCAGGAATATGACAGTTCTTGTCCATTCGTTTTTGATGCGTTTTGTTATTTGATTTTGCCATGTGATTATGGACTTTCCGAATTGATTTTACTCTGAGTTCAGTGTTTTTGTGATTTTACTTTTTACTTGATTGAAAATCTGGACCTTAGATTCTCTTTTTTTTTACAATCCAGGATGGCAAAAGACACCCATACCACTATTAAGGCTTTTGAAATAGACCCATAATTTATGAACCAAATTGTGACCTTTTCGGTGTTGATATTTTAGGCCATTTTGTGCTACAAGTGAATCTTGTTCTTTATGCTTGGATGGTATGAAGCGCAGTATACGCAAACTAATTATTTTAGTCGGTTATTTTATTTATTATAACACGTATTATACGCACAAATATTACATGATCTTTTTGTCGACGTTTGCGCAAGCCAAGCGCTGTTTCTAGTTCTGTAAAAGGATGATTCAAGAATGGAAAGTCGCTAGTTTTTTATACGACCGTACAAATATGTTTGGGTTCGTATGAGGATATCACAGCGTCGTGGTCTGCGTCGTCGTCGTCATCAGAATACACAAGACGTTTCCGGTCAACATTTTTTGCTTAAGTGAATGGATCTCTATAAAATTTTACAAAAAGATTCAATAACACAACCTTGGGATTGATTTTGGTGAGGGGTTAGGGTACAATGTACATGTACCAACAGAAATAGGGACCAAAAAAGGGCCAAAAAGAAGCATTTTTGTAGAGTCCGATCAATAACTTTTGTATAGGTGTATGGATCTCTCTGACATTGTACCACAAGATTCCATATCTCAACAGGAAAGACTGGGTTTGCGTTTGGGGGTAATTGCCCCAAACATGCAGGAATCAGTGTTAAAAAAGGAGGGAACAAACAATAATTTTTCTCGTTTCCAGACAACAACTTGGGTTTAAGTGTATGGATCTCTCTAATATTGTACTACAAGGTTCCGTGCTACAAAAGGAAGGCTGGGATTGAGTATAGGCGTAATTGCTCGAAGGGAGGGGTTCCAAAAGTTATGAAGGGGGATTTTTGAGTTTTAAGATATTTGACCACATTCATTTTGTGTCAGAAACCTTTATTATGTTCAATCCAAATTCAAACAATATCAGACAAGCTTGAATATTGTGTCCAAATTTGCCCCAACTGTTTATAGTTTGACCTCTGCGGTCGTATTAGGCTGCGCTCAGCGATGCATTTTATTTTGTGTGTGTTGGAAAATTGAAGTTGATGCTAGGTATGTAGTCAAAGAATGATATATATTCTAGTTATTGTTTAAAAAATGTTGCATTGTTATAACAGCAATCAATCAAAATTTTAATGCTCGTTATACTAGTAATGTTTTGACCTTTTCCAACTTAACCTTTTCGAGGCTAGTGCGTTGATTTATCAGGCCTATCGTGATCAGGGATCAGTGTACTAACTTTATAAGTTCAATGCGTTTGTCTATGTTTATACATTCCCCCACAGGAATTTTCTCATTCGTATATACCTGATATCATTGTATATACGGAAATATCAGAGACAAGTAACTGTGAACCCCTCCCCCAAATGATGTTGAAAATATCAAAAGTACTGTTTGTCGTCTATTTTTTATAATTTACTTCATATACAATGTTATTTTGCATTGCAAATCCTTTTATAATCTCATCAGCTATTAGACGGCGAGCTTTTTAAACGTGAGGCTCTCAAGAGCCTGAATCGCTCACCTGTTATTTTTGCTTAAAATCTTTCCACAATGATTATCAGTTTTCTTTTCAATATATATTAAAGAGTGTCTTAAAAATTGCATTTAAATGTTTTTTGTATTTGTCATATTTTCTTCAAAAGCGAAAAAAATGCATTTTACACCCTATGTTCCATTTTAGTCATAGTGGCTATGTTTCTTGACGTACAAGGAAATAACATACACAATTTATACTTGATATTCTGAAACTCATTCAGCCTAAGTTTTGCTGATATTGATTCAGTAATTTTAAAGCAAGCAAACTAGATGAACAAATTCAGAAAAAAATGTCTTTAAATGGCAGTAACTCCTTAAGGTTTAAGACCCCTTCTGTGGCTTGACAATCTATCAAGCATAGAATTGCCAAATATGAGACAAGAAGGGGAAAAACTGTGAATTTTCTATAAAATTTCCATATGATAAGTATTGAATCAACACAAGGGTATGTAACCCATTTTGGTCATATAGAATTTTTTGTAGATCTTACTTTGCTGAAAATTTATGCTGATGACAGTTTATCTTTATCATTAGTAATATTCAAGATGATAACTAAAAACTTAAAAATTTCCTTAAAATTACCAATTTAGTGGCAACAACCCAACAATGGATTATCAGATTTATCTAAAAATGTCAGGCCTGATAGAACTTACCTTATGAACACTTTTATCCCATGTCAGGTTGTCTCTAAATGCTTTGGTTTTTGAAATATAAGCCAAAAACTGCATTTAACCCCTATGCTCTATTTTTAGCCATGGTGGCCATGTTATTAAATGAACACGAAATAAAACATAAAATGTATTCTAGAAACCCTAAGGACCATTCTGCTAAAGTTTGGTAGGAATTGGTTCAGTAGTTTCAGAGGAGAAGATGTTTGAAATAGTTTACACCAGACGGACGACGACGTAGGCCATGTGATGGCAAAAGCTCACAGTTCCTTCGGAACAGTGAACTGAAAAGCTATTTCTAGTGAAAAATACATGAAATATTAATATATCCAGCATTCATTTGTGTTGATATGCAGTATATATTAGGTTTTTGCTGTTGATATTGCAAAAAAAATATTCTTACACTGATATTATTAAAAATCACGTATCCCTTCACCCCGTAGTTTGAAATGTTGCACATGTTATCGTGTGCAATAGATTTGTATACGTATCATTAGACCCCTACAGACGAAAGTCGAAGGGGACTTTTGGTTTGCACTCCGTCCGTCTGTCTGTTTGTCTGTCTGTCCATCCGTCAGTACGGCAAATCAGTTTGTACACTTTTTTCTTTGTTCTTGAAGATATTGATTTAATATTTTGTATGTACTTTTATCATGACAAGATTTAGATCAAGATAGAATTTTGTTCCGGTCTAATGATTTAGTCCAGAGTTATGGTCGATAAAAACAATCCATATCTAATGTAAGAGTACTTTGTTAAAACCATATTTCTTTACAAAGGGATATTACTCATTTTTTAGAAAAAAACATTCTTTGCTAATTTGTTAGGATAATTTCGTGCCAGGTTTGTTTGTTTATTTTGTACAACTTTAATAGTCTGCATAAACTAATTTTTCTGAATGCTATGTTCATAATTTATTTTTGTTAAGTGAAACCTTTGATTTGATAGTAATCTATTTTTATTAAGGTATATGTCATAATATTACATTGTGTAGATAAAATTTGTTGACATTTTATAGATGAGTTACAAATCTATATTAGTTTGTGACAAATGAAAGAAAAAACATTTGGACTATAAATTATATTTATTATAATTTGAAAATAGATATACATTGTATTACATCATATCTTATTTTAGTGAACTATTAATCATATCTAATGTACATGTGTAAGAGTGTTTTTCACACTTTTTTTCATCATGCTTGAACATATTGATTGATAATTGGTATATAGTTGTATCATAAAAAGTTATAGTTCAAGTTCAAACTTTTGTTTCGGTCAGATTTTTTGTAATGGTCCTTGGACTTGAAAAATTTTAAAAATATAATCAGTTTTCCACACAGTTTTTAGTCATGCTTGAAAAGAGGGACGAAAGATACCAGAGGGACAGTCAAACTCATAAATCGAAAATAAAACTGACAACGCCATGGCAAAAAATGAAAAGGACAAACAGACAAACAATAGCACACACGACTCAACACAGAAAACTAAAGAATAAACAACACGAACCCCACAAAAACCAGGGGTGATCTCAGGTGCGGTGCTCCGGAAGGGTAAGCAGACCCTGCTCCAAATGTGGCACCCATTGTGTTTCTTATGAGATAATTAATCCGGTAAATAGTCTAATTTGGTGGTCACATTTATTAAACGGAAGGGGATTGTAGTTACGACGTAAGGAACATATCCGATATCATTTGTGAAACGGTTATTCCATAACGGTCAACCAACTAGTGAAGATATTGACTTGATAATTTCTTATTGTTTACACCATGACAAGTTATAGAACAAGTTATCATTAAGTTCCAGTATAAAGGTTTTTATATCCGGTAGTGGACTATGTATTGCCATGCTATACTCTCAGAATGCTTGTTCGAAATAATATTTCTCAATGTTAGTACAATAACCCGATAGTATATTTGAATATAATCATTTTTTTGTTAAAAGGTATTGCATGAAATCAAAGGAGAAGATGCCATAAAGTTGATGGCCTTATTCACCATACATTTAAACGAAGACGCCATTGCAAATGCATTGGAATTGGTTAGAAGTACAGAGCCACCAGAAATAAAGATAGTAGGAAAAGCTAGCAGTAGTAAAGTAGCAAAGAAAATTGCAGATAAATGGATCGGGCTTTTAACTACTCTAGATTATGATGTTATAACAGGATCGACAGACAATACTCTGTCGTTGGTGCAGAAAATCATAAAGATCAACCACTATGGAGTGGACATACTTCCTATTCAGTGCCAAACTTCAGATAAAAAAATGGTTCGACTTTTTAGCAAATCAAAGAGCTATATAGATATGGTGAAGACAGAATTCCACGAGTCTGAAGAGAAAGCAAAGATAATGCCAACTAAAACATTTTCAAACTCACAGAAACGACGGAGCGAAGATACTAATATTGGTCACGTGCAGGCAGCTGAAGATGACATTAAGTTGAAATTTGTCACAAATGAAGGACTAGTTGTAAATATTTACCAAAAACAGATTACCAGAGTGAATGTAGACGCCATTGTTAATGCAGCCAATGACACGCTAGGGAATTATGGTGGAGTAGCAGAAGTTATATCTAGGGCAGCTGGACATGAAATGGAAAGGGAGTGTAAAGAACTGATACGAGCCCATAGAAAACTTCGCGACGCTCAATGCGAAGTAACATCGGCTGGAAACCTTCGCCATAAGGGCATCATACATGCAGTTGGACCAAGATGGAGCACGTACCAACGTAAATCAAGGTGCCTGGATGTCCTAATTGAAACTATTGTAAATATTCTGAAAGCGGCCAAGGTTAATGGATTTCAAACAGTTGCGATGCCACCTATAAGTTCAGGTATGTATGTATGTAATAATTACTCGAAATAAAAAAGTAATGCAATATGTTTTTCACACATCTTGATAGCTACATTATTTTATTCTCGTGCTGAATTATGTAGAAAAAATCTGACACTGGTGTTGAAGCAAACAACACATAAATAAGCAATTCAAAGTTATTGCTGCATGACTTCATACAGAAATTTCTTAGAAAAAAAACACAGAAGTAAACAGTATCCTTCAACTGTACTTTCCGCTAAATAGGGGATGTTCTCTCACTTAAGCATTCCAAATTTGATGACTATTTTGAACCATCGAACTTGAAATTAAGGATACAACAGATACAGTAAAGTCACATCTTGACATATAGTTAAAAAATGACAATTATGTTCGGTTGAAAACAAATTTTACGATGATTTCAGCTTCTCTTTTATGAAGTGTCCATTTCTATGTACCAACATTTCATCAAGGCCTACATAAAGAGTATGTATCTCCCAGTTGATATGATATCCCAGGGATTGGTTCCAATAAGTAAACTTTTAAACAAAGAGTTCTAAGTGTTTAAGTTGAAATCTCCCTTCGTACATTTTACGGACGCCTTCATGAGTTGTTTGATCGTTATGGAATATCCGAATAGCCAGGCGTTGTCAGTTTATTTTCGATTCATGAGTTTGACTGTCCCTCTGGTATCTTTCGTCCCTCTTTTACACATGATAGCGGATATGGTTCAATTGTCGTAACTACATTACCGTTCCCTTTTCACCGAATGTGATCTACTAAAAAAAGTAAAATTTCAAAAATACAAAACTCCGAGGCAAATTTAAAATGGAAAGTCCATAATCAAGAGGCATAAACAAAAGCTCAAAATCATCAACGAATGGATAAAAACTTTCATTTTCCTGACTTGGTAAAGGCATTTTCTTAAGTAGAAAAATGGTGGATACAACCTGGATTATAGCTAGGTAAACCTCTCACTTGACAGTCGCATAAAATTCCATTATATTGACATAGATGTGTGAACAAAAGAAACAGACGTAATAGGTAACATGTCAAAGAAAAGGGTACAGCGGTCAACAATGTGTTATTATCTTAGTCCCTTAAAAACAAAACAAAAAACATGTCATCCAAAAAACACAAAAACGCATTTAGACAAAGCACATTGTCAAAATTGAAAAACAAGAATACAAAAATTGTCCCATAGCACAATAATTCAATGAGCGGATGTATAATTACCAAAAAAGTCTCCAAAAATAGAGTAATTTTCACAAAGACAAATAAAAGAATACTATAACACGTGATTAAGATGATAAACAACGTCAGTAAACATAATCTATACTTCGGGACCATCGTGTATAATTTGTGAAGTTGATATGGAATCAACAAGGTCTTGGTTCGTCAAATTTTTGCTCAAACACTTTGACGTTTTACAAAGTCTGAGTACCGGCTGCAAGCTCTGTAATACCAAATAAGTTGGGAAATGAATATCCCATATTCAGATTGTATATATTTTATAGATTGTATAGATTTCAAAATTAAAATTGTCTCGTCAGGGGTTTAAAAATCCACTAGCCCGACGCCCAGGACTATAGCGTTTGGTCCTCGGGCAACCAAAACTTGTAACTTAATATGCCCGACGGACTAGAAACAAAAAATTCTTGGCGTTTTCAAAATAGAAAGTGGAAAATCCCCTCATCACTATTCTATCTTAGCCAATCAGATTCGACTACGTCATCCCGGATTCCCAGAGTTTGAACTGATTTTGTAAAAGTTTTAAAATAGAACAAATAACTTGGGGTGGATCCCGTACTTTCAATATCGATTTGTCATTACAGGGGGTATTGTACATTGATTATGCAACCAGGGAAATATAATGTAACCTGATTAATAATTTATTGCAATTTTATGTGAATCCCTATTGACAGTGAAAACCTGACTTTTGTCAGATATAAACGCCATTTTGTTTTTATTTACAAACTGAAGAAGCCTCCAGAACCATAACCTAAACATTTAAAGTCTTCAGAAAACTTAAACTTGATGCAATAATATTTCATCAATCATGATTATCTTCATTGATATTCAAATGAATTCGATTTTAAAGAAATAAAATTTCTAACAAATACTATTTCAGTTTAGAGACTCATGCCCAGTTTGTAGTCAATTTATAGCCCACAATTAGCTTACCTGTGATAAATGTATACATTTTATATATAAATATTACTGTACTTCCTTTATAAAACAATTATAAAAGTCACAAACTATGGATGGTGATATTTATTCACATAAATATTTGAGGTCATTTGATTTATTTTAATAAAGAGAATTTTTAAAACTGAAAACAAATATGAGCATTTCATAATTCTTTTTTAATACACAAACGTAATGATGTATTTGATAAAAATCACCCTAATCCTTTTATATACCAATATACTATAGCAGTGGCCAAGAGTTGTACCATATCGGGATTTGGTCAACTCATTATTACAGAATAGTCAAGGAATATTCAATTATCACATGTATCAACGAATTGAATATATCTGCTAATGGGATATTTTTTGCTGACATAGTTTTGATTATCCAATTAGCTAAAAATTACTGTACAACGGATAAAAATTGTAAAGTTTATAGAATTCATTGTATTTTGCAGCAAACTTTGAATTTGTAAGTCATACTCGGGCTAGCAGGTCAGTTTTGTTGGGCTAGTAGCTCTTCCAACAGGGCTAGTAAAATCCTGCTACCAATTAGCCCTGGGCTAGTGAGCTATAACAAAATTTCTTAACCCTGCTCGTTTATTAGATTCTGGTACTGAGATAAATAAAGGTAACAGTAGTATACTGCTGTTTAAAACTCATATATCCATGGACAAAAAACAAAATCGGGATAACAAACTAAAACTGAGGGAAACGCATTAAATATAAGAGGAGAACAACGACACAACAATAAAATGTAACACATACAGAAACGAAATAAGCATTAGACAAAATCCTATGAGAATACCAAATATAACATCAAAACCAAATACATGAATTCGGGATAGATAAGTACCGTGACACGTCTTATAGTAATGTGAATTCACACTCAAAAAGAGAATACAAACGACACAACGGAAACACAACGTTAAAATGTTACACTCACAGAAACGAACTATAATATAACAATGGCCATATTCCTGACTTGGTACAGGACATTTTTAAAGGAAAAATTCGAGGTATATGTCTAAAAATGAAGAGGAAGATAGCATGTCTGTTGTTTCTTTAATTTCTAGTTTAAAAGTATATAATGGTATAATGGGACCCAATCAGAAAAGTTTTGATTGTCAATGGAAAGAATATCATCAATATTTCTGATGCCGACAATTTGCTGTAAAAAGTCTTCCTCCAATTTCAAACAAATAAGTTGTCAATAAGAAACTCCAGTATACTGATCACTTCTTCCTCTGTGTAGCATGTTTTAGTCAACCACCGATGTCTGTCTGTCTGTCCGGCAAATTAGTTTTCCAGACTTTTAATCTTCATGCTTAAGATATTGATTTGATATTTGGTGTATTGTTTTATCAGGACAAGTTGCAATTCAAGTTCAATTTTCAAGATTTAATCTTTTCTCCTTGTTCAGCTAAAGCTCTCTCTAGAATGAATTTTTGACACAAATACTTATTAATTACTAGATTTCTGTTCAAATGGAAAGAACTCATTTTTAAAAAGATTTTTAAAAGATATTTTTATTAATGATAAATGACATTTTGGATTTGTTCCCTTTTTATTTCTTTGGTAAATTGTTTGAAGAATTTAGTGTTAGGTTTGTTTGTTATTGATTCTGTATCAACTAATGTTCTGTAAGAAGTGCCTACCATTCCGGTGCACCTGATTTCACTCCCGGTTTTTTGTGGAATTCGTGTTGTTTCTTATTTATTATTTGTAACTGTTGATGTAAATTTCTTTGGTTTTATGAGTCTTTGTTTACTCCTTGGTTCTGATTGTTATTGTCTATATATTGATTAAATGAAATCTTTTATTTACATAATCTATTTTTGATAAAAGATATATTTCATTGAAAAGTTAATTCACGGAAGCCATAGATTTGTTGGAAATTTGCACTTGACCTTGACCATGATATCTAATTTTGAGTGCTTGCGAGGGATAAAATAAACGATTTTCATAGCCCAGGACATGTGTAAATGCACTAAAATAATCAGTTTTCTACACTTTTTGGGTATCATTCTTGAAGATATTGATGTGATAATTATCTTGACAAATTTCAGTTCAAGTTGGAATTTTTTTTTTCGGTATGATGATTTTGTGCAGAGTTATGCTCTTTGGACATAAAACATCACTTAAAATCAGTTTTCAACAGGTTTTTTTCACGATTGATGATATTGACTTGATATTTTTATGTAGTTGATTACAACATGACAAATAATAGATCAAGTTAGAATTTCGTTCCATTACAATGATTTTTTACCGGTAGAGTACTAAGTATTGCTATGCAATACTATGAAAATGCTTGTTCCTCTATGTTCACTGTTTATAAAATATGCCGTATGTTATTCCAAAGTAATACATTTAGAGCGAACTAAGCTACCATATGGTAAATTGGAAAGCATTTTGGATTAATTCTTTAAGAAGATTTTACATGGGAAATGGTGGTATACAGGGTTGAAAAATCAAAAGTTGTGATTCAACTTATTTCAGAATAAAGATCGAAATTAAGAATTATTCAGAAGTTCTTTAGCCTCTATGTAGAATCCACATATGGTTAATACCACTCTATTAAACAGTTTTACAGTATTTCTAAAGACCCCCTCTTTCACTGAGGACAGCATTTGTGTCAATCTCATTGACTATTCTTTCGTCTGACATGCATATAAGCCGGCAAGGTACCTTTGCTTTAACGGATTTTGGTAAAGATTTGGTATCCAATACAAACAGAGTAAGTCCTGCAATGTGCTGTTCTATTTAATGTTCATTGAAGCCATGAAGGACTTATGATTCGCCAATATACTTATTATCGCGACTGCTGCAACATGTGAAATAGGATCTGCTTACTCTCCCGGGGCACTGAAAACACCCTCATTTTTTGGTGGGGTTCTTGTTTCTGTGTTTTGTGTAATCTTGTTGTTCTGTATGACCTGTTCTTTTATTTTTTGAATTATTAGTTTGAATGCCTTTTGGTACCGTTCGCCTCTCTTTTATGAAAACAAACGACGATTCATAGTTCAATTATAGCAGAAAAGTATAGAATATTCTCAATGAACTTAATATTCCACTCAAACCCAATTAGTAAGAATAAACAATGACTGCAGAGTTTTCTGAAGACCGATCGCTGTGATTATTTAGTGTACTGTTGTATTTGCAGGAATATTTGCTGTTCCAAAGAAGATGTGTGCTGCCATGTACTTAAAAGGTATATTTGAATTCAGCAAAAAGTGTAATTTGGGATCATTGAAAGAATTCCACATCATTGACATCAACGATGAAGTTCTTGATATGGTAAAAGATTGGTATACAAAATATCTCCTTAATCCAGCATGTATTGAAATCGAAACAGTCTTATCGAAGATTCCTGACACTGGTGGGTATTCGGATGACAAAAGATATGGACAAGCTGGATATGGGCCATCTCACGGGAAACATGATGGAAAATATGATCGTAATGGAAGGGAAGTAGCGGCCAACGCTGCAGCACATGGGTCAACTAAAATAATCCGAAATTTTTGTGAGAAAACCGATATACACATATATACAGAAGATATTCTTCGATTGATAAACGTTGATGTAATTGTTGTTAGTGAGGACGGTTTCATCAAAGGGGAGGGAGGATTGTCGAAAGCTTTGTTAAATGCTGGCTGCAGTAAATACAGAAGAGACCACAAAGAGCTACAGCCAAAGTACAAGGAAAATCGTCAAACAACTGTTTTGTTAACCCCTGGTGGTGACAAATTACCTTTTACGCATGTGTTGCATGCTGTTCTTAGGCGACAAATAGGTGAACAAGAAGACCGGTTTCAATCGAGTTTGAAGACGACAATTAACAACGTTTTAATTGAAGCGAATAATTTGGATTATAAGAAAAGGAAAGGAATAAGCCTTGCTATACCAATGATAGGTCTAGGTAAATTTTATTGATAGATATTTATTTTTACTAAAAAAAAGCATTAATTTTCAACATACAGATCTTTTCTGCTAAGTATACACTTAAAAGATCAATTTCAACCTAACTTAAACATTCTTCCACAAAGTATAAAACAGAGGATAAGAGTTCGAAGGAAATTATCCCAAGGTGCCGGACCGCCGTAAATTTGGTATTGGTGTCTGCCCGAAAGACAAAAATATTCGGAGACTATTTGACAGAAAGTCGGACGGTTGGACGGGCGGGCGGGTGCCAAACAGTGTCTCCACAATAACATGAAAACGTTTTGACAATTTTTTTTTCAAATTTTAAATATGTTGTTTAAATGTCCTGTGACTGAATGAAGGTAAAGTTTAATTTTCATGATTAAAGTATATCTTCTTTTTGAGTTATCGACATTTTTAATATCCAAAAGTGGTGTTTTTAAATATTTTTCGCTTGTTATCATATTATGACTCAGGTAAAGCATATGGTCAATGTCTTATCTCACAACTATAATTGGAGTGACAGATTTATTTGAATATTTTCTATTTCTGAAAGGTGATGAATATATCTATACTATTAAACATTTTTAATTTAGTTACATTTCATATAATTATATGTGTTATATGAGATGTTTGTCAAACCATAGTCCTGTTCATCTGGATATAAACTTTAAGATTTGCAAGTATGATTTTCATTATCAATTTTTTTTTCTTTGATAAATTGAATAAAGAATTTTATGGTGTGTATTTTATTCTGTAAAAAACTAATTTCTGAGTGACAAATGAAAATAATTGTTTGGTTGTGTCTGTTAATTTTAATTTCTACTTGATCCTGTTTGGTGTTCCAGATTTGAAAATTCATTAAGAATAATTTATTATTTATAATTTTAAGAATGAACTTATACATGTTATAAAGGGATATTTTTTATTTCTTTTATTTAGGATCAAAACCGACTGAAGAAATTATAAGTAAATGTTGCTGGTCTATTAAAAGCACTATTCAGAAGTTCATGCAAGGAACAAAAAATGTGTGCATCAAAGAAATTCATCTGGTGAATAATACAGACCAAATTACAAAAATGCTGGTGAAGCATTTTTCTCCAGGGATGAGCCATAACATGCCACCAAGACCTTATTCAGCTAGACCAGATGACCGCGATAACTACAAACCATCAAGGAGTATGAAAAAACACGAAACTTGGGTAATGGATGCTAATGACCACAGGAAACAAGACATTGCACAGTTTACGACAGCATATACTGCGAGGCCAAAACAAACAGGAAACCTGAAAATCATTGAAGATGAAAAGGATGAAGGTGATGAAAAATGCGTAATTTGTTTGAGTGCATTCGAAAATCCGATAGAGTTGAATGACTGCAAGCATGTGTTTTGTAGGGAATGCTTAACAGGAGTGTTTGAGGTGAAACCGTGCTGCCCAGTTTGTGGAACTGTGTATGGAAACGTTTATGGTGATCAGCCGCGTGAAGGTATTGCAGATATATACATCGATGATGAAGCACTTCCAGGATATGATGGTAAAAAGACATGGGTTATATCTTATGATTTCCCTTCGGGAATACAAGAAGTAGGTATTTTGGTAAAATTATATTTGTACCTTTGATCAATAACGTATTGATAATATAAATGGTTCATTTATAGGTGTGTGATATTTTTCAAAAAGCTTCTTAGGTAAGAACTTAATTTAATGCACCCACCTAACACGGCTATATTATAAATCATTTGAAAGCTTGTTATCTGTACTTTCGGTTTTGCCCGCTCGTAAAAAATCGTACTGTGCAATTACCGTGAAATCGAAGTCGGCGGTCAAGAATAAAAATCTTTCCTAAATTGAACACAGTGTCACTATATGGTTCTTGTTCGATAAAATTTTCAGAACGATCAAACGAACCATATATAGCATGATACGATAATCGAAATGAACAAAAAATCAAAGGTTAATTTCGTTATATATCCTGAAAATTGCAATTCTTATTATTTCTCATAATTTGAAGATGCAATTAATATAAAATGTTCATAAAACCGCTTTCTTATGAAGTGTTTGCAGTTCCCTAAAAATGCAATTTGCGAAAAACGAACATGTTGTTTGTCTTTGTTTAAGACAAATGCAGGTCATTGTATGGTATGAAACGTCTTTAATAGATGATGTGTTATTAGATTAATGAAAGGTTGAATGTTCCTCCTGGCCTCCTTTGCGGTTTTCGATTTTATATTTTGGTGCTATATTTGCGGACTTTTGTTCTTCTGTTGGACTTTTATTTTAGTCATGGTTTAATCTTAGTTTCTTTGATTTATGGTTTGAGAATATCCCCTTGGTTTTAATTTATTTTGAAGACTCTTATTTGTAGTAATGAAAGACGCTAATAACAGTAAAGTATGAAAATACAACTAAAGACAAACTATATAAATTGCAACACATAAAAAACTAAAGACTGAGCAAGACATGTTCATTTCATTTCTAACCCGATGATAAGTCCTTTTCGGTAGTAAAAATTCGAGATAGAGAGAACAGGATTGTGGTTACAATGATTGGAATATCTTCGTCGTTATCTGTTTACAAACCAACTCATTATGGCGTCCATAATTTTTGAAGGTATGATTTCAACTTCGCAGTTGGTCTGGTTAAGTGGCTTATATGTAAGCAGCAGCCCACTGGGATATCGTATGAACTAGGATATATATACTCCACATGCGCTTCTGTAATTTTGTTACATAGAAATGAAAATGTCACAACTCTTTTGTCGTGAAGTTTGTTCTTAGCAACCCCCATCGTCTATTCCTAGCTATAAACTAAAAAATGTGGTAAACTTAACTGTGTCTTTTTTTCTGATTTCGATAGGATATATGTGGTCAACAAAGTCACAAACTTTGCATTATACAGCGAGAGGACTTCATTTGTAAAGTCTAAAATGAAGTTTAAAGATAATAGTAGCTTATTTTTGTTCTTCATCATTAGAAGCTTCCATTTGGTAGTTACATGGCACATTGAAATTTCGACGATTCGACTCCTTAGTTTCCTAATATAGAATGATGCCGGCATATATTTTTATACTTTGATTTTTTTCCACATTCTAAAGAATTTTGTTTCGTTAATCTTATTTATATTGACCACATACAGTTTCAAAATGAAGAAGTGCTTTATAGCTGTGTTTTCGTAGAAGGCGGTATTTTGGGCATACTTATAAGAAGTTCATGATGTAAAACACTTTTTATACGACCGCTAAATTTTTAAAGGATCGTATAATGGTATGATATCGTCGTCTGGGTTGTCTGGAGACACATTGGTTTCCGGACAATAACTTTAGACAGTTTACGTGAATGGATCTCTTTGAAATTTAATAAGAAGGTTCAATGCCACAGTTAGTACATTTTTTTTTATTTTATCTGGTTTGCCATTCCGTAGAAACTTTTAAAAAAAATATTTTCAATTTTCTTAAAATTTTCGAAAGAGGGATTTGGCAATATTGTTAATGACTGAATGAGAATTGGCAATGCTAAAGACTTTATGACTGTTATTTTTCCTAGGTATGTAAGATCTTGGTAAATCCAAGAATTTTATCTTTTTAATTTTCTCTTCGAAATTATAGGCAGTCTTGTCGACAGCAAAAATATCATATAATAGTTTATACCTAAGAGTTTAAATGTCCCTGTCTGATTCCAGTTTAATCTTTCTCCTTGGTGAAATATTTCCTTTGAACGTGCTTTTTCCCCAATCCAAAGTGCAAAGTTTTTTCTAAGTTTGCTCGTAAACCAGAACACTCGGAGAATTTTTCTAAAATATATAGAGATAGTTCTAACAATTTTTCATCATCATCCGAAGTTAAGGTTGAGTCATCTGCATACTGACTAAGCAAATATTCAGAGTTATCTATCTAAATACCATTAATATCTGGGTTATTTTTCATTGCTGCACTCATAAGTTCCAAAGCCAGTATAAAAAGATAAGGGGATATTACAAAGTTACCTCTGTCATTTTGCAAAGAATTCTGCTCGAACCGATGTTAGGGGCCGTCTTAAGGCATTGAGATGCGATTCTTTTGCATCGTGTTGATAGTATTACAATCTCCGTTTCTTTTCTTATTGCGTTGTTTGCTGATCATATACTGATTTTGTGTCATGGATGGATACCCCATATACTTGCTATAACATGATATTTTCAAAATGAAATTTTTTTTAAATTATAGCAGTCGGTAAGAATTTATAAGTGAGCTTGAACCTCGTAACCTAGACTCGGGAATTACCATACTACAAGCCTAAGGTTTGTGTGAAAGAGGGATAAAGATTATTATGATTTTGAAAAACATAACTATCAGACCAAGTGTAGTACATAAGTTCCATCTGCGAAAAAAATTGTTGTTTAAGAAACACCCATCACTTTCTTGTCTTTTCCAAACGCCTTTATTTAAATCTAATTTATGATATGACACAAAGTAACTTATATTCCTTGCTAAATCTTCTTAAATTGTACATAACATTTTAAATTTTTAATGTTAAGTTCAATTAATTTAGTTAAACTAGCCATGCAGGAAAGTTGGTTATGGCGTCTAGCACTTATGAAGATTGTGTACATACGATACCAATTCCGTAAAACAATAAGTATGTTTAATAATACATGTTTTTGTTTTAATTCATTAGGATTTCCATCCTCAGCCAGGTAAACGGTATGAAGGTATGAAAAGAAGAGCCTTTCTTCCATACAATAATGAAGGCACAGATGTATTTCAACTTTTGAAAAGGGCATTTCAACAGGGGCTTACATTTACAATTGGAACATCCAGAACAACAGACAAAGAAGGTGTGATCACATGGAATGATATTCACCATAAGACATCAAGAACCGGAGGCCCTCAAAAGTAAGACTTGATAACAATATTAGTTACTATTTTTGAATAGCTTTATCTTTGTTCAGAGGTAATATTAGTGTTGAACGTGCCATTGTTTGTTGTCTTTCTATCTTAACTAACATCTTCCTTCAAGTCTTACATCTTACGGTATTATGTCTAATTATGATGTTTCAAGATCCTTATACCAGACGTAATTTGTAAGATCACCCGAAGTTTTAGGTGGGGTTCGTGTAGCTTAGTCTTTAGTTTTCTATTTTTGTCTTGTGTACTTTTATTTGTCTGTTTGTCTTTTTATTTTTAGGCCATGGCGGTGTAAGTTTATTTTCGATCTGCAAGTTTGAATGTCCATCTGGTATCATTCGCCCCTCTTTTTTCCTACGATAGAAATAACTTCTGTTCAATCTTAAGATAAAAGCGTCGCTATTGTATTGCTTAAATCTCACAGGTACCGTTTAAGACGTACTTATCATGATTACTTTCAAATGATATTTTTAACTTTCATTATAACGGATCAAATACATAGCCCAAAGCTGTCGTTTTACGTTTTACCTTCAAATGTTGAATTTGACCGTATTTATTTCCGTACAATGTATTTTACTATGTACCAAAGCCAAAGATCATAAATTACTGAATATTTTTCAAGATCAAAGGTTGTTTTTAGAGAATCAGTTGTACCCAAGGAAACATAATTCCTTTTAACAATGCATTGTATTAGATGAAGGCAACAGTAGTATACCGCTGTTCAAAGCCATAAATCGATAGGACACCAATTTTGTCTTGAGTGGTCTTTTAAAATGGTTTGAAGGGAATTTTAATGAAACCCATTGCTATATACAATTTACAATTTTCAGCCAAATATGGACACAATTATAACAAGGAACGGAGTACAATTGGACTGGAAACCATTTTTTTAAATTGTTTGGGTAACTTTGGTATAACTGTATTTTAAAAGATTTCCCTTTAAAAGTTGATTTGACCTCACGCTTTCTACTTTTCTATTGACTTGGCTAAGTTCGTAAGATTTATGTTACCCAAGCCTTGAAGGTTCAGATGATATGTGGAAACAACGTCCTCTTCCTCTTTGTGACTTCAGACGTGCTTGTCGATTGCGGCGCTCTTATCAAAGCTTTAAAGTGTGCAGATGTTCTTTGTTTCTCTTTTCGGATACAATAATGTTATCTATGTATACAAAGACGAACTTTAGGCGATACGATGCTAAAAACAAGTTCTCCTTCAACCGTTGATAGGTGGATTGACGCTAGTGAACCCAAAGATAACTTGATACTCATAGAAGCATCACGGTCCAACAGTGAATGCGATGTTGGTCATATATATCCCTACCTGATAATATTAAAACTTCATGGGACTCTTTCGTTACAGGCACACTTTAACTGTCTATTTTGCTGATTTTATTAAGAGTTCTGTGTCAACGTAGTCTCATGCTATTATCTTTCTTCTTTACTAAGACCAAGTTTGATGTAAAAGGATTGCGTGAATGCCTGATAATCCAATCATCTAATAACCGTCGAATTGTGCTCTTACTTTTTCATAGGTCAAAGGTGGTATAGGCCTATATATATGCTTGAAGGTTGTGTGTCTTTTGTCAAGTATATCCGATAATGTAGAATATCTATGTGGCCAATATCATATTCGTTTCGAAAATATTCCCAAATATGAAGTAACGAGTTGAAATCCAGGTCATACTGATATCTGTTTACTAGTTGTTATTGTATGGTCCATTCTGTTTATGTGACAGTTGATACGTTCTGGCTTACTATCAACATCCTTGCAGTTTGCCAATATTTAAGTATCTAATAAATGAGATGTAAAAGATTTCTGCGCTCTCGATGATTAAATAATCAAAATCTTATGTTGTTCTTCTGATGGTTCTCGATCAAGAAGTCGAATACTAGCATAACGGAATACTAGCATAAAAACGGAATATTAGGTACCACTTTTATTTCATTAATGTGTTTCGGAGTTTAGTGCTTAGAGACCAGCCGAAGCCCGCCTGCGGATGCGACATGTTCTCGCTGTGTTGAAGACCCATAGTTGACCTTTTGCTGTTTTCTGCTGTTTGGTCGGTTTGTCTCTTTGACACATTACATATTTTCATTCTCAATACTGTTAGTTTGAGTTCGAGGTAAAAAAACGCTACTTATGGTGGAAAGAGTTAAACCAAGTAGATTTAATGTTATCTTATCATCAATGCAGATATTTTGCTTATTAGTTCTGCCCAAAAGTCTTGCCTGTGTCCATTCTCTTTTCTTAGAACTTGCTGTCTTGCTTTATGGATGTTCCCTCTCACAGACAGATTCCAGTTTGACATCTTTCAATCCGCACATTGCAGTCTGACTTCCCATGTCCAAATTGTCACACTAAAACTGATCTGGGTTGTTCCTTTACTGTTGTCTTGTGTTGTTGAACACGTTTTTATACGCCCGTCAAAATTTTGACGGGACGTATTATGGTATACAAATGTCCGGTGTCCGTCCGTCTGTCCGTCCGTCTGTCCGTCTGTATGTCCGTCTGTCTGTCCGGCGTAAACATGCCGCACCGTAACTTGAGATCGATTTATCCAAATTTCATGAAACTTAACATAGTTGTTTCTTATGATGGTCAAATGATCTGTATACTTTTTGTTGAAAATAAGATTAAAACTTTTTGAGTTACGGCACTTTGTAACTAAAACAGGGGGGTGTTTTTTTCACATGTCGCACCGTATCTCAAAAACGATTCTTGATTATGACTTAGAACTTTAAACACTTCTTAGTTTTATTAATCTTAATATCTGTATACTTTTTGTTGATGATTCAAAATTTTATTTTTGAGATATTAAGTATTTTGTAAAAAAGGGGGAGGGTTTTTTTACATGTCGCACCATATCTCAAAACGATTTATGATTATTGCTTAAAACTTTACACATGTCTTTGTTATATTAATCTAAAGATCTGTATACTTTTTGGTGATGATTAAAAATTTCATTTTTGAGTTATTGAATATTTTGTAAAAAACGGGGAGGTTTTTTTTTTACATGTTGTGCCGTATCTCAAAAACAATTTATGATTATTGCTTAAAACTTTACACACTTCTTTGTTATATTAATCTAAAGATCTGTATACTTTTTGGTGATGATTCAAAACTTTATTTTGGAGTTATTGAGTATTTTTTTAAACAGGGGAGGGTTTTTTTACATGTCATGTCGTATCTCAAAAATAATTTATGATTATTGCTTAAAACTTTACACACTTCTTTGTTATATTAATCTAAAGATCTGTATACTTTTTGGTTTTGATTCAAAATTTTATTTTAGTGATATTTAGTTTTTTGTTAAAAAAAAAAAACAGGGTTGGGGGTTTCACATGTCCCGCCGTGTCTCAAAAACAATA
This sequence comes from Mytilus edulis, assembly GCA_019925275.1. Lineage (NCBI taxonomy): Eukaryota > Metazoa > Mollusca > Bivalvia > Mytilida > Mytilidae > Mytilus > Mytilus edulis. Next base: position 92,354,522 of record CM034355.1, on the reverse strand, counting down.
TATGGTTATTGCTTAAAACTTTCTCAGAAACTATGATTATTGCATAAAACTACCACACAAGACGCCGGGCGTATCATGCGCTCATGGCGCAGCTGTTTATTTGTTTTGTTGTCCTTATCCAAAGTTACTTCGCCTACCTCTCTGTTGTGGATAACTATTCCATGGTTGTTGTTGTTGTTGCTAAAGAAGTGTCTGTTTTTTTACATTGTTGCTTGTTTTTGGAGTTTTATGATCTCATAAGGGAGCTACCATTTGATTTTTTTTTTGGGGGTGGGGGGGTGGGGGCTAGGATAAAATTTGAAAAAAATAGGCAGGGCAGGAATTTTGAGTAAAAAAAAAAGGCAGGATGAGACACTTTCAAAAAAAAAGGTCAGGATGACAATTTAGGTAAAAAAAGTCAGGATAAACTAAAAAAAAAAAAAAGGCAGGACCGAATAGAGTGTAAAATAAAAAGGCAGGACAGAGATTACAACTAAAAAAAAAAGCAGGACAAAATTTTTCATCCTAGCCCCGCCCCCCCCCCCTAAAAATCAAATGGTAGCTCGCTAAGTGTCCATCCTGGTAAATTGCTAATGTACCATTCCTTTGAGTTAACAGACTTCGGATAGATATTGTTTAACTTCAGTTGCTGCCATGCTGGTGTGTGGCTCAGATGAAGTTGAAGATACCAGAAGCACGTGATCACTCTCGATCTGGTGTAGGTTCAAGCTTCTCCGTGTTAAAATCTGCCTACGCTTTTGGGTATAATACGTTTCTTTCTCACAATTATGCTTTATCGGAACTCTACCTTCATGCCTTTGAACATTTGTAAAACAACATAACATAAGAAATAACCTGTTAAGATCGGTACTGGGCTCAAAAACAAACAGATATAAAACGAAAAGTAACGATACATGAGTACCGGCAGTTACAAAGACTATTTAAAAGCCCAATTGCTACTGATGAATAAAAAGATTGTTTTAAATATAAAATCATTTTACAAAATTGTCAATGTACACGTTCGAGTATACTTATCTATATTTTCAAAACCTCATATTTCTGATCCATATAACACAATAATATAGTATTGATAAAACCATTTTGTCAAATAAATCAAGTTGACATTCTACTGACAAATTTTGTTTTGTCTACTTTAAGAAAAAAACCAACACTATGCATATCTTATGTGGTTTGCTCTTTTAAATATATTTTATTTGATAATAGGATCCAATTCTAGAAAATAAAATACCTAAATATTTGAATTCTTTTACAATTTACTATCATTACAATTTAATGTGAAATTGAGATTTGCTGGCATTTCAAAATAATTGTCAGCTCATTTTCGATATCTTGTGATATAGATTTAAAGCCAATTATATATTTTCTTTTCAAAAACAGTTTGACGATCATTTGAAAATATAGAAAAGAAAGCAGGCAAACGGATTTCCCCTTGTCGTACCCCAATTTCAAAAGGAAAGAAATCTGATTTTTGCCCTAGTGTATAATACGTGAATCCTTCATCTGTATGTGAAAGGTGACTATTGTATAACTACAAGCGGGAGCATGTGGGGTACTTAAACACATTCTCCATTCATTTACTTTTGATCTGTTCGTTAAACTACATTGTTATAATTGAATATTTTTATAAATACATATTTTCAAATGTTTATGAGCGTAAGTCGAGATGTTGCTAAAAAGGGACTACAAACTAGTAACAAACATGTATGTATGACTAAAAATAAGGTTGAATTTAGTGAACTTTAAATATTTATTTGATAAAAAGAGTTATTTAATAGAAATATCTATCGGTTAACTATTGAGTAAGTACGATTGTGTTTGATATGTTTATGCCCCGCTTACGAAATTAGAGGAAGTTATGATTGCTAGTATGTGTGTGCGTCGACTCGTACGTTCGTTTTTTATAGAGGTAGTTAGCCATAAAGTTGCGGTCACATTAGCGTGACACTTATTAGAAATATACGTTTTTGCTAAACTAAGGTTTGGACCTAAATTTTGCTGTTCTTGTAAAGAGGAAATAGGAAAGTTCTAGCGGGGCATTGTGTTTTATCCAGCGTCACATATTTAGTTTCAGTTAACTCTTCAATGCTTATACGATTGATTTATTCAGTGGTTATTTCAGGTAGGGAATCATAGAAAATATTTAAACAGGCATTCCTCTGAACTCACTGATTAAATGTATTACTTATAGCCCCGACTAATGGCGGGTCGCTCTATAGTGATAGGTCTGTCTGTTCTTCCGGTCGTAAAAAAAATTGTGCGCTATATATCTAGAGAACTGTTATGATTTATAACTTTTGTATTTGACATGTAAATTAACCAATACCAAAGGGTATGTCATAAAATTTCATAATGTTAGTACAACTTCCTAGGTCAAATTCCAAGGTCAAAAACTTTGGTTTTAGTTGACAATCTCACGTCCTATGGCAAAAGTCGTATCCGCTCCATATCTTGAGTATCAGTTTATACTTGACATGAATATTAACCAACAACAGAGGGTGTGGTACAACTTCCTAGGTCAAAGTTCAAGGTAAACAAATGAACTTCAGTTGACAACCACGTGTCGTATGGTAAAGATCATGTCCGCTCTATATCTTGAGAACTGTAATGTTCATCATCATGCTTTATACTTGACTTGTATATTTACATTAGAGGGTGTGTCATAATGTGTATACAACTTCTAAAATCATAGGTCAAAAGCTTTGGTTTCAGTTGAAACCCCCATGTCCTAGGGTAAAAACTATGTAATAACTTATAAAAGGTGCTTCTTATCAGCTTATCCAAACAAATATTTTACCACACGTTATTTACAGCGGGGCACACAGAAATGGCTCCCATCTCAATGGTGTCTAGTTAATAAAAGAACTAATTTTTAAGACACGTTTTATCACTAGCATTTATTGTAGATTATCGTTGGTCATTTCAACGACATTGATTTTCTCGCTTAAGCCGGTTCGGCGAAAGTGAGAAAAGCAATAGAGTTGAGATGACCAATGATAATCTGTTTGTCGCTATTTTACCTGTGACGACGTTGTTAATTTCATGTCAATTTCATTAGCAACATTACGTCATGAAGTATATAAATTGTTGTAGCATGAATGATCCAAAAAGATTTTATGACTGGAGGAAATTTAGGCAAGGTATAAAGTCTAAGTCTGCGGATACCGTGGTGACAGGACACTATGATTTTTAACCCTCCCCCTTTTTTCAAAAGGCCGTTATTTTTTGTTTTCTGGATTTCTGTATACTATGAACATACATATACTAAAAATAAAGTGTATTTGCTGTTTACTACCAATTCCAAGTTTACTTACTGTATATCCACGGATATGATTATGTATACTCTATATAGAAAAACCATCTTATCATTGACCCACGTGGATAAACTTGAAATTGATTGTAAATAGCAAATACACTTTTTTCATAGTATACATATGATCAAAGGATACAGAAAAACGTGAAAATAACTGTCCTGTCAACAACAAATGAAGTTTTTAACGACCTTGACTGGCTATACAGCCCTTGCACGGTCGGTATGTCCTGTCCCCAAGTACTAAGAAAATTATATAAAAAACCAGCCCTAAACGGAAGTCCTGTCTATGACTTAATAATAAACTCATAGATATCAGGATAAAAAGTCCGTCCGATGCCGGAAATAATAACTGAACGTCATTATTTTCGTTTTCCTACCAAAAAACCCAAACTGAACAATCATAAGCAAAAATGACAAATGCGACTATGCATGGTACCTTTATGACACTGAGTCATAATGATCAATTTATTGTGGAAGGAAGAGAAGCGACACACAATATGAGGTCTTCTCGTTTAATAGTATAGATATATATATATAATGATCTATATCATATGCTGATTTCTTTGTAGGTTTGGATATCCTGATCCTGAATATCTATCACGTGTAAAGGAAGAATTGGCCAGTAAAGGCGTAACTTCAACCAAATAAAACATATATATTTAACGCTTTTGTGAGCACAAACAAGTGCAATTAATATATCACTTGATTATTGTCTTTTATGCAAAGTATATTTAGTATTTTTAGTTTCTTCGATAGTGTCATCTACCATATTCATGGTGTTGGAATTGTAATTTCACCACTCAATTGTTTACTGCAGTTTAAAAAAATATATTGTCTTTATCTACGAAATATAACACACTCATATATCGTGCAATGTCGATTTCATGTCACTTCAAGTTTCTTAACAATTTAGTGTTCGTATAGGTATTGAAAATAAGAAGATTTTTTGTTATAATAATTTGTTAACTATAAGTGTAGCATTATGTTAGCTGCAGTATTAAAAAATATTAGGTCAATCTCAAATAAATATCTTAAATTTGTATTTAATACGAAACTGTTGAATGGCTCGGATAATTAAAATCCCTCCCTGTATCAACTATGAAGTCTTAGATATGGTGGAGAATTGGCATCAAAAGTTTCAAGACAACTCAAAATGTCTCGATGCTAATTCAGTTTGTAGAGGATAGCTATGTCAGGGTGGCAACCGATTGTATGGTTCATATAGGAAACAGAAACAACAAATCTTCAAGAGAGTTCTCAATAAAATGATAATTGTACAAGTGTATTACTCATCTTTATTTCATTTAGTAAACTGGTTCAATATTTCAGAACCAATATATATATAAAATTTTTCTTCTAAAAAAGTGTTGTTGGCTTCGAACGTTTTGATAGTTTTTATCAGCTGAACGGTAAATTATAATATGATTATCAGAAAAAATGAAAGGTTTCTCGAAAATAGTTAAAAACCATATGCTTTAATGATTTTTAAAATACAAGTATTACCTTTTGATATTTAATTCGTTTTTCAACATTCAACTACCAAATAAAACCACTAAACAATAAAATGGAGGATGTCATTATGTCAGCCTCAACTATAACTCTATCAGATTTCTTTAATTACTTTTTGTGTTAATATATATATTCCACTTTCATTACAAATATCCCATATATTGCGACAATAAGCATACAATGGCAGAATACAAAAATGATACATATATGGATAGGTAAATATTTACGTATCTTTTGTAATAAGATAGTGTACATGACATTTTATATGTATTCGCTCATTCCAATTAATTTTGTGATGATATATAAACCAAGAAGTTTTTTCATAATATATAGTCTCTGATAGTTCATCTTAAATAGTGGTATCCTCACTGTTCCCAGCCTCTATTTTGAACCAATAATCATTGATCTTTCAGTTTCATACAATTTTGCGAACACAAGTTTTTAATTATTTTTAAAAATATCATTTTGAAGGTTAACATGTATCTCATGTAATTATTACATTTACTATGTAAAGTACAATGATCTGCATACAAATCTTAAATGAATTTTTAATGTTCAGCGGAAAATCATTGCTGTATGAATAAACGGTAAAGTGCCAAGGATAGTAGGTTGGTCCCCTCCGTAAAATACCCAGTATGCCTTCGGAATATACAAATATTAACGGTATTGTCAAGGATATCAATAACGGCCAGGCTATACTACAAGGATAGAGCCCGGCCAGGCTATACTACAAGGATAGAGCCTTGTGGTACACCCGGTTTTTATAAATTTTTAATAATTTAGTAGTATAAGACATGGCATTATTGACCTTAACTTATTGAATTCTTTCAAACAGTATGAGTTTAACCAGTCTAGTGTATATTTTGTAACATTACGATATTCAAGTTTTTTTTTATAGAATTATATGATTAATCAATTACACAAGTTACATTTGTAAATTTTAAGTTAGAAGAAATGATTTTAAATGTTTCATTCTTCATGCGATTCTTTTAAGATATACATCTCTGTATACTGAGAATTGTTGTCCTAATCATATACATTGTAATAAAAATTGAGCTTAATTTGTGACCTAGTGTCAAAATTGTGAAAAGATTGGTGGGAAAAACAATCTAATTAAGGTATAATGACAATGTTGAATCATCTGTTATTCAATCATGAAAAGGTTTTCCTTGATATTTTGACAACAATGGAACACTTGTACATTAATGCTTTTCAAATATCAATCTTTTTATGCAGGAAAATGTATGAGATAATATTTAATAAAAAAGAAAGAAAAAAAAATACTCAATATGATGAACAGTGATGTGTTATTTATTAAGGGTTGTTTTTGGTTATATTAGTATTTTTAACCAATTTTTTTTTCAATTTAAAAGTTTACTTTGCTGCGAGACTTAATTTGCAAATCCCCTCTAATTATTTGTGTAAAGTGTGAAAATAGTTATTAAAAAGAAAACCTATATTTAAGTAATAATGTACTTACTTAATCAATAAATCTTAAATTCTGCATTTGTTAAATCTCCAACAATCTGTTCTGGATGCTTTATCCATTTTCCATGACAATTATGTCGTTTTCAAGCAGATAAAGCCTTTCAATAATATTGTCTTCATATGTAAAAGCCATTATTTGCAATGTCTCACAACAGAGCTTGGAATAAACAGCACAACTGGTAATCCTACATATTCTTTAACATTATATTCAAGGATGAAGTTTAGAAAATCACAAATCTGTCTTTCTTTCGTTTGGTATAAACATCAAAGAAAACGAGGAAAATTTACCGTCATTATACTGGGTACCAAAACTTCTCACAACTCAATATAAAGAATGGATAATCAAAATGTTCGACTAAACATCTTTATGAAGTACCGACTACTATTCTTTCTACAGTAAAATATGGCCTTCAAAAGTAGTGTACTTATATATATGCTACCAGTGGTGATAACCAAATGTCGATTCTCAAAAATTCTAAAGATCTACTGATTAATCTAAGATCACAATCTCTTCAATTTTTGCAGCAACATTAAGACTTTTGATTTTTCTACGCTTTACACTACTATTTCTCTATTCCCCATGCTCTAAAGATCGACTTCACCATCTCATTAAATTTGGAGCTTTTTCTATAAAAATGGGAATCTTAGATACAAAATACTTGTTTTGGGGAATAATAATTCTTATTTTGTGAAGAACCACACTGAAAACATACTGAAAATGATATTATCAAAATGCTGGACTTTTTGATCGACAATATATTTGTTGAGTTTGGAGGGTTGATATTTCAACAGACAGTCGGTATTCCAATGGGTACTAATTGTGCACCCCTACTGGCCGATTATTTTTTTTTTGTACTCGTATGAAGAAAATAATCATTCAGAACCTTCTAAAAACCAAAATCAAAAAGCACATAGCAAAATTCTTTAATTTTAATTTCAGATATATTGAGGATGTCCTTTCGCTGAATAACCCATATCAGCCAATACTTGCATCTTATATATCCTAGTGAACTTGAAATTAGGGATACTACTGATACTAGAAGGACCGCTTCATACCATGATCTTTTCCGTAATATTGAGTAGACACAGATTGACGACATGATACTAAAATTTATGACAAACGGGACGATTTTGACTTCCCAATTATCAATTTCCCATTTCTCAGCAGTAACATACACTCTTCGTATGGGGTTTACATATCTCAGTTGATACGTTATGCTTATGCATGTTCACACTATACGGACTTCATATACAGGAGTGTGCTCCTTACACAGAAACTGATCCAACAAAGTTATGTGGAAGAACGATAAAAAAAAAATGACACTCCGTAAATTTTATGGACACCATCACGAAATGGTTGATCCATACGATGTGTCTCTGTCTAAACTAACTAAGGACATTTATTTTAACACGTCTTAGATTGTTGTTTGCTATATACCTCGTCTTGTCTTTTAAGAAACGATCGTGAACTATTCCCGAATTTGACTGTTTTGATGAGTGTGATTTCGCATTACTATAAGACGTGTCAGGGTACTTTGTTATCAAACATTAATGTATTCAGTTATGATGTTGTATGTGTAGTTCTGATAAACTCATCATAAATACCAGGATAAAATTTTGTTTTTACGCCAGACGCGCGATATTGTTAAATGTGTTATCGTTTGTAATTGTAATTCTTTTTTTTTTAAATATTCTATTCGTATGTAAACGTAAAGATGATTAATCACCCAGTTCTTTTATAAGATTTTAGTTTGGGGCAACTTAATGTACACGATTTATTTATTTTATAGTTGTATTTAGAAGAAAATAGCTAGATAATACAATTAATTATCTAATTACTAACACAATTCTATATTTATTAAATTGTAATTGTTATATCATACATCAACTTTTATAATTACAAACCAGATTTTTTTAGAAAATATAGAATTTTAGAAATATACCGCTGACGTCACTCCAGTTAGTGATAATGCATGGTGGAGCCTGTATATTCAGTGAGGGCCCCCCTCTTCAGTGGTTGTCGTTTGTTTATGTGTTACATATTTGTTTTTCGTTCATTTTTTTACATAAATAAGGCCGTTAGTTTTCTCGTTTGAATTGTTTTACATTGTCTTATCGGGGCCTTTTATAGCTGACTATGCGGTATGGGCTTTGCTCCTTGTTGAAGGCCGTACAGTGACCTATAGTTGTTAATGTCTGTATCATTTTGGTCTTTTGTGGATAGTTGTCTCATTGGCAATCATACCACATCTTCTTTTTTATATTCTTTTGTGCTGTTTTATGTGCTGTCCTATTTAGTGTTCACGTTTGTTTTTATTCTGTGGTATTTCACAACTTACAACTTCGGTGTTTACATAAACATCAATTACATCGTCATTTTTATAAAAGTACTGTTTGCAAAAGTAAGAATTATTCTAAATACTAAGGATTTTCTTATCCCATCCGTATTTGGCACAACTTTTTAAAGTTTTGGGTCATCAATGCTCCTTAATTTTGTACTTGTTTGGCTTTCTTTACCTTTTGGATCTGAGAGTCACTTGTGAGTCTTATGTAGACGAAACGCACGTATGGTGTATTTATTATAAGCCTGGTACCTTTAGTAACTATTAGAATGTTGAAATGTCCTATTGTAATTTGTATTTGTGTATTTTTCTGTCCTGAATGTTCTTTCATTTATTTGTACTGCAGTCATGTAATGTTGTTATTTGCGTGTTATATTAAATATTGCCACAAAAGCGCGAGGTTTGGCTAGCCGCACAATCAGGTTCAACCCAGCATTTTGAGGCAATTACATGTAAGCTGCCATATGTTACCACTCTAGATTTGTGTTCTTCCCATTAAAGTGGCGAAAAAAGTGCTATTGTTGTTATCTAGCTGGCTAATATGTTATTAATAACTAGTTGGGCACTTTTTTCATACTTCTAATTTTGGAATACTAAAAATATTACCAGAAAAACCTTAAATGATCGTCGAACAACTCAAAGTTTTTGAAGTTGCATATAGGAAGTATTGCTCAATAAAAATCCGTATGTAGTTTATTTTCCCCTGTGCTAATGGTTAAGATGTCAAAGAACAATTGTATGATAGAAAGGTAATTATTGCTAATCATGTCTTATTCTTTGATCAAAAGGATTGAAATAAGTTATTATGAATGGAACACTTAGCAACCAGACGCCGCGATGTAGCCTTTTTGTGTTAATACGGCGTAAAGCAAACAACAAGCAATCAATCTAAGTAACAAGATCGTAATTTGAAGGTTGGTTCTTAAGACATGGATGTCTTGAGTACGATCACATAATTTTATGTTATTGTAATAGAATCATTAGCTTGCAATCATAAATGAAATGTAAAACAATTTCAACATGCATAACAGGCTATAAAACATAACTTCAAATTTTTAAAAAAACTGGGGATCTTCGTTAGCCAAAGGTTACGATCCCCTTCCCTCCTCTCCACCCTTGGCAGATTAAGCCAACCTTTGTGATAACGATGTTCCGCCATCTATCGGTAGATTAAAGTCACGCCTTTCCGAATACATTATTCTTGACCAATGGTAGTACTTGAACTCTTCAATTTGGAGGAAAAAACACGGTAGCGTCTAGATTCTACACACTTGATAATGGGTGCTATAAACAGTTTTGTATAAAAAACTTAGGGTTATTCCCCAACTAAAAATAGACATAGAGGTAAGTCCCTTTTTATCAACATAATTGGTGAAAAAGTATCATGTTTTTTGTATTTGGTTGTAAAGATACGTTAATTAACTTCAATTTTAAAAAGCAGGTTGAATGATTAAAATAGTTTAAAAAATTAGATTAAATATACATGTTTTGAGGGGAGACAACACTGTAAACAGTCTGTTTTTTTGGCAGTGAAAATTGAAAACTTATTTGCAGCCACTGTAGCTCTTTTCGGAGCAGGCGAACGTTCCCTGAAGCATGAATAGTTTATGAAATTCATACAACTTTGATTATGAAAAATGTGCAGGTATCAAGTCTTCAGGGGTGTGCACATGACCTGATTTCAGTTTTTTTAAGCTTAAATTAGGCAATGTTTTCCCAGTGTCTCTGGATAAAACTTTTTTATACTATTAAAAGTACACTTTTGTTTTATTCCATTACAAACTAGAGACCATTCTGATTCCAGTGATATCTAGTTTTATACAAGTATCTTTATTAATCAGTCCACCACTAAGCGTCAGTTATACATGGTCCCTCAAAATATGACGTCATAGAAAATAACTGTTGATTGCACCCAATGCAGGAAACGAAAATATACGTTGACATTCATGCATTTGTGCAAAAAACATATATAGGAATTTCTATTAGTCGAATTAAAATATTCTATTTGTCACTAAATATAGTCGAATGTTTAAGGATGTAAAGAATTGTTGCACAATAAGCACTTGGCAATTGTTTACAAACACTTTCTACATTTACACGTGATCATGTTATATGCGCTTTTTGATTGGGTGCAGCAAGCTTCCACTGTAACAAATGAAAATCACTGCTTACTGAAAAATTATTACACCAGGGTTTTCGATATCACAAACTAGTCAAAACATTTACTAAATTTTATCATCGGTATAAAGACATCATTCGTAAATATAGCTCAACATGCAGACTTCTAATACGTTCAGGTATTTCACGTCCAATTTATTATGGAAATATTCTTTATAAAGCACAAAGGTGTCAGTATTCACCTCAGAAACTTACAAAACCTTTGAATAGACTTATTAAGAAGGGATATAATTACGATACTGTTGTCAAGTCATTAAAGATTGCATATTTTGGCGTTAATATTGAGTCACTGATAAGGTCTTTGCATCGGAACTAAACACATTTATTCTAAAAAACAGTTGTTGGCATGACACGGGTTATGTTCTTCTCATATATTTTATGATGGTATGATACTAAACCCCTAACGGGAAGGATTGTGCCTGATGTTCATATGATGAAATCATAATCTTTCAGTCAGTTTAATTTTATTTGTGTCTCTGAAATTCTATTTCAATCCGCCAAGGGTAAAGAGGATGAAAGTGGGCCGTGTAACGCTTGGCTAGCGAAGATGGGGGATCAGTACCTGGATAAAGATATCAACAAAAATAAAATTGGAATAGCAAACATCCAAACTAACCATATAATGGAAAAATAAACCTGTTAATTACAGATGGAATCAAAAAGTGCTTGGAAAAATGTCTGAAAAAAAAGAAGCGGAAATTAACTGGAAAACAGAAATATGATGAACTCAATAATCAGACAACTAATAAAAAAAAAATAAAAAAAAACTATTTCTATACACTGCATTAACATATACTCCAAATGATTATTCTATCAATCATACTAATAAAAGCATTCTATGAATTTGGGGCATTGTCGAATTAGTAAACAGAAAAGAATGCTTAACAGTGTAAAGATGGATGGCATCAAGTTACAGATATAATGAAAGTGAAGCATTGCTACCTTATATAATATCTCAAGTTTTAACAGGAAACACATTAGTATTGACATTATTATTTACTAACTGTAAGGTATAAAACCATTAATTCAGGCCCGGTCAAAAAATACACAGAAAGTAGTACACAGAGGTATTCCAGTAACAGTGTTGACAACAGTAATTCGTATGTTGGTAATAACACTGAGGGAATTCGCTGTTTGCTATATCACTGTTCATTTCAACGCACTTTATGACAATACCACTTTATCAATATGAATGAAATTTTTTGCAGTGATTTTAGAAATGATTTAACTTTAAAATCACGTATTATTTGTGAAATATTAAATGTTTCACAAGGACGAATGTTATGTCTAAAGTCAATAAGTAGGTGAACGCAAATGAAAGATCCGAAACTATACCAATACAAAAAAAAATGTTTCTGAAATTATAACAAAACGTTTTGGCATATAAATGTCAACTTAAAATATCTGTCATATTCTCCCAACCCAGTTTACCCCCATTACTTATAATGATGTGGACCGGCCATAGTTATCAAATCTTACACAATTTGATTGGATTAAATTATAATTAGATTACCTAGCTTTAACTGTTTTTTAAGTATTCAACATTAAAATCAACACACAGGGTTTAGTCCTCTTCAAGTTATTCGTGTTTATTGATTTATGATTTTAGAACCTTTCGCGATTCCACAGTTTATACATCTATACAAGAACGATGTGATACGTGAAAGCTACATTCGAAAGTTCGCCTATCTGACCCAGTCAATTGATAATCTCGAGCGCCCAAATAAATGGTTCCGTCCACACTGTTATGAAAACGATTATATTTCAAACAAAACAGTTCCTACGCATATCTGTATCTTTTTCAATGAAATAGTAACAAAATAAATAATATCAATTTATAATGAAGAGTAAAATTACAAAAATACCTAAATCCGATGAAAATTCAAATCGGAAAGTCCCTTTTCAAATGGAAAAATTAAAAATATATTGACAGCAGTGTGTGAACAAAACAAACAAATATACTGGGTAAAACTGTCAAACAGAGGTACATTGTGTTACAATTTTTATAACTGGTACTAATAAAAACAAACAACAAAAAAACAAAATTTCATATAGACAAAACACATCAGCAAAAATGTTAGACAAGAATACAAAAATGACCACAGCACAACAAAACATTAGCGGGATGTACCGAGTCACGCCGAAATGATATTTCTAAAATCGGACAATTAACTGCAAAGTTAAATAATTTACAAATACATATAAAAAACCACTATAACATGTAAATAATATGATAAACAACACTAGAAATAGAACATTCACGTCAAAACTTCCATGAATTATTTAGATATTAAGTTAATACGGACGATTTAATCAAAAAAGGTCTAAGTATCTTCAGATGAACTTTTTTTGTGAATAAGGACGAGACGTTCTTTGACATAATCCTGCTTCATGAACGTTCTTTTCAGACACTTTACTAGTTATATAAAGAGTGGGTAACAGCTGCAAGTTAAGCTCTTGAATATTGAATGAGTCGGGAAATGTATATCCCATATGCAGGTGAAGAGGGTATATTGCTACTAAGGTTGGGTCAAGTGATAATTTCTAAAATAAAATCGTCCTGTGTGTCATAGATGCTGGTACTGAGACGTCCGCTTATGTCAAATTCAAGGTATAAGTCTAAAACTTTCTAGTTCTGGAGGATATATTAATGGAACCCAATCCGAAAAGTTTAGATTATAAATGGAAAGAACATCATCAATAGATCTGAATGCGAAATTATTTAATCCAGTTTCTATGATCCCCGTGTTTTTTTAAGTGTCTGAAGGAACTCCGATCCACATGAAAATAAGAAGAGGTCGGCAAGGAAAGGTTCACAATTCGTTCCCAAAGGAATGCCGACAATTTGTTGAAAAATTCTACCTCCAAATTCAACAAATATGTATACTGATCACTTATTCCTCTGTGTGGCATGTTTTACCGTTTTGTTCACTTTCAACAAAACATGTCGTATGGTATCACAAAGTAATAGATTCATATGCTACCATTGTTATATCTAAAAGCATTGTGAATTCTTTCATAAAAACGGGTTTTCAATTTGACATGAAAAATGGTGCACTACAGGGTTGAAAAATTAATAAAGTTATGGTAGAATAAATTTCAGCGAAAGATCGAAAATTAAGTTATTTTGAGTTTTTTAGAATCCACATATGGTTAATACCACTAAGCAAGAAAACAGTTTAATCTGAAGACCCTCTTTAACTGGGGACAGATTTTCTTATTGACAATTGACAAATTCTTTGTAGATCATGCAGATGCGACGGCAATTTACAGTTGTAATTACAGAATGTTTTAAAGCTTGGGTATAATTACAAACAAGATAAGTTCTCCAATTTGTTCATTAAAGCCACGAAGGACTAATGATTCGCCAAAATCTCATCTTTGTCAAATGATAGGTTTTTGTTTATGGAATTACCTGAGTTCTCATTTATTCCTAATTATTTTACAAGACACTCCTAGTAGTACGAATAACATACTAGTACAAAAACACTCTTATTTGAAGCTTTGTCTGGAGGACAATAGGATTGCATATTAATCTTGTTGTTTAGATTAGAAGTACCTGGGTTTTTTTACTGTCAAACTTTCGGAAACAAATACGCTCTAATATGCATTTGAAGTTAGGATAAAGCATAGTTTAGACAGTAAATAAACTCATCATAGATACCAGGATTAAATTTTGTGTTTACGCCAGACGCGCGTTTTGTCTACAAAAGACTCATCAGTGACGCTCGAATCCAAAAAATTAAAATGGCCAAATAAAGTACGAAGTTGAAGAGCATTGAGGAAATTTCCTAAAAGTGTTTCCTATTACAGCTAAGGTAATCTATTCCTGGGGTAGAAAAGCCTCAGTATTTCAAAAATTCAAAAGTTTTGTAAACAGTTTATTTGTAAATATGACCATATCAATGATAATTCATAGAAGTGCCGACTACTAGGCTGTTAAAAGATAATTTCTATTTGGTATTTTCTATCTTATTAATATACCAGGCTTATAATGTGTTTGTTAATCACTAGGTTACAGCATCTTTGTACAAATGCATGGTCATAACAACCAAACATGCATATTCAGGAGCCTGTAATTCAGTGGTTGTCGTTTGTTTATGTGTTACATATTTGTTTTCCGTTATTTTTTTATTTAGATATAAGGCCGTTAGTTTTCTCGTTTGAATTGTTTTACGTTGTCATTTCGGGGCCTTTTATAGCTGACTATGCGGTATGGGCTTTGCTCATTGTTGAAGGCCGTACGGTGACCTAGTTGTTAATTTCTGTGTTATTTTAGTCTCTTGTGAAGAGTTGTCTCATTGGCAATCATATCTCATCTTTTTTCTTTCTTTTTTTTTTATATATATAATGATATTTTAATTTTTGTATTCTTGTCTTTCATCTTTACTAATACGTTTTGTCTATAAGCCTTTTGTGTTTCTTGGTTACGTAGCTCTGTACTTATACATGGCATCATTGTGTTATTGTGCCATGATAAATGTGTGTTTGCATATTTATGGAACGCCATGACTGTCTTCTGATGTTGATTGTTTAATATGTTTGGTGCTTTATGCATTATGTTCAGTAGTATGTATATTATGTTCAGTAGATATCCTATTATGTTCAGTAGTTATTACATTATGTTCAGTAGTTATTACATTATGTTTAGTAGTTATTACATTATGTTTAGTAGTTTTTACATTATATTCGGTGCTTAAGTTATTATGTTCAGTAGTTTCATTATTATATGCAGTGGTATTTTAATTATGTTCGGTACTTCTGACGTTATATTCAGTACATTTTTCATTATGTTCAGTACTTTCGACATTATGTTCAGTAGATTCAATATTATTTGCAGTACATCATGTAATACCTTCAGCAGTCCCGCTTTCTTTAAATTCAGTAGATTATTCATTATGTTCAGTAAAAGCATCTGTATTATATTCACCTGAGAAAGTGTTATTCACCGCGCTAAACGTCACGCGCTTTTACATGCAACGTTATGGTAAAATGTTTCATGTAAAAAAAAATGGTAGATATATGTTTGTCATTATATACATTTTCTTCTCTCGGAATGTGGAATAAAACAATTACTGTCTTTTGTTTCGGTAAATATGGGGTTTTATTGACTATCATTTTTCAAAAGTCAATAAAACCGCATATTTACCTCATCAAAAGACAGTAATTGTATATTGTCGGAAAAAAACGAACGCGGATATTTTTGACGGACGTTTAATTCATGAACACCTTTGCATGATTAAATGAAAATGAAAGAAATGGAAGCAGTTTTAAATCGGTGTGGTTTACGTTTCCAAGTTGGCATTTTTCACCAGGAAAAATAACTCCCGACTTTATTTGTAAGTTGTCGCTACAAGATTTCGCATATTTAGGTACATGTATGAACGACAGGAGAAAAATAATGGAATTAAGAATAGCTTGTGTTCATTTCAGCAGCAGTATTTTGACTAAGATAGCTCGAACAAATGCTTAACGGATAACTTTTTTCAATCCGTTCATGTCCGCTAGACGTCCGTTTTTTAACTGTTAGACGTCCGTCCATATCCGTTGCATGTCAGTTTAGCGTACGTTTAATCCGTCGACGTCCGTTCTGTCTGGTGGAAAATTTTGAGCATGTTCAAAACTTTGAACTGACGTCCATTTGATGAAATGTCCGTTGAACGTCCGGTAGGCGTCTGTTTTGTACGGTACTCGTCCGTTTCACTTCCGTTTTGTATTCGTAACGTGTCCGTTATACATCCGTTTGAGGTCTGGCAGATAAATTCACCAACGGACTTCTAACGGACGTCTAACGGATAAAACGGATGTTGAACGAATGTGAAACGGACTTCTACCGGACGTATAACGGATTAAACGGATGATGAACCGATCTTAAACGGATAAATGCCAATTGAAAATTTCGCGTCTGAAATGCCAATTAGCCTTTCTTAAGATTCATGAATTCTTAATATTCATAATCGATCTTAGAGTAAGGGCACGTCTTCACAATCAAGCAGCTTTTATTCAGTCCAGACACTGCCCTTTGGTGGCATTTGCTTGTGGTTTAACGGATAAAATTGATGTTGAACGAATGTGAAACGGACTTCTACCGGACGTATAACGGATAAAATGGATGATGAACGGATCTGAAACGGATAAATGTTATTTGATAATTTCGTGTCAGGATTGTCAATAATGGGTACGTCAGATTTCTTGAGTTTCATGAATTCTTATTATTCATAATCGATCTTAGAGTAAGGGCACGTCTTCACTAGCAAGCTTCTCTTATTCAGGCAAGACACTGGCCTTAAGTGGTATTTTGAAGAACAAACCAAAACCAAATACACAGAAACATTTTGATTATTTACAAGATTTACATGTATTTTTATTGTCGCCTTTAATTTTTTCGGATTTCTGTAGAAGGGGATAATTTTTCTTAATTGGCTTAAATTTAGAGGGGAATACAAAAGATTTTAAGTTTTCATGGGTAAGAAATGAGGAGCCGCAAAGCACCCATCACCTTTAACCGGTAAAAAAAATAGAAGTCTCTTGCGTAATTGTCTCTTTTTATTTTGTTATTCATTGGAACGCTTTATATCAAAGGAGAAAAGGGGAGGGTAAACACACAATTGATTATGCCAAGAAATTACCTCCGTTGAAATTCTGCAAACATCACATAGAGCAAATTACATGGAAGATTAATATTGACCATTCGGTATATAGCTGTGTTCTTAATGACACGTACATGGAGGTCCTAAATTAATTTGTTGAATGAAATCAAATCTTTAAATACTAATGGGTGCCGTAGGAGGTCGACCGAAATTTTTTGCTCGGATTTCTTGGCATGTAACAGATAGAAAACTCAGGATTAGAATTCATAGAACAAAAAAGGGGCAGTGGCAAATATTTCATGTATATTTTGAAAACAGAGATTTACCCCGGCACCCTTTGCCATAAAACTTTCTTTTTCTTATTTGTGCCTTCGGACTTATGCTATTTCTTTCTTTGCGTGCGTATACTCCAAGCAAACAACATGCATGTGTATAACGGCACTTTAGATTTTCGTATTGAATAAAGAAAGTTGCCGGTCCGGTGCATGAACAGATTGGTTAGACAGCAAGGTTTTAATTTTAATTAGATTGGAAAGCTTAATTCGAGGGTTGAAAATAGAGAGCACCAAAAAAAGGGGGGGGGGGGTAGTCCACAGGGAATATTTTTAAAACAGTTAAATCGATTTCAAGCAGGGATTCCAGTGCTCCTTTGGGAATGAAAAACTTGTTATTACTCATTCAAAATATTGCTGCTGAAATGAACACAAGCTATTCTTAATTCCATTATTTTTCTCCTGTCAGTCATACCTAAATATGCGAAATCTTGTAGCGACAACTTACAAATTGAGTCAGGAGTTATTTTTTTCTTGTGAAAAATGCCAACTTGGGAACGTAAACCACACCGATTTAAAACTGCTTCCATTTCTTCCATTTTAATTCAATCACATAAAGGTGTTCATGAATAAAACGTCCGTCAAAAATATCCGCCTTCGTTTTTTTCCGACAATTTCCGTTACTGACTTCCCGACTTTTACTACATCATCATAATGATAAAACCACTGAACATAAAGTTGAACGAACCGAATATAATACAGATGCTTTTACTGAACATAATGAATAATGTACTGAATATAAAGAAAGCGGGACTACTGAAGGTATTACATAATGTACTGCAAATAATATTGAATCTACTGAACATAATGTCGAAAGTACTGAACATAATGAAAAATGTACTGAATATAACGTCAGAAGTACCGAACATAATTTAAATACCACTGCATGTAATAATGAAACTACTGAACATAATAACCAAAGCACCGAATATAATGTAAAAACTACTGAACATAATGTAATAACTACTGAACATAATAGGATATCTACTGAACATAATAGGATATCTACTGAACATAATATACATACTACTGAACATAATGCATAAAGCACCGAACATATAAACAATCAACATCAGAAGACAGTCATGGCGTTCCATACATATTTGTTTGTTTTTATAGTGATTAGGATTATAACACAATGTTGACTACTGTACCCATGTTTTTGACATTTCTACTCATTATGTTTGTTTGCTTTGTTCACGCATCATTGTCAACATAAAGGAAATTTATGCGACTGTCATACAAGTGAGAGGTTCGGCTAGCTATAAAACTATGTTTAACCCACCTCTTTCTACATAAGAAAATCCCTGTACCTAGTCAGGAACATGACAGTTGTTGTCCATTCGTTTGATGTGTTTCAGCTTTTGATTTTGCAATTTGATTAGGGACTTTCCGTTCTTAATTTTTCTCTGAGTTTAGTATTTTTGTGACTTTACTTGTTAAATGTTCACCAAGAACTACTCATGATTAAAAAGATAAATATTTACCACCTGAAAAGCTAATTAATTAACTTTTTCTGTCAACGTTGCGAGTGGTTTGATGTCCACTCACTACTCCCTCCTTTCTGCAACACAATGCAGGTATATTATTATTTGAACTGTGCCTCCTTCAGTTTTTTTAGTTTTTTTTTTAAATCAAAATCATATTTTATGCATTGTTAATGCATTGTGTATATGTATTGTTTATTTATAGTTTAACGAATATCTAAGATTTACAAAATGATTGAAAAGCAGTGGTATGAAAAGTCTAATTTGTAAGCCGTTTGGTATTACAAAAATATATCATCAGTCTACCAGATAACATAATTACAGATTGTTTTTACAAGACAGTAATCTATAGGCGTCACTATTTCAGAAGTATATAAACTTTACATATTTGCTTTTTAGATTTTTAAAGCGATGAAATTACTAAAATATACTCATTTTGAGATTTTCACCTTAATATTAAGATATGAGAAAATACATTACCAAAACTAATATTTGCCATAAGATGTCAAACAAATATGTTATCTGTTTTGGAAGGCTTGACATTGGCTCATATCAAAATTCGTCACAATTCATGGTTAAAATTCACATTTTAGGTCAAATATGTTTAATGTAAGGTCCTATGTGTACATTTTCCCAGTTACATTTACAAATATACTCATTCATAATATATCCTGTATTGGAGTGAGGGTGTCATCGCTTGGCGTTTTTCATAATGTTTTTAGTTTAATTTATTTTCCCCATCAAAAACCATTGTTTCAGTTTTCTTAGTTAAATGTGTTTTCGTGACTAGATTGTTTTTATGTCGGAATAGATTTTGGATTAACTATAACATTGACGTAGGAATAATCCGACCTTAACCTTTTAGATATGGTTCATTTTTCGTCATACCTGTAGTCAGACCTTCACCTTACCTATTGACTTAAATTGCTACTAGCATTGTGTCACCTTTAAAAAAAAATACATATGATATTTGCCACTGGGCGTTAAGGAAATATGTAAGCAAAGCATGCATTCAATCTTGGTTACACATTTTATCTTTTATAAATACCTCAATACAAATCATATGATTTATCAGAATAGATAAACGTTCGACGTGCGAGTTATAAATATATTTAAACCTACCAACAACAAAACATATAAATAAACAGGGAACTTTAAATAAGAAACAACTGGGTTATAATGATGTCATGATATGTTGAAGAATTTCCTGAAAATCTCCGAAAAAGAAAGACACACATCAGATATATATATATATATATTATAACTGTATATGTTTCTTTGCATATTTACGAACAAAGGAATTTATAATACCCTAAGGAAAATGTGAACATAACAGCCATTAGTAAAAAGAGGTTGTACATACTAGATTATAATGGCCTCCGCGACAAGTCCAAGTGATTTTGTGATTGGAAAGCTTCTAGGAGAAGGTGCTTTTGGGAAAGTTTTTCTGTGTCACGAAAAAACGGATAAATCACGCAAGGTATTTATAGTAAAATCATTAATGCTGCACCATAATGAATAGATTTTCTATGTTTAATTTTGAAATATTTAATTCTACTTTCGTTTTCGCGAAGGACTGTATTTATGTAGATCATACATACCATACGAATTTCACTCATGCCAACATACAATATGTACCATAGCAATGTCAAATATGTGATCCATTGTTGCTAACATGCACGTTATATCATCGTTATAAATGTTCAATTGATCTATTTATTCAAGTTCTATATAATTTCTATAAGGTAAATTTGTAAAGGTATGAAATATTTTTTTTGTGCTGTACTTCATGAATATTGTAGTATATAAATTTACTTGAAGCGGTCAATTTTATATTGAAATATTTGAAACGGTAGGTAGAAGTAATCGTCGTCGGTGTTGTTGTTGTCTTTGTATCATTGTAAATATAACTGATTCCCATAAGTATATTTTCGTTTTATCTGATCTGTACAACTAAAATTCTAAATCATTACTAATTTCTCTAATGAAATGATTGGCTTGGATATAGATTAATTTGATCCAGCAATTCATGTCATACAAGAGATCTCACTGGGATAACAAAATAAAGTCTAGAAGTCAACTTATTTTAATGTTGATTTGTTAAACTATTTGACAAATTTGTTAATTTCCCCCTTACTGCTACCTATAAACATGAGGTAATGAACAGGAACCACCATCACAAGTTATGAATTTCTTTGTACTTTTGTCCGGGTTTTTTTTTATGAATTTGCCTGTTACAAACTCATATATATATATGTATATATATATAGATACATTTATTATATACCTTCCAGTGTGTGTTTTATTTATTATCTAAAGAACATGTATAAATCTATTATCAAACATACAAATAAATGTAATAAACGATTGTGTGTATATCTTTTCTCCTGAATTACAACTTATATCCCTGAGTATGTTTCTTCATGCAAATATTTTTTCCACAGTATGCCATGAAAGTGATTGATTTAAGTAAGTCACCTCCGGAAGAACGAGACGCAGCAGTACGGGAAGCCAAGTTATTACAGCAACTAAAACATGACCATATTGTGGCTTATGTTAGCTCGTTCAAAGACAGAGCATCGTTGTGTATAGTGACTGAATATTGTGATAGTGGAGATTTGTCTGATGTACTGGAAAAGCAACGAGGAAGAGCTCTTCCCGAGGACCAGATAGTTAACTGGTTTGGTCAGATATGCAGAGCTTTAAAGGTACAGTTGAGTCATTATATCAACCCGATAAGGAATCACCATATACTTTGCCTAATACATTTAGTTTTTTTTAATTCATTTTAATTTGTAAGAAATTTAAAAAAAAAAGCTATTTCTGCATTATTATAGAATATACTTTCGTTTTAAGAAAAATATTGCACGTTATATTTACATGATGAAGATTAAGTTCAGCAGCATAATTTTAATGTATGAAACCAACAAAGGAACATGATATTAAAAATAGTGGAATATTTCGAGATACATATTTTTTATATTATTTTTGTTTCATACGGCAGTTTTTAAGGATTTTACACACACAAAAAACAACACTAGCTACTAATGATACACAACACACACACAAAAAATTACTTGAAATAATTTTTAAAGTCTTTCAAGATTAAATAAAAAAGCAGATTGCTTTTATCCAACGTGGTATGCAAATGTTATGAGAGATAAGGGTGTACAAAAAACATCGAAAATACAAAATAAACACGATATACCTAATAATACCGTATACATGTATATATTTTTTCAGTATCTTCATATTAGAAATATATTGCATAGAGATATAAAGACACAGAATGTTTTCCTAACTGGACCCAAGAAAGATGCGAAATTAGGAGATTTGGGAATAGCTAAGTTAGTTATCTCTAATTTTTTCAATGAATTGAATAAGATATATTTTAAAATGTCAAAAGGTATGAATATGTTTCATATCATTTTAATGGTATTATGTGCTTAACAAATTCACTACGTGCACATGAAAACTAAAAGCAAAGGAAAAAGGCTCTTCTTACTGTTCTTCATCTCAAAGTCATTATGAGGCCTTTAACATGCCCAAGACAATCCCTAACACCAGTCTGGGAGAACTTATCTCATATATGACAATCAAGCAACATAGGTGAATCGAAGAAATTAGCCTGGGTGTAATGTCAACAAGTTATAATTTAAAATAATCTAAATATTGCTGGTATAAAATGACTGACAAACTTATTGTAAACCAATAAAGAAACAAGAATAAAACAATAAGACAACATCACAGCACATCAAAATATATGTCAGATAACTTGGCACCAAATAAAGTACGAAACGGAAATTAATTCAGGTGGACTGCGTGCTAATTTCAATAAACAAGCTGTCATCTATGAAAATACATATAATCAATAACTGTTAGATAACAACATACACCACCTCATCACGCAGAAACGCAATAAGGACTCAACACAACACAAAAGACAAACATGATATTATGTGCATATTAGTAAAGGATCGTGGTCTGTTTGCCAATTCCAGTGTTGATATCATTTGCACGTATACTTTCTTATAAAGTTTTGTATTTATGAATAAATTAAAATAAAATTCTAAATAAACATGCCTTATTTTACTGGTTACATTTGGGACTAACAGAGGGGAAACATGGTATGTGTCCTGCTGTGCAGACAGCTCTGTTTTTATCATTCAGAACAATAATTTGTATAATTCAATTATATTCTGAATAGTGTTAATGTTTAGCTTATCGTTTGTTCTTAGACACAGTCCAAAGCTGTTACTATGTGTGGAACTCCCAGTTACATGTCTTTTGAATATTTTAATGTTAACCTTATCATTTGTTCCTAGAGTATTAGACAGACGACAGTCCAAAGCTGTTACTATTTGTGGAACTCCAAGTTATATGTCTTTTGAATCGCTTTAATGTTAACTTTACCATTTGTTCTTAGAGTATTAGAAAGACGACAGTCCAAAGCTGTTACTATTTGTGGAACTCCCAGTTATATGTCTTTTGAATCGCTTTAATGTTAACTTTACCATTTGTTTTTAGAGTATTAGACAGACGACAGTCCAAAGCTGTTACTATGTGTGGAACTCCCAGTTACATGTCTCCAGAGATATTTCAGTGCAAACCGTATGATACAAAGGTATCTATCATTAGTTATGTCCAATTGTGACTGTTATACTGAATGTAAATTTGCATTGTTATCCCCGGACATGTCTCGGTATTTTGTACATCCAAAATTCATGTATTTATTTTTTATGTTTCTCTTATGGTTTCGGTTGTATACTGTGTTATGTCTTATTGTTTGTAGTCAAAATAATTATTAAATTGCTTTTCAAAACCATCCTTGTCAAGAAAATTGTTTGGACTGGTATTGTGAAAATAATTGTATAAAGTTCAAGATTTCATGTTCGTTCCTTACGTGCGTCACTGTTGTTTATGGCATGTGGTGTCTGTAATTGATGGAAGATGTTCGTTGTTTTTTCTGCGGTTTAAATGTTGTGTCGAATATTATATAATTTGTTTGTGCGTTTCTCTGTGATGAGTGTTCTTGTGTGTGTTTGTGCTGTATTTCTTTAACGTAATGTTGTCATTTTAGCAATATTGTTTTAATATTGTTATAACAGCGGGAGGTTTGGCTACCCATAAAACCCGGTTCAACCCAACATTTTTTTCTTAAAATGTCTTGTACCAAGTCAAGAATATGGGAGTTGATATCAAATAATTTTTTTCTGTGTATGTTGGAGTTTGTTGTGTTGCCCCTCAGTGTTTCTGTTGTTCCTTTGTTTTCCTCTTATAGCTAATGTGTTTCCCTCGGTTTTAGTTTGTAACCCGGGTTTGTTTTCTTTCAATTGATTTATGACTTTTGAACGCCGGTATACTACTATTGGTTTTATTTAAAGGCATTCACATAAGCTGTAATAATACTAGTAATTTATCCTCCCACAAAAAAATAACAACGGAGCATACTTAACAACAGGTGAGGTTTGAAAGAAAAGGTATCCCTGTTTACGTAGAACTTACGTTGAACTTATTATGCTTCTTTTTACCCTTATATTTCATTTGTGTTAATTATCATTGACAGGTTTTCTATCATCCTCTATTGATATGATTTTTTATTATTATTAAACATATGTCCACACGTGAAAGTTAAAAAAAAATGACTATAATAATGAACCATCTGCATTGAGGAATGAGATATATGCTACTGGATACAGTGTTAACTTAAAACTATTTATTTATTTTGGTGTGATATTGGAGTTTTTGGACAATATGAACGAACCACAACTTGGTACACACATAATAGATGTTCTTTGTAATGATTTTTCCTCTCATTTTAGAACAAATTTATAAGTGAATGTATTCTATGTTCTATAAAGCTTGACGAAGTCCAAAATAATCATTTACACAAGTAAGGTATTCTTTTTTCCAGAGTGAC
This sequence comes from Mytilus edulis, assembly GCA_019925275.1. Taxonomy (NCBI): domain Eukaryota; kingdom Metazoa; phylum Mollusca; class Bivalvia; order Mytilida; family Mytilidae; genus Mytilus; species Mytilus edulis. The sequence goes on along the minus strand of CM034355.1, from coordinate 92,329,366 downwards.
ATTTGGTCCATGGGAGTCGTTGTATATGAAATGACAACATTAGAAAAACCCTTTGATGCTATGTTCATGCAGCAGTTGATTGTTCAAATTGTCCATGGAAAGGTATTGTTTTTATATAAGTTATCTATCAGATTTATTTGTGGAATTTCTCTCCGAAAGTAAAGAGGTAGGGCCAATTTGTCTGAATTTTTTTTCATTCGATAAGATAGGTAAATCGTGTTTTAAATAGCCCGATAGATGCTGATTATAGTACATGAAAATACGTCACATCCATTTTCATACCTTGAACAGGTATTCCTACAAAAACAAGGCCAAGACTATTGACTTAATTTTATTATTAACATCCTTTATGCAAGGTATCATACCACGTAACTTGTCAAAGAGTCAAATAATATCGAACAAATTCAAATTGTGTTTTTATCATTCTGATAAGATAAGATAAGGTAATAATTGTATATATTTTAACCGGAGAACATCTTACATCAGTTGGTCATAGATCACCCTGTGTTACTAACACATGTTATATTGCCTTTTCTGACATTTTGGCCCTTCGTTGTGATACAGATGCAACAGCTTCTTGGAAGTTTTACCTACAATCACGATTTGTAGTGTAATTGATTTGTTCTGTTGTGTTGTTTTACTTTTTGATGACTTAGGTACCGGTATAGGGACAGTGGTAAAAAATTCAGTGCTAGTATCTACACAGTTTGTGAATTGGCGACAAAATTGCTATTGACTGCATTTGTTACATATAATACCATGTTCAAAAAAGATTTCGAAAAATTGTTTGTGTTGTTTTGAAACTCGTATACAATGTCCTTATTTTAAGTTATGTGTATATTACACCCGCAACATTTGGGCTTCATTGCTATAGAATCAATTCTCGTGTTATTGGTTATGTACAGGAACCTACATCAGTATGACGGCAGTTGTTCCTTGAATATATGTAATAAATGTAAACACATGAATAGAAAGTAATTCAAAAGTATGGACAGTCATAGGAATGCACACAATAAGCGATACATTATTTTTTTCTTTAAAATACATGTTATACTAGTAAATTAATTATATAGTCAAAATGAACCAGAATGACTCTATGAATTAAGCAAACACCCGAAAAAATATGATAGAAACATAAAAATTTAATATAACAACACAAAAAACGCAAACTTTCTGAGCGAGATTCGAACCCTTTCTTCAAAACTATCATTCTTTAGAAGTTCTGTGCTCCTCTCTCTCTCTCTCTCTCTCTCTCTCATATATTAAATATCTAGTCATTCATCAGCTATTTTTTAAGACAGTCAAACAAATCACACAAAAATTATCAATATTCGGAAAAACTTTTTAACAACTTACTCACATCCGCCATACAAACTATCTCACTTACCAAACAAAATACAATTGAATAATAAAACAATTACAGTTTTTTATTTGTCGCAAATTCTATCATCTGATCTATTCCTTGTCTCACATCATCAGTCATCAGTTTCGGTATAGTTCTTACATCACGAAATCTTCAGTCAACACTTTCTTAAATTTATAGAAACCTCGGTCACTGCAATCGAGTATTTCAAATTCTTTACCATCCATAAAATACAATATCAGACGTTTCCTCAATGTTTTTCCGATCAACATTTCTGTGCTCTACTGATTGAGCCACGGCGATCCTTAGCCAAATATCTCTTATTAAGGAGCTATATCGCTACAATTTAGCGATGTTACAATTTTTTCTTTAAAAATTGTTTTTTATGTAATAAAGACACACTAAACCAATTCCATTTTTAAGGGAAAAAGTAGTATGAATTACAACAGTCATAAAAAAACATAACTTTTTTTAGGTTTGAAATGTCCCTCTGGGGGAATTCCCTGTTTTTCCCACCTAAAAACACCAGAAATTCCGCATATTGGACTTTCATCCTTTTTGAGGGTTGAATTAACTATTGATCACACATATCATAATATATGTAAATAAAGATACGGATCAAAAAGCATTTTTATTTTTTGTTTTTATAGAAAATTTTATTCTGTCGGCACTTTTTGAAATTGGCCCTTCTGTGCAAAAAATTCCCGGCAAATTGGCCCTTCCTCTTTTCTCTTATTTTGATTATAATATAAACTTTAATTATGACTTGTAACTATATGCATTTTATTGTAGAACATATTTAACATTAACGGTATATTCACATGTATTGGTTAACAAAATAACACATTTTCAAGAATTAACTTTTATTGCTTGAGCTCCGTCTACAGATATAGTAATAAAGTCTGATAAGAAATAAATCAAATAAACTCATTCACAGAAAATAAAATAGTCGTACAACCAAGGATTTGTATAGTACTATCCTTGATACAACATATATAACCGTTTTATCTTTAAGGTGGCTCGACTGCGCATAATTTCACGCATGAATTACCATGCACACGAAAAGTTTGTGTTGTAAATTAAATATTTTTTTTTAAAATATTTTGATTGATTAAAAATGTAAAGTTATTGTACTTTTGTCACTAACAAATTATTATCGTTATTATGTGTATCTGTGAAAGACTCAAAATGACATTTCACCCAATTTCACCATTTCCCGCCAAATTTTTGGGTTTAAGGCCCAATAATTGTTTTTTTCTTTATCGGTGACCTATGTTTTTTATATGCTCGTTCTCTGAATCCATATTTCAGCTTTTTGTATTACCGTTTTGGACCAAGTGTCATGGAACGTTTTTTTTTGATATTACGATAAAAATATGTCAACACCTCTATTTGCCCTATCATTTCATTGATAACGGTCCTTTTTACATACATCCTTAAAAGTAATATAGTTTGAGCTTAAATGGTCCGGGACCCCCTATTTTTTTTTCGACCAATTTGATTCACTCTCGATCTATAATGATTAAAATAACAAAACATAAGACACTTCTGATAGAAACTTCGAATAGGCCCGAGCCACCTTAAAAAGAAAAAAAAGAAAACAAATGTTATTTATATTGTTTGTGTACACTTATACTATATAGATCATCATCATAACATTATTTTTGAACATCAGCTTCCTCCAATGCCTAAAGATAAATACAGTAAACAGTTATGTAGTTTGTTAGAAAAGATGTTGTGTAAAGATCCAAGTACAAGACCTTCTGCTGATGACATTTTGAAAAATCCTTTGTTTATAACATTCAAACAGAATAAGGTAAGTACATATTTTTTAAGTGGATTCCAATTACGAAAAATATGTTAGCCTAACATTATTTAGCAATGTCACAGAAGATCATCTTAAATGTACTTAAATTAGCTGAAACTTTTAAGCGACAGAAATAAGGAACTGTGATACACTTAAAATCGATTCTATTACTGCTTCAGAAATTAAATGATAAATGTGCAATAACACGCAATAAGTTTGACTTGCATTATCCAGTATATTTCTTCTTGTCAAATCAATAATTATTGTAGGTGAATTTTGAGAATCTTTGTTAAATGGTTATATACATTTATATCGGTTTCATTATCTTATCTTTTTCACATTTTTACAGACTCGAAAACATAAAACAAAATATTATGAAACCCAGACTGGAAACACCGATGCTAAAATTAAATATCAATTCAGCACTGACGAGGGACTAGTTATTAAGTTATACAAGAAACATATTGCTAGACTCAATGTAGATGCCATTGTTAATGCTGCTAACCATCGCTTGGCTAACGTTGGGGGTGTGGCTGATGTAATAGCGAAAGCTGCAGGTCATAAAATGGCACAAGAATGCAATCATATTATAACACAGCAAGGTCAAATACTTGATGGATACAACGTGGTGACTTCAGCTGGTAACCTTCCATATCAAGCTGTTATACATGCAGTTGGTCCAAGATGGCACGAATACAAAATAAAGCAGATTGTCTGAAGATACTGAAGGTTACTATCATCAGTATCCTAGAAACAGCACGTTCCAAGCATTTCAAGTGTGTAGCAATGCCACCAATAAGTTCAGGTAAATCAGAAAAGTTCATTTTTTTTTTTTTAATATTTCTTCAACATTGTTTTTCTAAGGGATTTTACATTCTTTCACCGTCAACCATCGCACCATTTCATATAGGTTAACTAGTATTGTAATTACAAGGTATGTTGTCAGATTGACGAAACATGTGGGTTGATAGCCAAAATACTGCTAAAGATTATTATCTCTGGTGCTCAAGTAGGTTAGATGCTTCATTTTTTATTAGTTTCACTCCTTGTGACATGTACAAATCTGGTGATATGTCAGTCGAATTCAGTGGCATCGCGGTCGAGAAAAGTTGAAAGCGTTATGACAACGACAAATCGGATGTATACCTTGTTTGTTAGACAGATATTATTCAACATGTAATGAGTGAGTGTTATAAAAGGCACTTGTTTCTATCCATGGACAGATCCATTATCAACGTATATTACTCCTAAATATATGTTGAAAGTCGATCTTCCCATGGATAGAAACAAGTGCCTGTGAGGTAACATCATTTACCCCATCAAAGATGCATTAATGATCATTTTCATAACTTTTCTACACTATACAGCTAAATCATGATTTCAATGACTAACTCCGATATCAATTGTCTTTCTAGGGGTATGTGGTGTTCCTAAGTCGATGTGTGCTGCTATGTACTTGAGAGGTATTTGTGAATTCAGTAAACAAGGACAATTGGGGTCGATGAAAGAATTCCACATTATAGATATACACGACGATATTCTGGACATGATAAACGATTGGCATTCTAAATTGAAGAATAATCAACGATGTCTTGATGTTGACGCGGTGCTTTCAGGGTCTGACGGTGTTAATATTTTACGGAATTACCGAGGTAAAACTGATATACATATTTATACAAAAGATATCCTGAAAATAAGAGGCATTGATGTCATTGTTGTGAGTGAGGACAGTTTCGTCAAAGGAGAGGGAGGCTTATCTAGAACATTGCTTACTGCTGGTTGTGACCAATACAGACAAGAACATCGACAACTACAACCGCAGTCAAATAACTCATCTACTGGTTTATCTCGAACAGTGGTTTTAATGACAACTGGTGGTCATAAGCTGCCTTTCAAACATGTCGTGCATGCAGTTCTGAGGAGAGAAAAGGGCGATACTGAGGACCAGTATCAAACCGTTTTATGGTCAACCATTGACAATGTTCTGTCGACAGTAAATAGTATAGACATGAAGACTAAGAAAGACGTTACCCTAGCCATACCAATGATAGGTCTAGGTATGTATATGAGGATGTTGCAATTGCTTTTCGCTTAAAAAGATTGAAAGATTTCAAAAAGCATAATTTGGACATACATTGTAGTATAATATCTCAATTTGTATATTTAAATGACACCAGTTACATGTCGGAAATTTCAGTTTGGTAAATATACAAATATTTCAAATTTTAAGTTTTAAAAACAAAATAAAATAATTGCAAGAAAATATAATCAACTTAAAATGAATATCTAGGACTCAGAAACAAGCAATGTTTCTTTTACAAATCAGTCTACTACACTTATAAAATAGTAAAAGTAAAATGTACTTTTTAAACAAAAAAGAATTGAAACTATTTTTCTGTTATTTCTTAGGTGCAAAACCAAGCGATGAAATAATGAAAAAGTGTTGCTGGACTTTGAAGGAATCAATAACTAAATTTCTTGAAATGTGGCCATCAATACTTATTAGTGAAATACATCTAGTAAATAACTTTGATACAACCACGAGAGTACTCCAACAGATGTTTCATAATACCAAATCATCTCGATGAACCACAGCTATATATGCTGACTTACCCTGGGTCAACACAGCGGCCAAAGATTTAAATTTCTGTGATAACATTTTCCCTCATTGATGCATTAGTTACATCCTCTTTTATATATTTAATAACAAGGAACCATGCATTATCTCTTAAGCCAGCATGGTAGTTATATACTTTTCTTTTGAAATAAGTCAAGACTTAGTGTATTAAAGAATTGGGATTCATTTAGAAACTCCAAGTAAAGCCGAAAACGTCGAGCGTGTAACTTCGTAGGTTCATCTTGTTTGAACGTTTTTTATCTGATATTATTTAACTATCAATGGTGAGCCGGACTAGTAACTTCGTTGATGGTATAAGAATGTTTGTTGAACAGAACAATTGCCATTATAACGCTTCTTTTTCTTTACGAGGGCATAATAGATACAGATTTTTAATATTTTAATTTTATTTTTTCCTAAATATAATTGATGTATGAATTCAAATCGTTTGAGTAGGCGATGTGCAATCGCTCGCTGTAAACTTGGAAATCATTACTAACTGGAATTTTTGATTATTGTAGCATGCATTTCTATATTTTCGTTTCAATGTTATTTATAAGGAAATAGGAAATATTTAAGATACACACATTTTATATTTCCGTGTAGCAATTTCGTTAGAGAAAAAACACCACGAGCTGGCACTAGCTAACTATACAAGGGAAGACTGGGTCATCATGAAGCAAAACCATGAGGTTTCTCAAGCTTTTCTTGGACAAATTTGTAATCTATACCTAAGTCCTTTTGTTATTTACTTGTTGTAAATCATTTTAGTTCAAAGCATGGTAAAATGGTTGATAAATGAGGAAATGTGTTAAGGTTATAAAACAGACAGTCACTAATATACTTTTTCATGATTCTAAATCTTATGTCTCATCACAATATCTAGGTATTTAAGTGGTTTCACTATAGCGGGGAAGACACTGCTTATATATCCTTCCGGAACACTTGAGATTACTCTTGAGCTTACTCTTGAGCTTTGGTAGGGTTCGTGTGGTTCACTTTAGTTCAAAGTGTAGTTAAAGAGCGATCCATATATATTTCGAAATAATTTTGTTAACAGTTAATAGAACATATTGGACTTTAACAAAATCTTGAAATTTATTCATTTAACTGACATGTCGGCAAAAAGGTCATCAGCTGGATTCATGACAGTAATGGGAATACATTGGGTCCATGAAACACATGTAATAAAATTTTCTGTTTTTGAACGTTTGAAAAAAAAACTATTTTTGTGCATTACCCTGGTTTATTTCCCCTAGTCTTACTAGTCTTACTAATACACGTATGATTTAGTAATTTGTATTACTCAAATACCTCAGACTTTCATATAGTCTATTGTATTCTTTTATATTAAGGTTGTTTTTTGTTTTTGATTTTTGTTGTATTTTTTTTCATCATTTTGTCCGATTACATAATTATGTTATATACATATCTTTATTATTATAGATCTTATCTATTACATTTGAAATTTCTATGTAGTTACATTAAAATAAAAGTATGAAATTTGCAGTCATTGAATAGCTTTGGTAATCAAATGGATCTAAAAAGAAGGGACTAATCTTTTATAATTGTCATACAAATTGGAAGCGGCATGTACTATCTTCTGTGTCCAATGTGTTCTCTGACTGTCATATTGTAGTTTACAAAGCTTTGTGACTAAACGATATGTTGGGTTAATTTCAAATAAACAGTTAGTCAAAGACTAAAAAAAATCTTAAAACGTTCATCTAGTCGACAACAAACAGTCTTCAAAAATTGACAAATGTCTACACAAATCTCTATTACACATGTCGGCCACTTTGGATTTTGGTGGCAATTATGGATTTTTATTAGATGACTCCACATCCAAAATTGTTTATCATCATCATCATAACTCACAATCTGCAAAGTTTCATGCTTTTACCATAAAGTGATCAATTGTGTCAAAATATTGGACTTAGCCGCTCTAGACTATATATATCAAGCTCTAAAGCACTGCCACCTACTTTAGAAACACATCGAGAGAAACATAATTGACAATAACCGACAAAGGAACCGACTTCCAAATAGATGTGTGGCAGTGTTTATACTTTTCTTTGAGATTTCAACACTCGGTCTCTTTTTTATTTCGATCAATGGAATATAAGAGCGGAGTGCATAGATGGGAGGACACACATTAAATCTTAGAACAGTACTGGTCAATATGATACTGGTAGATAACGTAATTAAAAGTAAAGTATTATCACAACAGTAATAATCAATGCCGTATCAAGGAATAATCACTGTAAATGAAAGCAAGTTAAACAGTATGATATAAACTCAAGTTGCCATATACTTGGCAATGGTTGGAGTAGACTACTTACAACAAAAATGACATGGAGAAACTACTATGTTTAATGCTCGAATTGAACCTGAAGAAAAGAAGCTACCATTATCCCTTAACTTCCCGACCCCCTGTATAGATAATTGCGTGTCTATGTGTTACTATATGAATTTGGCTCTTCTATAAGTTTAGGTTCTTTATTTTGTTATAAAGCTCCGTGCGTTTCAGCGTATTTATGCATCTGTGGGGGCATTCAAATGTTTAAGAATTTCAAATGTGACGTTACTTTGTGCGTCGATCTTTTCGGCTAAGTCGGCTGTGACTTTTTATGTGCTGGTTTAGGTTGTTTTATGTATTCCTTTTTATTCTGTAGTTAGTCACCACTTCGGTTTTATAATGTATATCTATTATATAGTCATTTTTATAAATTTACTGTTTGAAAAGGTATGAATTATTCTAAAAACTGGGGATGTTCTTATCTCATACAAAAACCTTAGCCGTGTTGGGCACAAGTTTTTGGAGCTTTTGGACCTCAATATTCTTCAATTTTACTTGTTTTGGCTTCGGAACTTTTTTTATCTGGGCGTCACTGATTAATCTTATATAGACGAAACGTGCGTCTGGTGTATTAAATTAGACACCTGGTACCTTTTGATAGCTATTATTTGTGTGTTTCTCTGTCCTATATGTTCTCCCATTTATTTGTATTGTAGTCCTGTCATGTAATGTTGTAATTTTAATGTCATATTTAACATTGCCATAAAAGCGGGAGGTTTGGCTAGCCACAAAACCAGGTTCAACCAACCATTTTTTTCTTAAAATGTCCTGTACAAAGTCAGGAAAATGGCCATTGTTATATTGTAGTTCGTTTCTGTGCGTGTGTTATGTGTTACATTTTAGTGTTGTGTTTTTGTTGTATCGTAGTTCTCCTATAATATTTTATGTGTTTCCCTCAGTTTGAGTTTGTTACCCGGATTTGTTTTGTTTTTTTCTCATTCGATTTGTGAATTTCGAACAGCGGTATACTACTGTTGTCTTTATTCAAGTTCTCAATCTATAAGAAGCAAAATTTAAAAAAACGAACTCCATGAAACGGAAAGATCCCAACAAAAGTCAAAATCGGGAAATAACTGTCGTATTCCTAAATTTGTACATGCATTGGTGATTATTAATTGCATCAATTGAACATTATTTAAGGGTATTACAGATATTGTTTTCATGATAGTTCATTCTGCTTCATATCTTGACTGACATCAATGAAAAAAACAATTATAAGCCTTTTGGAGCACCCGAGTTAATCTTAATCTTTGTTTTAACTTTGCATTATAGGTTTCTCTGCTTTTTTTTCATTTTCCTTGTACTTTATATTTACGGCGTATGTTTCCTTCGAATTTTCACCTTTGGTCAAGTTCTTAAAATTAGATTTTACTTCAATTGGTGGTTGATGAAAGTGGTATTTTTTTAGGGTTTTGACAACAGACAGTCACATATATACTTTCCATGATTTTTAATCTTATGGCTCATCAATCTAATTAAAAACCGATCTCTCATCGCTCCTGTTTCTGATATGTCGCGTGGGAGGATCTCCCACGCGACATATCAGAAACAGGAGCGATGAGGGATCTCCCACGCGACATATCAGAAACAGGAGCGATGAGAGATCGGTTTTTAATTAGATTGATGGCTCATCAAATATATAGGCAGTTGGTTTTCACTACTAGAGACAAACAATGATAAAGGTTGTCGGATTTGGACAGCCACTTTGAAAAGGTTCTGTTCGGTTTTATTAAATCATCTAACCTTGTAAAAGGTGAGCTGCAGAACCTTCAAATAATTTTGGGTTAGAGCGTTCCTAATGAAGGTAAATAACATAGCTTTTTTTTCAATTGAGGACAAATGTTCGACATGTTAGTCCTCTTCTAACAAGGGGCTTGACTGAACGTAAGAATTATGTCGGGTCAGTATTTATTCACCATGCACCGCATATTAAATCCCATCAATAAGGATCTTTACCAAAGAGATGTCAATGTGCTCCATTTCTTTACTTCGTGTACTGTTTACTAAGAAGCTACATGTATGTGATAATAATATGCATACAACTTGTATGTCTTAAGAATGATGTAAATATTTATTTTGTTCATGCCAATCTTGATTTGAATAATATAACTAAAAATATAATTTGAATTTTCGTTTATATTCTTAGTAAAGGTGTTGTATATTTCATAAAAAAAAATATGAATCATGTATACATTATATCACATATTTAGAAGTCGTTAATCGTATGATTTATTTCGTCACAAATGCCTCTAGTAACTTGACACATCTCTAATCTCGTTCAGGATAATGAATAATCCGTCACATAGGTTCGTAAAGGAACATCATTTTATTTATTTTCTTTTGTTAAATCTTTCGACATTGGACTCGGAGTTCTCTTGAACTGAATTTTAATGTGCGTATTGTTATGCGTTTACTTTTCTACATTGGCTAGAGGTATAGGGGGAGGGTTGAGATCTCATAAACATGTTTAACCCGCCGCAATTTTGCGCCTGTCCCAAGTCCGGAGCCTCTAGCCTTTGTTAGTCTTGTATGATTTTTAATTTTAGTTTCTTGTGTATAATTCGGAGTTTATTATGACGTCCATTATCACAGTACTAGTATACATATTTTTAGGGGCCAGCTGAAGGACACCTACGGGTGCGGGAATTCTCGCTACATTGAAGACCCATTGGTGGCCTTCGGCTGTTGTCTGCTCTATGGTCGGGTTGTTGTCGCTTTGACACATTCCCCATTTCCTTTCTCAATTTTATTTTTTATCTACGGAAATAATAAATACAATTTCACAAAAATCGAGTAGAATCTGTATATTATTTGTTGCCCTATATACAAGATGTCATATCTTAAACAGCAGCGACCATAAACATCAGATCGTCATCAGAACATACTGTGGCAAAACTCGACAGAAGAATGAGACGTTTCAAATGTACAGTGAACTCAGATAAACTGCATGGGCATTGGTATGGAAAGCCACAGTGAACCCCTCGATTATTAATATTTCTTAATGACACAGTCCCAAGTATTTATAATTAGCAAGGGAAAGATTATACCAAAACAATTGTGATAATTTGATAGACAAACAAAATTCTGTATCATGATTATCATATTCAAATGTACGTTAGACAGGAAGAAGGCAGAGAATAAGACTAAATATTTTACCTTCTTTACAATTTATCAATAACATAAAAGAAATAAGTGTGAATTAATGTCTTTCCACTTAACATTCAGTCATCAATATTCTCTGTGCTGTTTTCATCATTTGTTAATCCCGGAAGTCTATATTTTGGTAATGCTGGTCTTAGATATCTACAGTTGTGAAGTTCTTCCCAATCCTTTGGAGAAAGCGATCCTTTGTTTGCCATTTTAGATTCATTGTATTTAATGGGAGCACCTTTACTTAAGTATATCGGTGGAAGTGTTATAGGTGGTAAGCATTTCCGACGTGAATCTGCAACATTCAGTTCACTGTCGCTACTGACCTTGGTCATGATGTGTTGCCTTAGTCCTTCTTCAGTATTAATCCTATTGCTACTGTGCCACAGAGTAAGGCTATGAGTTTGTGAGTTCTTTATAATATTCCTATCTGCTAAGTGTCGCCATAGAATAGAATTTTCACTTTTATGTCTCGAAAATATTCGTTTGTCCTTCAATGATGTTTTATCGTCAGGATTCATTTTTAGCTGCTGAACGAAAGCTGCAAAGACGAGCTACACACGAAAAGCTTTTATAAAGATATAAGACGATCTATAAACTAACAGTTTTTAAGACGATCTATAAACTAACAGTTTTCACGAGCTAAAAACGATCAGTTTTCAAGACGAGGTTAACAATCAAATACAAACCGCTTTCAAGATGAGCTAAACACGAACACATACAACTAAACAGAACAATAGGTTTTGGATATATCCAGAAACAAACAAAAAACGTACTTAAACAGTCCATAAAATGAAAGGAGACACAAAACTGTTAAATTTGACTCGCCATTTTAAAAATAAGAACTTCAAACTCTCATGCTATTTAGATTTACCAATTCGTGGTTTTCATCCTAGCATGACTCAAGGAGATTTGTTATCAACAACATAAAAGATGGCCTCCTGCATTGCTTTACCGTTTACATTTGATATTTAGGAAATGTTTTAAATTGAATTCTTTGATCATACGTTATATGCTTAATAAAGTCTGAATTATTTATTCCTTCAGGAAAAAAATTCTTTGATACAAGACGACTTGATTAAAATATAAAGATAATAGCATTCATAGTGTTCCGAGATAAATTGAATAGGTTACACATTTGATATATATTCTTTTGTTATTGTGTCGATTTATTTTAGGTTTCAATTATGTTTGACATATTGCAGTTTAATAAAAATATCATTCAAAGTAAGTTGATGAAATTAAATAAAAAGGATAGTAAACGAATACATGTATAATGTAGTTATTGTTTGGTCAATCTGATTAAAATTCGGACCTGTGTTGACTCACGAGTTCGTACATATAAGAGTATAACGAATTCCTATACAGAAGTGCATTTCGGGAATTAGATATTACAGGTGCATGTAGTTTTGCTATATATTCTTGTAAAAATTATTTAATGATAAGAATTTTTACAAATTTAAATCCTTCAATTCAAACATGTGTATTATGTCTTAGTATGATTGTAACTGCGAAACCGTAGCCTCATCATATATAGGTCCTTATGATATTTTTTGACAATTTGAAATCCATATACAGCAAATTGTCAAAAACAATTTAAGGACCTATGAGCTATGACATCTAAGAATGATTGTTATTACTTCATATATTTCTATTTTGCATGCTGTATAGTATATGATATGACAACGGGGTTGTATAGTATATGATATGACTTTGATAATATTTGGCTGTGTAACGGGGTTGTATAGTATATGATATGACTTTGATAATATTTGACTGTGTAACGGGGTTGTATAGTATATGATATGACTTTGATAATATTTGGCTGTGTAACGGGGTTGTATAGTATATGATATGACTTTGATAATATTTGGCTGTGTAACGGGGTTGTAAAGTATATGATATGACTTTGATAATATTTGACTGTGTAACGGGGTTGTATAGTATATGATATGACTGATAATATTTGACTGTGTAACGGGGTTGTAAAGTATATGATATGACTGATAATATTTGGCTGTGTAACGGGGTTGTATAGTATATGATATGACTGATAATATTTGGCTGTGTAACGGGATTGTATAGTATATGATATGACTTTGATAATATTTGACTGTGTAACGGGGTTGTATACTAGTATATGATATGACTGATAATATTTGGCTGTGTAACGGGGTTGTATAGTATATGATATGACTGATAATATTTGGCTGTGTAACGGGGTTGTATAGTATATGACTAGAACACACACGTATATCGCGGGTCCGTGACTGAATTAAAGTATATAACTATGCGCAAGCCTTATTTTAGTATTATATTTGCAATATTTGGCTTGATAATATTTGCCTGTGTAATGGGGTTGTATAGTATATGATATGACTTTGATAATATTTGGCTGTGTAACGGGATTGTTTTAGTCTGGGGAAACATTTATCTACATGTGTATTTGTTGAAATTGGCTTTTCACTAACTTTAATTATCTCCGTGTACTCTTAGATCAGTCCCAAGTCAGAAACCTGCATTTACTACACGAACAGCTGTTGTTGTTAGTTGTTATCATATAAATTTTCACGAGTGTGAACACAGTGCTAGTATTTCAAGCTCTCTTTGAATTAAGTCGTAATGAAATTCATCAGTCCGCATTGGCTAAATACAGCCCGTAACATAGTAGTGATCGAATTCGCGTTTCTTTACCGTCAGAATAAGTTACGTTATCGACAAACTTATTTCAGAAATGACATAGTTTAATTTTCTTCATCGACAAAATATTTCATGTCCAACGTGTAAGTTTTCATTGTTTAAGTCGAAGTTTTTTTAATACAGTAAAACATTTTTTATAATCAACCTCTGTCATTGGCATTTTCATTTTAACGGTAAAGGATCAAATACGGGATCTCCGAAATTTCTATCATTTGTTACGAGGAAATCATTATAAATATTCAATCGAACATACGTCTTTGTTCATGACACATATTTATGGGATTCAACACTGTAATAGTTTTTCTTTCGTCTGATACAGAATGCCCCATATCTTTTCTTTTGCATACCTATCTGTTTATTATGTCCCCGGGATTATGTCAATCATACATTGTTGCAATACCGACATGCTTGTACTTTGTCACAGAAAAAACTGAAATAAATTACCTTCAAATCAAAGTAAAAAATACAAATGTACCCTTTAACATTTGAAATATTGAAGACAAAATTGCTCTATATCTTAAGTTATTGACGAATATTTGAAATTTAAACCTCTATAATGCGGGGTTCACACATTGCCGATTATTGCTCCCGTTTGAGATCAGACAACGATACGACACGAAAAGTGAAAAAGTCGGATTAGTATCCTCAATTATCTGGAATGTCCTATTATTGTCTGAACGCAGTCGTTTTAATTCGTAACAGATTCCTACTGGTCGGGAAGGGTCCGAATAGTTCGGCAAAGCACCCCGACAGTTAGGTGCGTCCCGTAACATTCGGGGAAACTCAGCCGATTTTGTCTAGTCGGATTACAATCGTGTCTATGTCGTGACAGATTCTGCTGTATCGGATCGAATTCCTAACAATGTTCTGTGTATTCGGGACGGTGTCCTGTGGAACGGGAATGATCTGGAGAAGTCCCGACAATAACAGAATACAATACGACTGAGACCAGACAAAGCCGTTTGCAATGCGATAGAGCGGACCGTGATAGGATTACGTTCCGACAGTACCAGATCATCCCGATTATGCCGACAGTTTTCAAACGGATAACTTCCGTCAGCGTCGGTTCACTGTCTTGTCACTATCTGATCTCTGTCGGATTACATTCGGTAGAATCGGGACGCAGTCGTGACAGACTCGGTCGAATTTTACCTGGCGAAAGATACAAATCGAATTTCCATCCACGATTCACAGGATCTTGATCAGACTTTTGACAAATTTTAATCGGGAATGGTCCTGTCAAGGACGGCAGTAAAAATCGTGAATGTGTGACCCCAGCTTAAGATGTGATGTACGGCATTTTATTTTATCATTGGTAATGATCCATATCTGACAGAGAAGAAATATTCATAATTCTCAGAAAGTTTTCATAAATATTGTTAGATACCACTAATCGTTCCAACAATCAAGACAACAGAGACAAACAGGGAAAAAAATATGAAAATGAAAAGATATGACTTAAGTGTTAGCATGTTAAGGGAGACGGCACTCAATTTACAAAAAAATAATTGATGTTTTAAGGAACTGTAGAGGTCTCCACAGGTTTTCAACAAGGGTAGAATTCAAAACCTTGAATATGAAAGCCTCGAAATCCATGATACTTTTTCTGTGCGGTAGTTATATCTACAAAATCCAATCATGTACACGCCTCCGTTCACTGCACAATTGTAAATTGTCTTCCTAAAGACCAGCAAAAATAAATGGCACAAGTTCACGTAGTCATACAAAAAGTCGTATAATTTACGTTATCGAACAAAAAATCAGAAATACGGAATATTATATGTGAATGGTTAGGAAATCCGTTTCCCCTACATGTTTTAAAAGTCAAAGAAAAATGATTTCCCTGATACAAACGTTTTAAGAACCAGCTTTGTGTAACCTATAGACAAATTCGACTGGATATAAGGAAGTTAATATGTTTACTCTGATTTGAAATTATCTTTTAGAACTTTTTTTAGTAATTGAGAACCTATGTTGTTTATGGGTAATAGGTGAAATGTTGCATGATCCCTCAAAATGACAGCAAGCGCAGTTTTCCGGACAATTTTCATTTGTACACTGCTAAAAACTGTCAGGTCCTGGCCATGGTATATTTTGGAGAATTGTTTTTTTTACTGATTTTTACTAAAAAAAATATTCTCTGCATGTGTGTGCCATTGCAATAAATAGTTTTGCTCGTTATTTTGTCATATTAAACAAAATTGTCAACAAAATTTTCCCGTTTAAAATGTACTAGAAAAAAGTTTGGCATGTGAAACGGACGAAGACATATTCTAACAGAAGTACAAATACCAGTCCTCCCTTTTGTGTATACATATGAGAAAACATTTCAAAGTTATTGATTGAATTCAAATCCATCACACATACGGTACACATTGTAGTCCGAAAAAAATAAAGGACTTCATTCCTATCAAACACCTTTTTAATTGTTTACCAGTATATTTCTTTTAGTTTTGGGTAAAATTATAAAGGAAATAATACTATCAAGACGTCCTTCCATAAATTTTTTTTTTTCTGTTCTGACTTTGAAGAAATGACTACTTTTCGCCCAATCGAAATGGTGCATGGACATATTTTGTTTCATATTATTAGAATTATTTTCAATATTATCGGTATTAAACTTGATTATCGACACATGAAAGTTTGTCAGCATTGTCAATCTTTTTAACGTTAAAGGACCAATAGATAAGTCACTACTCAATTAAGTTTGTCGATAACGTAGCTAATTTTGACGGTAAAGAAACATCAATTCGATCACTTCTCTGTTACGGGCTGTATGTATGTACCTGAGATGTTTCACACATGCAGTGGGAGTTCAACTATAAAAAAGAAGATGTGGCCAGTATGATTGCCAATGAGACAACTCTCCACAACAGACTAAATGACATAGAACTTTTAACAACTATAGGTCACCGTACGGCCTTCAGCAATGAGAAAACCCTATACTGCAATAGTGAGCTATAAAAGGTCCCGCAAAGACAAATATAAAACAATGCAAACGAGAAAACGAACGCGGCCTGGTTAATGTACAAGACAATGAAGGAAAACCAAATATGATATACAGCAACAAACGAAAACCACTGAATTTAAGATTATTTGCAACATTAACTCGGATTATGGTTCAATTAAAACTGGTTTTAAGAGGATTAGTAGGTAACGGAAAGTATCATTTAAACATAGCGAGAAAATAGTCATCACGAATAGAAAAAAACACAACACGAAACAAATTAATTAAAAAGACATACCGAAATAATTCAAAACCTATAACGTGGTTTTCTCTGCAGTAGCATTTGGCTGTACAATAGCTTCATTACGGAAGCCTATTAGGGACATATAGTAAATATAAAATTGGAAGTGAACTTTTTTTTAAAGTCGTCTTGACATTTCGAATCTAGAAATTTTGACTTTAATTTTAAATTTCGACTTTCTGAAATATTGAAATTTCGACTCTTTTAAAAGTCGAAATTTTAACTTTAGTTAAACTCAAAATTTCGACTTTATTGTAAGTCGAAGTTTCGACTTTTTGTAAACTCAAAATTTCAACTTTTAAAATCTCGAAATTTTGACTTTTTCAAACTGAAAATTTCGGCTTTTCCTCAGTTTTTATACGTTCGATTATCACATTCACAGTCATTTATATCAGCAAGCGGAGAACCATAAACATCATAAACTTGATAAGCATTTTTTAATAATTAAACTTAACCATTTTAAAGAGGTAATTTTTAATAAAAAAATCTGTTTTTGCGGACGAATAAACGAAATATGTTTCACGTACAAATATCTGCTTCAACTCTGGACTTAAGATATGTGTAACAAGACAACCCTGTTATTCTGAAACACCTATACTTAACCATACTTTTATTCAACAGTCTAATTATAAAGACAAGGGTTAATAGTTGTGTCATACGAATGCCAACTTATAGAATTTATCAATGTTCCTTGAAAAAGAATCAACATTTCAAAATTCCAAAATAAGAAAACAGAGCAGCTCATGAGTCGTCCTGAATATGCATGACATATTTGCCACTCGATTTCACCATTGTTTAAACGAGGCAAAGTCAGTGACTTGCTTTTTGGAAACCAAACAGGCCTTCATCACCAACCATAATTTAAAACATGGCATGCTAAATGATTCTATGACAGTGTCGAGGAAACTAAAACATGGAATATGAGAAAACAACATTTTATTCTTTCAACATGCATGTTATTCTCGAATTAAACCTTTCAATTTTAAATGCTTATCCATATCATAATTTAAGCACAAAACCAATTTCTGAATATAAATTGCCAAAATGTGTGGATGACGCTTTAATAATTTGCATCCATGTCTCCAGTCCTCCTTCTTATATTTTAGTAACTGTGTTTGTATACTAACATCAAAGTTTAGAATTGAGAATGGAAATGGGGAATGTGCCAAAGAGACAACAGCCCGACCATAGAGCAGACAACAGCAGAAGGTCACCAACAGGTCTTCAATGCAACGAGAAATTCTCGCACCCGGAGGCGTCCTTCAGCTGGCCCCTAAACAAATATATACTGGTTCAGTAATAATGAACACCATACTAAACTCCAAATTGTAAATTTAAATACTTGGAAAAAGTAGAAAGTTCTAGAATTCAAAATTCATAATTTTAACTTTTAAGTAGAAATTTTTGAGATTTTAAAAGTTGAAATTTCGAGATTAAAAAAGTCGAAATTTTGAGTTTTTCTAAAAGTCAAAATTTCGAGTTTATACATAGTCGATTTTAAACGGGCGAATTTTTTAGTTTAAACAGTGAAAATTTCGAATTTTAAAAAAGTCAAAATTTCAAGTAAAAGTAAAAATTTCGAGATATGAAAAGGTAAAATTTGGAGTAAAAGTCGGTAATTTAAAATCTCCCTGTATATAATCTTTTCTCCTGATTTAGATTGTAATTAAATGTTAATGTTAAATAGGTAATACCATCCGCATACAATAATAATGATAACTTCGTTTAATATGTGTAAAACCACCATTGATTTTTCCCTATTAGTCTTTGTTAAATTTGCACTTTTCAAAAAAATGTGCAGAATTTATCTTTGTTTCAAATAAAGAAATACTTGGCATGAGTAAAGCAGTGGCGGATACAGAAATTTTCATAAGTGGGGGCCAACACACTGACCTAAGAGGGGGCCCGCTCCAGTCACGCTTCAATGATTCCCTATATAAGCAACCAAATTTTTTCCCAAAAAGGGGGGGGGGCGGGCCCCCTGGTCCCTCCTAAATCCGCCTCTGTAAAGTTTTATCCTGTCCAGTACTACAGAAATAATTTCACATAACATTTCATTTTATATAAGAAAATAACTATCATTGGAAGTTAACCGATCAAAACCTCTCCTTAATTTATCTGTGTAACCTCATTATTTTGTATTCTGTGTAGATAAGTATTCATTCAAGTCAGGCGAGTTGACAGACCTTTATAATATATCATCATTGGGATGTTACCAATTTTAAGGCGAGTTGGCACGAGTAAATCTAACGGAATTGAACTGTTTTTCTTAATGGGACGAGTTTGTAAACCAGTGTGCAGTCGAGTTAATGAAAAGTGGGACGATTTGATGTGGGGCGATTTTCCATTGGGACGAGTTGTCTCGATTCCGATCAACTCTTTCTGTTATTCATAGCCATTATGGAGGGAAATTTTGTAAACAAGCATGTTTTTAAAATGGTTTGACTGTACGCAGCATCAATTCGAAAGCTTATAAAATGTATGCACAGTACTAAAAAAGATCAACGTTATCACAAATTGAATATTTCACTCAGAAAGGAAAAAAGGGGGATGGAGATATGTCTTTTCTATATCTGCTGCATCAGCATCCTAAACTAAAGACTTAACGCCGTAACGGCCAAAGTCCGTATAATTTACAAAATGTATGCTGTATAAGTGATTTTTTAAAACTAAATAACTAATAGAAAAATGTTCAATAACCTATTTACACAAGACGTCATGACGGCACCCCATACAAATTATTGACAGTTTGTATACAGATTCATCATCATACATGTACATCATGATCATTTACATGTAAATGTATCATTGTGTCATGAATATATTCTCGTATATCATAATTTTCGTAGCATCCATATTTCATGGATTTTGATTGCACAAGCCTATATACACCTAATCGCTATTTATTCCATTCCAGATAAGTTCTAAAATTACACAACTTTTTCAACCAGTTGAAGTTATCTGGGACTGTTTAAACAATGCACCATGCATGATACTTTTAAATGAGACCTGTTTAAACTACCGTAAATACTTCAAACAAAATATTTTTTTTACTTTAATTTTAATTTCGAAAAAAGTGGATCATACTATATCAAAGTTTCTTGATGATCACTTTCTAAAGTTTTTTCTCCCTCAGCTCACTACTGATGACCTTCATTTTTCGGACGGTGACCCAAAACAGGAAGTTTTATAAATGACTTTTTTTCCCGGAATGGACTAAATAGCGATAAGGTGTATTGTGACAGGGTTTTCGGTTTCTATATTCGAAAACAACAACAACACTTCAACTTGACATATTTAAACCTCTTGCTGCCGACCGTTTTTCAAGGTTGCATTTCATATGCCCGAAAATACGACAGCTCAACGTCTGTGACGTAACATGCCAAACAACCACGTCATTCGATATATGACGTCACGACAAAATGACCACTACATTTGGGACCAATTGGAGAAAAACATGACCCTGTTTATTCTTCTGTATTTTAATTGAAAGAGATACAGCATTGATAAGAAGCTTGCATAAATTTATCCATGGACATATGTGTCCCTCCGGCACTGCCGGTTTGGACATATGTGTCCCTCCGGCAGCAAGAGGGTTAAAACAGGTAACAGACCCGGATTCTTTAAAACACTTTCAAAGTCGCATTGAAAGACAAATGTGATAAAACTGAACTGTTAAGCCATTTTTATTTAATGTAAAAAAATATGCATCACTAGAATTGCTTCCAATCACATCGGACACAAGCAATAAGTAGTGGATGGAGAGAGCTCATCACACATTGATGTAGAATCTGGGGTACCCCAAGGCTCAGCCCTTGGGCCTTCGCTATTTCTGTTTTACATCAACAACATTCCTAATGGAATTAAATCTACTATCACTCTACATGTATTTGCTGATGACACCATAGCCTACCTTACAATATCAAACAACAAAGATTCCATCAAACTACTAAAAGATCTAGATAAATTGGCGATATGGGAAACAAATGGAAAATTGCATGGGTAACCAAATGCAGACTACACGAATGAATTTTATTTTTACAGGACATTCGGTCTGGTAAGCATCCTAGCTTTACCAGACCGAATGAAATTTTACCAGACCAATTTTTTTTACATCTAATTGTATATTATCCGACAAAAAACAACAAACATATGACTTTGTTGTGCCCTACTCCTCCCCAAAATGCACAAAAACAAAATGATGTAACAAGAGGGTATATTGTTCTGAAAGTCGTGCACAATTGCTTGAATGCATTTCAGTGAAGAGTAATGTCCCATTTTATTGGATTTTGACAATGTTTGTGAACTAAACATAATTTAGAGTTTCTGTATAAAATATTATTTCCTGTTTCTTCTTTCTTTTTATTCGACCGCAAAAATTTTAATTTTTTGTCGTATATTGCTATCTCGTTGGCGTCGTCGTCGTCCGAATACTTTTAGTTTTCGCACTCTAACTTTAGTAAAAGTGAATAGAAATCTATGAAATTTTAACACAAGGTTTATAACCACAAAAGGAAGGTTTGGATTGATTTTGGGAGTTTTGGTCCCAAAATTTTAGAAATTAGGGGCCAAAAAGGGCCCAAATAAGCATTTTCTTGGTTTTCGCACTATAACTTTAGTTTAAGTAAATAGAAATCTATGAAATTTTGACACAAGGTTTATGACCACAAAAGGAAGGTTGGGATTGATTTTGGGAGTTGAGGTCTGAACAGTTTAGGAATTAGGGGCCAAAAAGGGGCCCAAGTAAGCATTATTCTTGGTTTTCGCACCATAACTTTAGTATAAGTTACATTGTAATAGAAATCAATGAAATTTAAACACAAGGTTTATGACCACAAAAGGAAGGTTGGGATTGATTTTGGGAGTTGAGGTCTGAACAGTTTAGGAATTAGGGGCCAAAAAGGGGCCCAAGTAAGCATTATTCTTGGTTTTCGCACCATAACTTTAGTATAAGTAAATAGAAATCTTTGAAATTTAAACACAAGGTTTATGACCATAAAAGGAAGGTTGGGTTTGATTTTGGGAGTTTTGGTCCAAACAGGTTTTTAGGAATAAGGGGCCCAAAGGGTCCAAAATTGAACTTTGTTTGATTTCATAAAAAATTGAATAATTGGGGTTCTTTGATATGCCGGATCTAACTGTGTATGTAGATTCTTAATTTTTGGTCCCGTTTTCCAATTGGTCTACATTAAGGTCCAAAGGGTCCAAAATTAAACTTAGTTTGATTTTAACAAAAATTGAATCCTTGGGGTTCTTTGATATGCTGAATTTAAAAATGTACTTAGATTTTTGATTATTGGCCCAGTTTTCAAGTTGGTCCAAATCGGGGTCCAAAATTAAACTTTGTTTGATTTCATCAAAAATTGAATAATTGGGGTTCTTTTATATGCCAAATCTAACTGTGTATGTAGATTCTTAATTTTTAGTCCCGTTTTCAAATTGGTCTACATTAAATACCAAAAGGTCCAAAATTAAACTAAGTTTGATTTTAATAAAAATTGAATTCTTTGGCTTTTTTGATATGCTGAATTTAATCATGTACTTAGATTTTTGATTATGGGCCCAGTTTTCAAGTTGGTTCAAATCAGGATCCAAAATTATTATATTAAGTATTGTGCAATAGCAAGAAATTTTCAATTGCACAGTATTCAGCAATAGCAAGAAATCTTCAATTGCACAGTATTGTGCAATAGCAAAAAATGTTCAATTGCACAGTATTGTGCAATAGCAAGAAATCTTCAATTGCACAGTATTGTTCAATAGCAAATATTTTCAATTGCACAGTATTGCGCAATAGCAAGAAATATCTAATTGCACAATATTGTGCAATAGCAAGAAATTTTCAATTGATTGGAGTTATCTTTCTTTGTCCAGAATAGTAGTTGAATCAACTTAAATCATTGTTTTATACAATACACAATGTATATTCACTTTTACTACCAACTGATAAATTAAAACAATCTTTACCATTCAGTGATAACAAGCACTTTTTGTTACATTTTAATATTTTATGATGTATTTAAATGAGTAGCTATTGTTGCAAACTCCATTTGAAATTTGAATTGATATCAGTTTTGAAAAAAGGGAAAGGGGGATGTGAAAAAAAATGGTGGTGGGGGGGGGGGGGGGTGTTTAATTTTTCTCATTTCAGATTTCATAAATAAAAAGAAAATGTCTTCAAACATTTTTTTGAGAGGATTAATATTCAATAGCATAGTGATTGCTCAAAGACAAAAAAAATATTTTAAGTTCATTAGACCACATTCATTCTGTGTCCAAAACCTATGCTGTGTCAACTATTTAATCACAATCCAAATTTAGAGCTGAATCCAGCTTGAATGTTGTGTCCATACTTGCCCCAACCGTTCAGGGTTCAACCTATGCAGTCGTATAAAGCTGTGCCCTGCAGAGCATCTGGTTCATATATCTTTTGGTTTTTGTCGAGCCTGCAACTTTTGTTGCAGAAAGCTTGACATAGGGATAGTGATGCGGCTGCGGCGGCGGCGGTGTTAGCTAACTTCTTAAAAGCTTTATATTTTAGAAGGTGGAAGACCTGGATGCTTCATACTTTGTATATAGATGCCTCATGTTACGAAGTTTCCGACAGTCACATGTCCAATGGCCTTGACCTCATTTTCATGGTTCAGTGACCACTTGAAAAAAAAGTTCAAATTTTTTGTAATGTTGAATTCTCTCTTATTAAAAGTAATATGATAACTATATTTCATATGTGCGTACCTTGCAAGGTCCTCATGTCTGTCGGACAGTTTTCACTTGACCTCGACCTCATTTCATGGATCAGTGAACAAGGTTAAGTTTTGGTGGTCAAGTCCATATCTCAGATACTATAAGCAATAGGGCTAGTATATTCAGTGTATGGAAGGACTGTAAGGTGTACATGTCCAACTGGCAGGTGTCATCTGACCTTGACCTCATTTTCATGGTTCAGTGGTTATAGTTAAATTTTTGTGTTTTGGTCTGTTTTTCTCAAACTTTATGCAATAGGTCTACTATATTTGTTGTATGGAATGATTGTAAGGTGTACATGTCTAGCGGGCAGATGTCATGTGACCTTGACATCATTTTCATGGTTCAGTGGTCAATGTTAAGATTTTGAGTTTTGGTCTTTTTATCTAATACTATATGCTATAGGTCAACTATATTTGGTGTATGGAAATATTTTATGATCTTTATGTCAGTCGTGCAGGTTTGATTTGACTGTGACCTCATTTTCACGGTTCATTGCACAGTGTAAAGTTTTTGTGTTTTGGTCTATTTTTCTTAAACTATAAGTAATAGGTCAACTATATATGTTGTATAGAAGCATTGTTAGCTGTACATGTCTGCCTGGCATGGTTCATCTGACCTTGACCTCATTTTCAAGGTTCATTGGTCTTTGTTTAGTTATCTTGGTTAATGTTAAGTTTATGTGACAGTTGTTATAAAGCTTAACTTTATACTTAGGACTATCAATATAATATCAATGGTTAGTATAGAAGGCGAGACATTTCAGCGTGTGCACTCTTGTTTATATTTCATAGCTGAATTTTGTGATCTGCTTGGATTTTTATTCATTTATTGTATTTAATCGGCAAACCCGGACTTATCCTTATCTGTTCCCAGAATCTGATCCTGTTTTATTTACATTTCCGGTTGTGCAAATGATGGCAGCCATTGTTGTTTTTGACAGTCAGATATGTTTTTACCTGGATTTACACATTACTGGTTGGCGATTTTCGGCATAAAGCTAGCGGTTACATGGAAAATTGTAATGCATTACACTTAATTACCATTACATTTTCAATTACCCCATCCCTGCAAACCAGCGAGTTAAAATTAATAGGGTTCTTATATAAAATGGTTGTTCAAACTCCATTCATTCAATATTTTATTGACAATTCTTTATAAACATCATTAATAAATAAAGATGGAAACTGTCTTAGCTACATGTATTTACATTTAATCATAAATTTTGAAAATTGCATTGTAAATTCCAAAAAATAATGTCTTTTGTAAACACCAAGTGCCAATCTGAAAAAGATCACAATGTTACAATGTTACAATTTCAGCACATGAAACATCAACCAAAAACTATTTACAAGTTAATTTTGGTTCTGAAAAGAATTAAATAACTTTTTTATGATTCAAGCAATTACCAGAACCATGACTATATACTGATCCAGTTTTTGGGATATGATTGCTTTCAAGCAATCTGTAGACTTATACCAGTGGCTCAGGACAATGCCCTCACGTCAACCGTTTTATTCTAAACATTAAGGACCATCTCAGATTCTTATGATTGTCTTGGTTTAAAAGGTAAAACAGACAAAGGGATTGAACTTAAACAACTTTCCTATAATGTTCTTTTCATAATCTTCATGTTTGATATTTCCCTTGACTTATATGCGTGTTCTTAACAACACGGAAAATCAGAATCAAGCAGTATTTATATTTAGTGTTTTTATAAATTTAGAAACACGTCAGAGGGGATTCCCCAGTTGTGATAAAAATGCGAGAGTTCTCTGAATTTTTATAATCTATTTCTGTCAAATAAGAACTGAAGTGGAGTTAAACTTATGTCACCATTATTACACTGATATTTGATATTGTACTTCCATAAAAAATAGAGAACCATTTAGGTTTAATATACGTTTTTACTACAGGGTTTGTTTAGGTAATAATGTGCATGCGTATAGTTTTCTTGACTTCAAGGGGTACTAGGTTAAATGGTTGCTCTGGATTCCTCACTCAATTGATTAATTTATAACTCATGCGATCCTTTCTATGTATGTCTGCTTTTGAGGGTTATTGTTGTTGCATAATTTTAAATCATATGCATAATTTAAATTAAAATAAATGTAGCCCACATCGTATAGGTTTACCAACACCCCTTCAGGCGAAATGGAGTCTTCCATATTATCGTTTCGAGTTGTCTCCCTTCGGGAAGTCACTTCCGTGAACTCTGAATCAAAACAACAACATGTTGAGAAAAATTAACTCGTTCTGTCGATAAACGTTGTATTATTATATTAAAAACGATCCCAATGTAAACCGAGGAATGTGTACAGAAAGGAGTCATGATCACTGACCCAAAGGAAATTAAATATTTAAAGAGTTAGGAATGGGGTTCCTCCTAGAATTAACGTAGGAAAATAGGTGATTAGATACGAATTGAAATACTTCTCTCACTCCGAGTCTCAGTGACTGCTGTGGAAAGTAAACTTGGAATTGATAGTACAAAATTAAAACACAATAGGCCTTAAACAGTCTGCACCAAAAACTTTTTCAACTGCTAGTCCGAAGATCAATATTAAGACATTTTTCTTATTTGTCCAAACAATGTTTTGCAAAAACTCATAGTCCGAATGAAATTTTACTAGTCTGGGGCATCGGACTAGTGGCTAACCGTGCAGACTGGGCCTAAAGACATTGTTAATACACTTTTAACGGGGATTGGCTATTTTGTATTAACTATTCAGATTACGTAAATTACATTTTACATGTGCAGTTGAATTAGTTTTGAAAATAATACTAACTAGCTACATGTACATGTATACACGTGTCAATAAAAAGAATGGCAATCGAATCCCTCAGAGCAATCTGCTCTTTGATTACTTTATACGAAAACATATGATGTCGTATTTTGACATACGAAAATCGCAAAATAATCGGAAACATTAAAAAATCGTAGTAAGCCTTGACTAAAAAATCTAAATACCTAAAAACATTCGACAGAACATGCTTTTAAAATTTAAGTACACGCGTAAATAAAACTCAACAGTGAATACCCTAAGCAGCGAAAATTGTTATTAGTACAAAAACACATCACACGAGGATACTGTCACTACTGACTATAGTCCAAATAATTATGCCTCGTGAAAGGCTATTTATTTTTTTCTTTAACGCCTTACATCATGGCAGGAAGGTGTCAAAGCAAAAATTTAAAATAACCTTCCAAGACTTCATATTTATTTGGACTGCTATAAAGTTAGATACTTTTGCTTGGTCCATACAACTTTGACTTTACTAATTTCAACTGAAGCACTGGCTACTAAACTGGTGATACCCTCTGTGACTAACAGACCATTAGCAGTGGTATCAACCATGTACTATAGTAAATAAAATAATTAATTATCAGCAATTACCTGTCCATTGTAAACGAGTTATTTTTACACCACGCTTAAGGGCATTCTGTTTTTCGTTCTGTGCATCTGTTAGTTCATTTGTCCATCTGTCCTGCTTCAGGTTTAAGTTTTTGCCAATTTTGGTCAAGTTAGTTTTTGAAGAAGTTGAAGTCCAATCTACAATAAAACTTAAGTACACTTGTTTCCTATGTCATGATCTTTCTAATTTTAATGCCAAATTAGAGTTTTAACAAAAATTTCAAGGTTCACTGCTGAACATGGAAAATGATAATGCTGGCTTCAGGTTTAACTTTTTGTGGTCAAGGTTGTCAAAGTCCAATCAACCTGAGACTTAGTACACATATGTTCCCTATGATATGATCTTTCTAATCTATTGATATATGATTAATGTCAAAATTACAAAGAAGCTACTACTGGTAATGTAAGTTTTTTATGATTAAGATAGGAAAATAGCATAACTTGTTTATATTTTTAATATTTTTTAGTGATTGATTATGTGACAGAATTCAGATTACGAAAAGATTGTGAACATCAGACTCTGATAAATTTTACTGACCTAGAGGTATGTCATTTAGTAAAAATGGTAGATATATCTTATAAATATCACTTCTTATTTTTTTCTTTTTGAACACTTCTAGTTGTACACAATAGATATAAGAAGATGTGCTATGAGAGCCAATGAGACAACTCTCCATCCATGTTGCAATTTATAAAGGAAACATTATACATCAAAGTACAGTCTTCAACATGGAGTCTTGGC
This sequence comes from Mytilus edulis, assembly GCA_019925275.1. NCBI lineage: Eukaryota > Metazoa > Mollusca > Bivalvia > Mytilida > Mytilidae > Mytilus > Mytilus edulis. Next base: position 92,301,217 of record CM034355.1, on the reverse strand, counting down.
TCACACCGAACAGCAAACTATGAAAGTCCAAAAAAATTACTTGTGTAAAACCATTCAAACAGGAAAACCAACAGTCTAATTTATATAAAAAAAAGAAATGAGAAACACTTATACACCACATCAACAAACCAAAACTACTGAACATCAGATTCCTGACTTAGGACAGGTGTAAACAATTTCAGTTAACAATGTATGGTTAATAATAAAAAAAGACAAGACTCTATGAAGCAAGATTTGGGTAAGCTATTTCCAGTAATTTTGGAAAAATCAACATAATTTAGTATGCAATTACTGATAGGTCACACAGGCCAAACTTATCTTGTTGGTTCATTGAATTGGATGACTTTTTGATGTACATGTATGCCACATTGCCACACATCTCTTTTTCTTTATTTATATATTAAATTAAACTTTACTCATCGAGTGTGCTCAATATAAGTTCCTTGATTCCTCTTCTTTTATCTTAAACTTCTGATATGTATTATGGCTTGTTTTGAGCCTGAAATATTTTTGCATAAACTGGTATGTGTTTAAATTTTCAGGATTTGCAGTGAGTTTCAGTTTATTTAATGAAGGATACCCCATAAAGCCGTTTGTGAAGTGGTTTCTCAAGTTAAATTACCTTTTTCAAACAATATTATAAGTTCTTGGAAAATTGGAAAAAAAATCATAAATTTATGGCAGTATTTCAAACATTCATCATATAAGCAGTCATGTGAGAATTTAGTTAAGATTGACAGGCAGTAGATCTTAACATTCTGTACATCTCTGTTCTGACCGATTTCTGTATCTATAATTGTTTCCAAAATTAGAATTAATATTTCCATTTTACACCTTTTTTTTTCTAGTTTTAGCCTGGGTGGCCATGTTTGTTTATAACATAGTAAAATGTATATCCAAATTACAAAATTTCCCCCCAAAACCCAATTAACTCTGCATGGATATGATATTATATGTATCAGCTTATTTTGTGTGTATTTTTGTTGAGATGCTATGTAATTATCAATGATTATCCATCAAAATGTCTACTGAAAACTGCCAACAGCCATATACCTAATATTAACAAATATATTTGATAGCAACCATTTAATTTTTGTCATATGACCATACTTTGACTCTGGGATTTATAATTTTTTAAACAGGTTACCTATATCATGTGCATATACTCTGTAGTAGAACATCCTGGTACTCAGTCAATTCAAGTAAGAGTGAGGTAAAGAAGTAAAATACAGTTTTCAATCATTTAATTTTGGGGAAAATTTTACTGTTTTATGTTTTCTATACATGTACATGACAAATTCATTGGAAAAAAGTAAACTTGCCAACCAAAATTGCACTGATTATATATTAGATTCAACTTCTTTTGATGACTCTTGCATGACTGAATACCTGAATTTCCTACCAAAAAGTATGTAACCTGTCCAAAAATTATATGATCTGTAGTCAAAAGATGGAAATATGAAAATGGTCTATTGGAATTTTCTAGGTCTGTTTAATTTCAAATTGTAGGTAAAAAAAAAGTATGTTTATCATCCTTTTCACCTGTATAAGAATTTTTTTTTGGGAGGATCACATGAAAACAGGTTCAATGAAGGCGGTGAATTATTCATCAGCAATTTTCTTAGCTTTTTTTGACAAAATTGAACCATGCTATCTGCTAAAAGCTAATATTTATTTCCATTATTTCACTTTCGTTATATATATTGATTTAGCAAAAACAAATATATATATTTTTTGTATAAATCATCTCTTAGTTAATGCCCCTCTAAAAATAATAGTTTAAATTGCAGGTGGCTATAGAAATATAAAAGAATGGATCTGACACACCTTCTTCCCACTACAACATTTTTTAATCCAACTAAAACTACCTCATCTATGGTGAACCAGACTTGTAATTTGCCAGATTCTACGACAGAATCACCAACAACATCTCAAATGGATCCACTCAGCTTACAACAGTCTGGACACAATTACTTACAACAAATCACACCCTGTCAATCAAATGCTATGTTACATCCACATAAACAGGATAGTGATGTGTTAGATTCATTAAACTCTTTGAATGATCGTGAAGTAGAGGAGTTTACAAATCTTATATCTGATGTATCTGTGTCAGTAGTCGTTGACAGCACTCAACAGAGAGAGACATTGATAGATTTACCACAATACATTGAAAGTGAACCACAACAACAACAACAATATACCGCTCCAAATCTGACAGAACAGATCAATCTGAGTACAATATCACAACTCATTCAACCAGACTTAGACAAGTCAGAAAAAGTACCAGAACATGCAATAGGTCATGTTAATGCTTGTATTACAAGTAGTGAACCTGATTTTTCAAGTTATCCTCCACATTGTAAATGTGACTTTATTGATAAACTTGTTGCAGTAGAACAAATTTGGTTGTGTAGAGGTCAGTTATATTTCCTTCCACAAATTGCTATTGTTGTCATTGGTAACAGAGAGTTTGCTGGAATATTTCACAATCAGAAAAAAGGATACATTGCCGTAGGTGAGATCATAGAAAAAATGATGCCTCAGTATGAGTCTGACTTGATAGGTTTTCTTAAGAGAAAGGAAGATGTTGAACAGTGCACTATGACAACACAGGAAATTGGTTATCTGCAGCAAAGGAATTGTATTGGTCCAACATGTAGGTACTCAGTGGCTGTATCATTAAACACACTCCGTCAGATGGCTCAGTTCATTGTCATGTATGAAGGAGACAAACCAGGATTTGACAACAAAATAAAAGAGATTGCTAATGGTAACTATTATAAGAAAGTATTACAAAGACATGTGCGCTGTGGAAATTGTGGAGGAATAATTCTTTATAGCAAAGAACCAGAGGAGTATGTAAAACTAAATAAAGAAACCAAGATCGGAGAAAGTGAGTCAAAATGTTTTTCTGTTGGATTTATTAAAGTAGGAGGTTTTAGATTTGTAGCATTTAAAATGGATAATAGAATTTATGTCTCTTTTAAAGAACTCTGTCAAAATCAGGTGATAAAGTTACAGGTACTTCAAGCTCGTCTTGGTGCTTTACGCCAACGACCTCGCCTTGCACCAAGTATACTGAACAGTTATTTAAATACACCAGATTACAGTGTTGCAAACACCATGTGGATTGACATTGCTACTTTAAGATGTGTATGTTGTATGGGAAAATGCTCCCCTGGTTTCAATTCAGAGTTATATACTTGCTTTGCTACAGTAAATTTCAGTGAAGATTTTGTGACAAATATCTTTGGTAGGGATGATCACCAATCTGACAATGATGTATATACAATGGATCCTAAAACATTTGAGGTTGTGATGAAGAAAACAAGTATGAAAACAAGTTCAGTTCGATCTAAAACTCCAAATTTAAGTAAATCTAAACAAAAACCAACGCTAAAATCATTTGAACTGTCAACCAAACAAGTTGTTGGTTATGAAACCCCTGAAAAGCTGAATGAGTGTGCATTTGTTTTTGAAAAACCTATGGAAGATTCTTTGTCTGATCATAACTTATTTAGGGAGAAAAAAAGTAAATCGAGTAAAACTCCAAAGACCAACAAGACAAACAAAGATGAAGAAACATATGTTTTTGAAGATAAAAAAAGTGCAATTAATTTCTTAACAAAGAACAATTATTTGCAAGAGGAAACAATTCCTGAAACTAAATTGGATTCAAAGAAGAAAAATATAAAAGATGCTAAGTATGTACCAGGAAAAACTCCAACTTTTAGAGTGAAACCAGCAGAAAAGCCATATAGTTTTGATGGAAGTTTGAAAAAAGGCCAAAACAAAAAGTCTGACACTGAAAATATCAAAATAACTGTGAAAGATGATCGTGTCATGTTGACAGTTGCAACAAAGAAAACCCCTAATAATAAAAAATCAAAATCTAAGGCTTCAAGCAGGAGGCGAAAGAAAGAAATAGAACTAGAAGATTCTGAAATAATTTCAACTAATACAACCAGCATTGCAACTCCAGAACTAGAAGATTCTGAAATAATTTCAACTAATACAACCAGCATTGCAACTCCTGAAATATGTGATTCTGATGAGACTCAGGATGCTGTAGACAGTCTTGTAAACCATTTTCAATTAAGCCCTGAACGTACAGGACGATCAAATGTTGAGGTAGATAACATGGGGATAACTCCAAGAACAGAATCTCGTGTATTATCTGGCATAGATTTAGATGGGAGTATAAGTAATATGTTTGAAACACCATCATCACAGGGTAATGTTGTTGTAGAAATGATGGATAATAGTGACGAGCATCCATTAACAGGCAGCACTTCACCTCTCAGTAGATTATACCAACAGTTTGAAGATTTTGAAAAAACAAATTCACCTGACATTGTTCCCACAAATCAAAGTGACATAATATACAGAGAAAATTCACACATATCTAGCTCAGAAACCGAGTTAAGTTTGCAACTTAGAAACGAGACAGAAATGCCAATCAATCTATCAGCCTCAAAGCAAGGGCAGATTTTATCAAAGGGAGATAATTCCGATTGGCAGAAAGTGAGTGATTCAATAGGTGACATTGAGGAGACTCAAAAATACTCAGACACTACTATTAATAAAACAATATCAACTATTCATACCATGCATTCAACAGAAGCTCAAAATATTGATCCCATCCAGAAATTTGAATTGAGGGAAAATGTTGGACACAGTACATTACAAAACTTGTTCTCTGCTCATATAGAGGACAAAAATTGTCAAAGTGACCAGTCTGAAGAAAGGGAGAAAAGAGCTCAAACATTAAGCCCAACAAAACCCAAAAGTGGATCTTGTCAGAATTCTCCTATTTCAAAACTCAAAAAAACATCATCATCGAACTCGCCTGTATTTAAGAAATCGGGTGAAATTGATATGAATCATGCTAAAGTTAAAAAGTTGTCTGAGTTGGGAGATCATCCTTTGGATTTGTTAGCTTCCCTGGCTGAAGTGATCACAGATGAAACAGAAAATGATCAAACGATGGCGGGAAATGAAGATGCTGATGTCTCCACTGATCAGCAAAATGATGAGACTTTAAAATATCAAGAAGTTGATCAATCAAAAATAGACAAATCAATTCCAGAGAATGAGTTTACTTATTTCGATCCAGTACCAGATTTGTATGAAAGTAAAGAACATATTGAGTTGTGTTCATTTGCTGATGAAAATTCAAACATTGACAAGGTAGCATTTAGTACAAAAGCTGAGAATACATTTACAAGTGAATTTTCTAATGAAGAAAGCAGGGACAGGATATGTAAATTTCTTGATGAGGTAGAGAGTCACATGACTATTGAACCATATAAGGACACAAGTACAGGGTACTGGAAAGTCAGAATAAGGTTAAAACCTGATGCAAAGGAGACATATCCAGGTAATTAACAATGTTATAGCTGAAGGTCAGTCAGGGGTAATACTTGTACAAGTAAATTTGATTTACTGGTACAGATAACCATTTTTGGAGGCAGAGTATATTTTTATGCCCCACCTGCGATAGTAGAGGGGCATTATGTTTTTCTGGTCTGTGGGTCCGTTCATTCGTTTGTCTGTCTGTTCATCCGTCTGTTCTCCCGTCCGTTTGTCCTGCTTCAGATTAAAGTTTTTAGTCAAGGTAGTTTTTGATGAAGTTGAAGTCCAATCCACTTGAAACTTAGTAAACAATAAATTAACATGTTCCCTATGATATGATATTTCTAATTTTAATGCCAAATTAGAGTTTTTTCCATTGAACATAGAAAATGATAATGCAAGTGGGGCATCCGTGTACTTGGGACATATTCTTGTTTAGTTCTATAAATATTTTAAATTATACAAATAAAAATTTGCATTTCTTCTAACGTGTTGCTCTAAAAAACTATCGAATTGTCTGTCCTAACAGTATTTCAATATTACTACATCATGTACATAGATATACATATATATGCTTAATGTACTTGATCATGTTGAAGATTTATAAGATATTCATTTGTTACATAATTAAATTTACCATGGTGACAGCATGAAAACAGGCATAATCAAATTAAAAGGAAATAACACAAATTTTCCATATATAACATGTATAACATAAATTTTGCAAACTATCAGAAAAGTTATTAACTTGTACTATGTACAACCTTCAATGTTTCTTTGGTGATATTATATTGATCAGCTCTCAATTATTATTTGAATTTAAAATTTAACTGTCCAGAGTTTTGAAAATAATTATTAGACTATTAAAAGCTGTGTGTATGAAAATAGGATGTGGTATGTTTACCAATGTGACAACTGTTCGCAAGAGTTCAAATGACACAGAAATTAACAACTATAGGTAACTGTACTGGTACTGTATATATCTGTATCTCGTGTCATCTAAGGTTAGATATGTTACTATCTGGACATTTATATTAGTACAACAGTAACAATAGATCAATGTAGACAGATCTTTATTAAACAAGATTATTTATACTTAAACTAGTGCCTATAAAAGACTTACAGGTTTTAATGGTTTACCAAGTTTATAAAAGATTTTGTTTTGTTTTTTAAGGTTTGTTTGGAAGTGAAACGGACAAGAAGAAGAGGGATATGATTTTTGCATTTCTAGGAAAACTTCATCTACCTGAAAACATTCCAAATAGTGAAAGAAATAGTGAACAAATTGACAAGCTTTCTGAGCAAAGTAGCAAATCATTTAAAACAACTGAAACATCACTTGGTCATCCACAATCCAATTCCAAGACTAAATTAAAATCCTCAAGATCTAACATAGCTAAAAAATCAAAACATTCAAAAAAGTCTGGTAACAAATCTAGTCACAATTCAAAAAAGAATAATCTAGCATTACAGTTGTTTGGTGCAGGCAGAAGTGATAATAATTCTCCAGACAAAAAGAAACATCTAGAACAGTTTATTCCTAGTGTGAACAAAGAAAGCTCTGGAAGAAACGAAGCAATTACTAGTCCCAATACTCAAAGTGTAATGAAAAGAGCAAGGCAGTCACCTTTAGAATACAACAAATCTAAGAAGCTGAAATCTCACTGATTAAATAATATGGTAGGTTTACATTAGGTTCATCTCGATAAAAGTTAGAAGATGGGGTATGATTTCCAATGAGACAACTCTTAACTAGAGAACAATGACACAGAAATTAACAATTTGAGGTCAGTATAAATATTATGTATAAGGTCTTCCACAATCAGCAAAACTCATACCGCATACAAAGTCGGCAATGAAAGGCTCAGAAATGACAAATTGATAAAATTCAAAAGAGAAAACTAATGGCCTAATTTATGTACAAAATAATGGATTAAAACAAACATGATATATATATATATATATATATATATATACAGCAACAAACAACAACCACTGAATTACAGATCACTGACTTAGGATAGGCACATACAGATTGTTGCGGGGTTGGACTAGTTTGAAGGCACCAACCTTCTTTCTAACCTGAGACAGTTGTGTAACTACAATATAAGAACAAGTCATTATTATCAAAGTGTAGATTTTTTTAACCAGGTGAGTGATCACAAGTTTGCCTCTTGTACGGCTGTTGTGATACTATTATATATATTGCATTGTTTCAAAGCAGAGGTACATACAGGGGGAAATCTAGCTTCAGTACTTATCATAATCTCTATATTATTCCTTTCTTTTTGCAGGGTTAAGAAATAAATAAGTTGAACTATCTAGTCAGGGAAGTTTCTCCATGTGATATAGCAGCAACATTGATGATATTTACAATTTTCAAGAGGCAAAGCGTTGTATGAAGGTTTATATAATGCTGAGTAAACAAATAAAGTATCCCTAGATACCTTGAGAACTGATGCAACTAGGATTGATGTCATGTGACATTGAAAAAATGAGGGTATCATTTCACAAAGATTTTAATTATTTTGTGTTAATGTACGTTTGTTTGCTCTGATATTACACAAGTATACGTCTACTTAGGGAAACAGTGACTAGATTTAAGACATCTTGATTGCCTAAGAATATTTTTTATTCATGGCAATAAATATATTGTATCACTATCTACAACCATGTATTGACAATCAAACATATCAGTAATTAGTTTTCCTGTTTATTTCTCTGTGTTCTGTTGATTTTATACAACAAAGGTGCTATGTTTAATTATGTTATAGTTTTGTTAACTTTTTTGTCCCGCCTGCTTTAGTAGGAGGCATTATGTTTTTTTGAATCTGTTCGTTAGTTAACTCTGTATGATAGTCAAGTTTGTGGTTGAGACAATTAGTAACAACAAATTTTGTCATATCAACCTGAAATTTAGTACACTTATTCATTATGATGTGAAATTTAAAAATTATATACCAAATTATATTTTTTAAACAAATTTCATTGATGACTAAAAAAACATATTTGCATTGGAAATTTATAGTACGTTCTCAGGTTAAAGTGAAGATAGTGTTCCTCTTGCCCTAGCAGCAAGCTAAATTGCAATAAAAAATCTGTGAGATCATCCATATTAAAGTATGTTCCTGTTACCTAAAAGGTTGTAAACAATTAACTTTAAACAACTGCTTTTACCAAAAATCTTGCCCTTGATTTTAGAAAAAATCATGTTAACTACACTTTTCCTTTTAAATTAAAATCTATTTTCATTAACCTAATTATATATACTGTACAAGCATGATTTTGACAGTATGAACGTTTTCTGTTCTTAGTATGCTGTAAGCAGGTGTACCAGTGATCAATATATCACATAATTCCAGTTTTTCAAATGTTTTCCTAATTCAAAGTATTCTTGTTAAATGATTTATAGTATAATTATTCAATAAAAGCATTTAGTTGCATTCTACAATTATGGTACATGTGACGAAGTGTAATAGTGTTATTGAAAAATTAATTGCTGATGTTCTTTTTGTATTTATAAGATATGCATCATACATCACAATAATGAAGTCAACTTTGAGCTTTGTTAAATGTTGAAACAGAAGATAAATGAAAGAAACTATGAAAAACAATTAAGTAATTTCTTTTCTTTTTTTGAAGAATAAATTAACGTTTGATTTCTCCACAGATAGGATGAAAAAACAAATTGTTAGTGGAATTTTGTAAGATTTTTTTTTTTTAATTTATGTATGTGAATTAGAGGACAAAGTCTCAATAGTGTACATCAAAGATTATTTTAACGCTTAATGCAAAATTAATTCTGTTTTTAATCATATTTGGAAGTAAAGTTTTATATAGTTATTTACAATTATGTAACACTAAATTAAATGATTCTTTTCATATACATTGTATGTATATAAAAAATGTATTCAGGTTTCTGAATTGAGGTTTATTTTTTACCAAATGATTAGTGTTTTCGTTCAGGGACTGACACATGCATGTATGAAATCAAAGAGTATGATATAGAGTTACAATTTTGAATAAAATTTTGAAAAACAAAACTAGTGATTCAATCATCAAAAGTTTATAAGAACTTTGATTTTAAAATTTATTTCAATTTCTTATTCTTGGATACCATTTGATAAACAAACCAAAAAAATGGAATTTATTAAATTGGATAATAACATTGCTTTTATTCTCAGAAAAAAAGATATTTCTAAATGAAGCAGTTTTTCAAATGATTAAACAGTACATTAACATCATGTGGTCAGTTGTTTTATTAGTATTTGTTAACAGTTTGTTTTTAATTTTGAAATTTTATTTTGTATATAAGACAGACCTAGAAACGGTCAATTTTAATGATAAGTAAAATAGCTTAATGCCCAAGTTTATGTTTTTTAAGATATGGTAGATGCCAGAGCAATAAACTTCTATTAACAATAGTACAAGCATCTTGTTAAGACTTGATGTGCACATTTAATTAGATGTTTTTATTTTGATAATTTGAAAGTTTTGTACAAATAATCAAATAATTATTTTCTATCCCTTGTATTAGGAGTCTAAAGACCAGCCAAGTAGTGAGACATGTTTTGTGTTAAAAAATAATGATTACCGGTTTAATCATAATATTTATAATGAAGTTTTCTTTCATACTTACAGAAGATAAAGAAAATAAATTTGATATTCCAAGTCCTGATTACATTGAAAGAATAGGTGGAACAGGATTATTGAACACTTACTACTGCATAAAACATTTCAAACCAGTCTCTAAATAATATATTGTAGTGTTTTCTATAGTAATATCATAAAGGAGTAAGTTCGGTAAGGGCCATATTTGGCCCCGATTATAAAATTGAATGGTACAAGATAAAATATGTTTTAAGTTGTCTCAAAGACATGTGAGAGAGTAAAATAGAACTCTTTGTGTCAAAGTTTTATTCTAAAGCGTTGATTTCTATATCCAAAGTAGGTCAAAATAAGAGAGTTTGACGAAATATGACAAAATTGGCCTGATTTCAACCAAATTTAGGACCAGCAAACATAGAGTGCAGGCATCGACAAACTTAACATTCAAGTTATCCATTCAAAATATCATTATAAACAAAGTGTTCAAAGATCTTTTTTGTAGACGTATGCGCTCTATGTTTCCTGTCCAATATGTAGAACTTCATGGGTTGCCACTATAATCAAGGGAGATAAATACTATGATTATGAGAGACAATTGTCGATAAAAACTTAGTTCTTTTTGTTACTGGTATTTTAGCAAAACATTTCACATTTGTTGCAATAATTAAATTTTTTATTGTCAAATTACCCATTTAGTGTGAAATTGAGGAAAAAAAAACAGGAAATAAGAAAGAAATTCTGTAATGCTTTAATGAAAGATATTGAAATTGTCAATGAAGTTTATTGCTCTGTTTAAATGGAAAAGTATCCATAATCAAAATCTAAGATTAAAGTATAATTAGGGTATTTGTAAAACAGTTGTCTATTATTTGAACAGTTCTAACAAGAAAATACTTCCTACTAAGGTAATTAATTGTAGGTACGTCTGGTGATAGTTTTATAAATGTTTATCAGTAATTCCTTGTTATATTTTCCGGTTGTGGAAGAGAAAAGGTAGACTAAAAATGTTTTGTTATTTAAATTCTTATTCTCAGTACTGTTCCAACAGTTTGATTTATCAAAAATATCAGAGGATTTCTTTTAAATTGAATTTGTTTTGAGTAATGATATATTATAACTTACCATTGTTTTAATATTATAATTTTACAACAGATTATGAGACAGTTTACAAATTTAAAAACAGTTGTAACAAGTTATTGCATACATTTACATCATACATGTACATCACAACTATCAAGGTCATTAAACTTTCAAGTTGAATAAATTTTTTAAAGTTTATGTTTTGTTTTATATCCATATCCAATAAACAAGACATAAACACCTAGACTGTAATCTATCCTTCTAAAATGACAAGGTGGCATGACATAAAACATGTAGTAAGAAAACCAGGAAGGAATCAATCAGTAACATTTTGAAACTATAAAAAAACTGGACTTCTTTATCAAATGACAAAAAGCATACCAAAATTCCAATCTAAAATAAGGTGTATGTACTTTGAATCAGTCAAATTCTTTGAATTATATTCACAATGCTTATTAACACAAAACACAGATCAAGTTTGGTTTTGGGTAGGGTCACTTTTATCATTTTAGAGTTATGCCCTTTACAAATTGAAAAATTTCAGAAATTTTTGTTTCCTTTCTCAACCAAATGTTACGAAACTTATGTGCAACGATTACTGCAACAGGTCATGAAATGTGATGAAACTTATACACAATGCTTATACCACAATACACAGGTCAAGTTTGAATTTTGGCAGCCTCACTTTTCCTGAACATTGTTGAGATATACCCCTTTACAAATGGAAAAAATGCTGATTTTTTGGTTTTTAATTTTTAACTTAAGTTTGCCTCAAGCAAATGTTATGAAATTAATACACAATACTAGTTGCAACAAAACTTAGATAAAGTACAAATTTGGGTAGTGTCAATTTTACCATCCTTAATTTATGTCTCTTTATAATGTTATATGCAAGCAGGGGCATCATTTATGTCCCATGGACAGTTGGACACATTCCCAATTTATTTTCAATGGAAATTGACAGATTTAAAAAAAAATGAATCTCACCAACACAAAGCAACTACATATGAACTTATCTAAGGCCGAAGGGCGACCTATAGTTGTTAATTTCTAAGTCATCACCCTTGTGGAGGGTTGTCTCATTGGCAATCATACAACATCTTCTAATTTTTATACGACCGCAAAATTTGAAAAAATTTTCGTCGTATATTGCTATCACGTTGGCGTCGTCGTCGTCGTCCGAATACTTTTAGTTTTCGCACTCTAACTTAAGTAAAAGTGAATGGAAATCTATGAAATTTTAACACAAGGTTTATGACCACAAAAGGAAGGTTGGTATTGATTTTGGGAGTTTTGGTCCCAACATTTTAGGAATTAGGGGCCAAAAAGGGCCCAAATAAGCATTTTCTTGGTTTTCGCACTATAACTTTAGTTTAAGTTAATAGAAATCTATGAAATTTTGACACAAGGTTTATGACCACAAAAGAACGGTTGGGATTGATTTTGGGAGTTTTGGTTTCAACAGTTTAGGAATTAGGGGCCAAAAAAGGGCCCAAATAAGCATTATTCTTGGTTTTCGCACAATAACTTTAGTTTAAGTAAATAGAAATCAATGAAATTTAAACACAATGTTAATGACTACAAAAGGAAGGTTGGTATTGATTTTGGGAGTTAAAGTCCCAACAGTTTAGGAATTAGGGGCCAAAAAGGGACCCAAATAAGCATTTTTCTTGGTTTTCGCACCATAACGTTAGTATAAGTAAATAGAAATCTATGAAATTTAAACACAAGGTTTATGACCATAAAAGGAAGGTTGGTATTGATTTTGGGAGTTTTGGTCCCAACAGAATAAGGGGCCCAAAGGGTCCAAAATTAAACTTTGTTTGATTTCATCAAAATTGAATAATTGGGGTTCTTTGATATGCCGAATCTAACTGTCATGACTGTGTATGTAGATTCTTAACTTTTGGTCCTGTTTTCAAATTGGTCTACATTAAGGTCCAAAGGGTCCAAAATTAAACTTAGTTTGATTTTGACAAAAAATGAATCAGTTAGGTTCTTTGATATGCTGAATCTAAAAATGTACTTAGATTCTTGATTATTGGCCCAGTTTTCAAGTTGGTCCAAATCGGGGTCCAAAATTAAACTTTGTTTGATTTCATCAAAAATTGAATAAATGGGGTTCTTTGATATACCAAATCTAACTGTGTATGTAGATTCTTCATTTTTGGTCCTGTTTTCAAATTGGTCTACACTAAAGTCCAAAGGGTCCAAAATTAAACTTAGTCTGATTTTAACAAAAATTGAAATCTTGGGGTTCTTTGATATGCTGAATCCAAAAATGTACTTAGATTTTTTATTATGGGCCAAGTTTTCAAGTTGGTCCAAATCAGGATCTAAAATTATTATATTAAGTATTGTGCAATAGCAAGTCTTTCCAATTGCACAGTATTGTGCAATGGCAAGAAATATCTAATTGCACAATATTGTGAAATAGCAAATTTTTTTTTTAATTAGAGTTATCTTTCTTTGTCCAGAATAGTAAGCAAGAAATATCTAATTGCAAAATATTGTGCAATAGCAAGATTTTTTTTTAATTGGAGTTATCTTTCTTTGTCCAGAATCAACTTAAATCTTTGTTATATACAATATACAATGTATATTCACTTTTTACTACCAACTGATAAATTAAAATAATCTTTACCATTCAGTGATAACAAGCAGTTTTTTTACATCTTAATGTTTTATGATGTATTTAAATGAGCAGTTATTGTTGCAAACTCCATTAGAAATTTTAATTGAGATTAGTTTTGGAATAAGGGAAAGGGGATGTGATTAAAAAAATTGGGTTCAATTTTTCTCATTTGAAATTTCATAAATAAAAAAGAAAATTTCTTCAAACATTTTTTTGACAGGATTAATATTCAACAGCATAGTGAATTGCTCTAACAGAAAACAAAAATTTTAAGTTCATTAGAACACATTCATTCTGTGTCAGAAACCTATGCTGTGTCAACTATTTAATCACAATCCAAATTTAGAGCTGAATCCAGCTTGAATGTTGTGTCCATACTTGCCCCAACCGTTCAGGGTTCAACCTCTGCGGTCGTATAAAGCTATGCCCTGCAGAGCATCTGGTTTTATTATGAATAAAAACATTTGTCCTGATCCTTACTTTCTTCTCAGGTATCTGGTTGTTTCTAATCCAAATACAAGTATTGTTTGACTTAATACAGATGTTGGTAAATAAAAAGAAAGGCGCCAAAGTTGTCACTTCATTTAGTTTTGCATTAAAATAGCTATCATAACAGAATGAATCAATGGTTAACAATGATTTGAATTTTTGTAAAAAGTAATGCAATCAAAAACACCTAAAATTTTTCAAAAAATACAAGACAATTGAAAAGTTACAGGTATTTTACATTCTGATGGGTAGCTTGAACATGGTAACTTGATAGTTAGGCTTGAAATACATTTCATATTTAAGTGGTCAAAATTGAGTTCTAAGGATATGAAGTTTATTGATTATGCTGTCGGTCCATCAATGCATTTTAAAAAAGGTGTGAACCTACATAAAGTTTAGAATGGAAATGGGGGAATATGTCGAAGAGACAAAACCCCAACCAAAGAGCAGACATCTGCAGATGGGTCTTAAACACAGCAAAGCCAACAGTACTAGCTTCAAAGGCAATCTGAACTGTTGTAGTTTAACATAATCGACTCCTTTGAAATAACTTTGACCGCCTTATGTCATCCTTTGGATGGCTTTTGTTATATTTCTCAGCAGTGGTCTATTTAGCCAAATTACTAGCAGGAGAGCTCGACTCCAATATTTGACTAAACTTGACTAAAATCTAATACAGGTTAAGAATGATGTACACGTGGTGATAGATTTCTTTAAAAAAAAAATCCACTATGAAATTTTTTGTGTGGTTCACAAAGGAGTAGGTCCGGTAAGGACCGATTTTGGCCTCAAATTTCAGGTTCATCTGACGAAAGATTTTGACCACTTTTTAAACACTTAAGTGTCTATTTTATTTGATTCTACTAGTTTATGTTAAAGATTTTAACTGGTTTTGTCATTAAAAACGATCCGATTCAAGCACAACTTTGAAAAATCTACAAAATATGCCGAAAAATGTCACTTTTCAGATGGTTTTTGTCAAAAATGAAAGTGGCCGCATCTGTGTTCATCCTCAACCTTTATATATGTTATGTATTATCATCAAATACAACTAACATATTAATATAAAGGATGAACACGAATGCGGCCACTTTCGTTTTACACGAAAACCGTCTAAAATTTAACTAAAATGCTTGAATTGTGAAGATTTCAGTGATTTAGCATGACTTAATGGTGCTAGTACTCGATCTTAGTGCACTGTATTGTCAAAAAACAGCCCATATTTATGTAGGAGAAGCATTCTACTGTCCAATAAATAACCAAAAGTTTACTGTTGAACAATTTTGTAAAACTGCTATATTTTGGGGCCAAAAAGGGGTCTTACTGGACCAACTCCTTTGAGTTTTTAGTGGATTTGATAGTCATTTTTTATCGTTCTGGTAACCTAAAGATGCTAAATTCTATGTCATTTGGTCTCAGGTGAAAAGTTGTCTCATTGGCAATAAAACCACATCTTGTTTTAATACTATTATTCCTTATAAAGATGAAACAAAGAAGATCCTTTGTGTACTGTACATCT
>CM034355.1:92261471-92285428 GCA_019925275.1 Mytilus edulis | reverse complement strand
GTTTGAAAAAAAATGATTTATATAACCACAATTTTAATACCAAAATGGAGTGTTTTTTGTACAAAAAAATGCATTTTACAACTTTAACTGTAGTCGCACTTTACAATGTCAGACATTCCAAAATTAATCCTTAGATGACTGTTCATATCATTGTTGATCGTTATACGCCAAAGAATTAGTACTTTGTGCGCAGCCTCCATTCAAACGGATAACCGCATCTAAACGTCTTCTGTTTCCTGCCATAAATCGACTAATTTGTTGCTAAGTTAGCAGCAACCATTTCTGATGAAGGGCATTGTTTATTTCATGATGTGTTTGAATTGGGGTGTCCTTTCGCGCACTTTCGGCACAATAGTTTCCCAAATATGATCGATATGGTTGAAATCCGGGCTACGAACGTGCCAAGGAAGATGAACCGAATTCCATTTGAACATTGGATCTTCCTCCACGATGCTAATTTCCAACTTTGGCGAGCTCTGCACTACATTGGATACGGAAAACTGTGTGTCTGTTCGTTAGCAAAGGTCTCCGAAATGGTCTTATCGCACGATAACCAGTAACGATGAGTCGATCTCGAACAGTTCTTGTTAAAAGGCTCCTGTATGGCCACCACTCTCTTTTTAGGATTGTCTTGTATGCAATGGGTTTCCTTCTGACCAACCTTCATTATGCTTGATTTTCCTTAGCAAATGGTATAGGGGTCTTCATTATCTTGGAATGTCTTTAACAGCGTTTATTGCCTGATTTATTCTCAAAACGACTTATAGTGAAATGGTGATGACCAACAATACGTGCAGTTTTTACAGCGACATCCCTGCTTCCCTTATGCTGATAATCTGCCATCTTGCTGCAGTTAAGAGTTGTCAATTACATAACTTTAAAAATTTGGTTATTTAAAGGGTTGAAAACAATGAGGATAAAAACAACTGTTTTGCTGTTTACGGGTACAGTAGCTGCATGTGCAGATAAAAAATTATCGAGTCGATATTTATTGATTAAACTCAGGTGATACTTAAATAATGTTTAACTAGTTCTATTTTACCAAATTATATCCCAAAAATATGAAAAGTGTTTTTTTAATTTTAATTTCAATTTGGTGTTGCAATACTTTTTTCCATGTGTATATTTTGGGAAAGCAATCTTTTATGTGTTTTAAACAGGGGGATATTACAATTGACAGAATAAACTGAAGATCAACATTTCAAACAAGCTACATGTATATATGTACATGTACAATGTACAAATATTTATATATACAGTATAGTTAAATACTGGTACAAATAGATATATGTACAAATGTACATGTAGAAGGACAGTATTTTAGTGCGTTATTTACAGGGGTGAAATGTTCAAACCATACAGCTTTTAAATTTCTGATGATAAGTTTCACTTTAAATGCCAGTATTTAGTTTTTTTCACACAAGTTAACAGATTGAATAGATATAATATAAATCATAGCTAATGGTATAAATTCAAAACAAAATATTATTATATTTGGATGTACTTGAAATTGAAGGGAGGTTTTAAAAAGTGTGTCAAAGAATTTATTGTTCATAAATCTACAATGTACATGATGTATGGAATAAGAATAACAGTATACATGTATAACACATGTGTGCTACAAATTGTTGTCATTTTTTTTCCTGAGGACTAGGATATTAGTGGTTGTCTGGTTTGGTGTGTTTTACTATGCAGTGTTTTTGAACAACTCATGCTATCCCTTTTAATGTGCCTTTCAGAGGTTAATTTAGGAAGAATCCAGGGGACCCCCCTTTTTTGTGAGAAAAAATGTTGATTAATTAGAGACTAATTACTGAAGCATGACTGGAGGATGGTCCCTCTTATGGCAGGTGGTTGCCCCCACTTATAAAAATTTCTGGTTCCACCACTGCATGTATTACATTGTAGATCTATACATTTGTAATTTTGTAGTTTTCAGTAGATCTGGTAATATGATTATTAAATCTCCACTAGATGAAAATCATCATGCTCATGAATTATCTATCATATTAGAAGAATTTTTACAACTATTTTTTTGTGGTTATTTGCAGGAACTATATATAACCATTTTAAATAAATTTTGTTTATAGTTTTACAAGTTTAACTAAGTGCTAGCATACATCGTCATTTATCCTTTATGTCTTAACCACTTTGTTTTCAATCGTTGAGGAGTTTGTAATAAATTAATTATAGATGATGGCCATAATTAAACTTTTAATTAAACATACTATGAAGGATTTGAAGCATTATTTCTACATAATACAGGGTGCTCCTTACATATCAAATGGAATAAACAGTGTGTTATAAAAACTAAATCAATTGTTAGATTCGACATTATTGATTATTATCAGTTCATCTAATAAAAAGGTATAAAATTGAAATGGTTAATTGAATAATTAAATTGGGTGTTGTGTTTCTAATACAGACAAAGGTATGTAGACCAAGTAGAAATTAAATTTGTTTCTTGTGATTGAATCAGGTTTCAACAAAATAATTAAATTAATTTATGTAGTTATTGGAATCTCAGATTGACAGCAATTAAATATACATACACATGTATATACCAACTATTTACATTTAGTCTCTTTCAATAAAAAAGAGAAGATGCGGTATGATTGCCAATCAGACAACTTTCAACAAGAGACCAAATCACAAAGAAATGAACAACTATATATATAAAGGTCACATTATGGCCTTCAACAATGAGCAAAGCCCATACCACTTAGTCAGCAATAACAGGCCCGGACATGACAAATGTAAAACAATTCAAAGGATGAAAAAACCAACAGCCTAAGGGTCTAGTGAAGTATGTTTGCAGTTTCCAGGGTAGTTTGGGAGGTATTACTGTAAAGTTGATGAATTGGTACTTGAAGATTTAAATTATTTTGCATTCGAAATCCTAATTCAGACAGTATCAAACTTGAATATTGTGTCCAAACTTGCCCCAACTGTTGAGGGTTCTCTGTGGTTGTATACCGTATCAGACTGCTCTCAGCAAAGCATTTTGTTTTTGATTGAAATTATTCAAAAGAAACTAATACACAGGAAACTGGGAAAGTTAATTTGCTAAAACAAGAAAAGACAGACAGCTGGTTTGAAAATAGAAAACAAGATTTTGCCTTGTATATATATATATTCATATGTACATGTACATGTATACATGTTTTACTCTACCTGTGGTTGCAGTAAAATGTAATATTACTTAAATGTTATTGTACATGTAGTAATCTAATTATGTTGTAAAGAACCTCTTATATTGATTTTGATTGAGTCTTGTATAGCATGTACATTGATGAAAGCTTTATAAAATTTCTTGAAGGACAAGTACATACTTCAGATTTGATAATATTTTTGTGAAATTGTGTTAGTCGCTATCATTGAACATCTTTCATTGATAAAAACATATTTTTAATAGGTTAAATAATTCATCTTTGACTCTATAGATTTTGATAATGCAGAAGTTTTTGTACAACATTTGTTTACAGAATTTCATCAAATGTAAAATGAAAGGATTGAACTTGAACCTGAACCATGTTGGCAAAGATATTACATCTCCTTATTTTAATATTAAAGTGGTTTTTTGTTGTTGTTTTTTTTTTTTTTGGGGGGGGGGTTGATTATTTGGGGATTGATTGAACTACAGCAATGGGAGTTAAGCAGTTAAGTTTTCTTCTCATTTTAATCATATTTGAATTTTTTGAATTATATTTTATTACTTATGTTGATCAGATGGTAAATGATTTTATTAAGATATGAATTGTATATGTGATCTTTAAATAAATGAAATAGGAGATACTATACACATCAACAGATCAATGAAGCACATTTAAGGGTGTATATTTTTTGTTTACATTTAAGTAATATATTAATAAAGGTAATATTCAGTGACTAACAAGTTACATATTATTTTTTATTTTTTTTTAAGTTTCAATTTACAATTTCATTTAACATGTTTAAAGGCCAAAAATGTTAAGTGATCCGTCACAATGCATGTTTTAATGGTAACTAAATATATGTATACACACTTCATTTGATTAAAGGCATATAATGTTTAGTAGACTTTAAGTGAAATAAATTACCAGTGATCTGGTCACAATATATTATTATTTAAAAAGTATTATATTCTTATTCCAAAAGCATTACAGCTAATACTGACATTACTGTAATATTAATAGATAATTACAGTACAATAAAAAATAGTAAGCATCAGATAGTACAATTTAGTAAATAATAAATACAATTTCAGAGCATGTTATTAACTACATTCATACCATCAAATACAATTTATAATAATATAATCTTGATTCATGAAATTTATCATATAAAAAAGAAGATGTGGTATGATTGCCAATGAGAAAACTCTCCACAAGAGACCAAATGACACAAAAAACTAACAACTAAAGGTCACTGTATGGCCTTGAACAATGAGCAAAGCCCATACCTCATAGTCAGTTATAAAAGATCCAGAAATGACAAATGTAAAACAATTCAAAGAGAGAACTAACATGTTTAACTTGTAAAACCTTAGAAGATGAAAATCACTTTCTTCTCCACTGTCAAATTAATAATGTGTTACGTATAAAACTTTTTAATGACATGGCAATAGATAATCCTATGTTTCCAAATCTATCTGATACTGAAAAACTAGTAGTCCTACTAAATCCTTCTAATATAAACCAAGTGAAAAAAACAGGTTCCTTTATAAAACAGTCTTTAGAGCTGAGGACAGGGGACTCTTAGTTACTTTTACTTGTATATATATAGATATGTGTGTGTTTAACTCAGTTATTTTATTGTTGTTGTTACTTTTGTTTATGTCACAAGTATAATGTTACTTATATGACAAATAAAGATTATTATTATTACAATTTAGTACAACTTTGAAGTATTATATTAACATTGAATAAAATATGTCTAAGAGAATCAAAGTCTTTCAGAAATATATACATGTACATTGTACTTTCTAATATTATGAAAATTTCATTAATTATTACATTGTAATAGATACACAAAGTTGTAACAATTGATGATTGTACATAAGTTGTTATGTTGATGAAATATTCCATTAAACATTGATGCCTCACTTGCAATAAAAGTTACAGAATATGAGACCTAGGGATTTATACTATCAATACAATATCCCCAGAAGCTGCTTAACTATTTATATAAAGCTTTCTATTTCAAAATATAGATGACCTGAATGCTTGATACCTTGAATCTGGGTTCTGTCTGTCATATGTCACCTGCTCTTGATCTCTTTTTCTATAATTCAGTGTCAGACTGTTTGAAAAAAGTTAAGTTTTTTTCTCCTGTGAAATAATCACTCATTATTTATATGAGTAATCTGATAACATAATATTTGGTACAGGATATATGGGATCCTTGCAAGGTCTAAATATCTGGCGGACAAGGTTCACATGACCTCTACCTCATTTCATGGATTTCAAGCTTAAGTAAATGCATGGTCAAGTCTGTATTATATCTCAGATTCTATAAGCAATAAGCATGATTAGCAATACATTGTAAGTCAATCAATTTAGTGTATTGAAGAATTCTAAGGTGTACATGTCTGATGCTAGAGTGGCTGGTTTCATCTGACCTTGACCTCAATTTCATGGTTCAGGGGTCAATGTTAAGTTTTTTTGGTGTTGTCTGTTTTTTAGATAAGTATAAGAAAAAGTTCACCAGTATTTAAGTATGGTATGATTGTAAGGTGTCCATGTCTGAATTTAGTAGGTTTCATCTGACCTTGAATATTTTCATGATTTATTGGACGTCACAAATACAAGCTTGTGGTTTGGTCTATTTTGCAGTTACAGCAATTTGGTCACAGACTCGACATAGCTGAACTGAATGATTTTTAGTGGTACATTGTACTTTAAGTCTGTCTGGTTTCATTTAAGCTTGACCTCATTTACATGGTTCATTGGTCGATCTTTATTAGATTAAAAAAAGCAATAGATTAATATTTAAAGTTGGTGTATGGAATGCATGTAAGGTTTATGTCTAGCAGGGTCAATATGACCTTGGCCTCAATATTTATGCTTCATCGGTGAAGGATAATTAGTCATGGTTATGTGGTCTTTTTTTTAATTCTGCATGGTGTATATGTTTTCTGGCAGGATCTTGTTTGGAGATAAAAAAAAAAACAGATCTTGCCCTACATATATACATAAATGTACCTGTGTGTACAAGAATAGGTAGAAAGCTTGTATAAGAAGAGAAAACATACAACATTAAAGACCCATTGGTTGCCTTAGGCTGTTATTATCTCTTTGGTTGGGTTGTTGTCCCTTTCAGGACTCGTTGACATATTCCCAATTTCCATTCTCAATTTTAAAGTTAGATTTTAGGTAAATTCTTGAGTATCTTTGATTATCATGTGTATAAAAACATGTATTATAAAACACAAATAAATATGAAAACTATTCTTATTTGACTAATTTCATGGTTTCGATTAAAGATATATTCCCCGCAATGATTTGGACACGGTTTGGTTTATTCTTTGGTTTATTCTTTCGTATCAGGACATCTGAGTACTTTGCACTTTAAAGATCTTGAAGATTTGCTGGGTAGTACAGGTAATATCCAGTTAAAAATGAATGTTTATTTTTGGCAAATTGTAAAATCAATATTTTTAATCATCTTAATGTGGCAAGCATTTTAGGATATATATTGGTGATATCAATGACGTTGTTTTTTCATTACCATTGAGCAGTGTCCCATGTTAAAATTTTAATACCTTTGGCATTTAAACAAAAAAAAAGTCTTTATTAGTATTTTCAAACAAAGGAACGACTTGTGTATTACTTTATCTTTTATGTGACTGTTTAACGTAATGCAGTCTGTAAGTTCCTGTTTGAAATCCCCTATAATTTCCACATAACATGTAAATACAAATTGTTTATTCTTGTCAGAGATCTTTTGAAACACAGCACACCACACACTTCATTGGGTCCATATAATATGTATAGAAAGGTTTTAATATCGAAACACACTTGGAATGGAATGAAATATTGATGTTTAGAGAATATATACCTGGCTATAAACTTATTGAATACACTTTAGAATATCTTGTTTTAAAAGGATACAATATCTGTTTTTAATCTGGATTAGTTGTCAGTGCAGTTTTTAATTTTATTTCTGTTGAGGAGTCGTTAATTTTGTGTAAATTTACGGTGCCCTACCTGTAAAATCTTGCCGCTGGAACGTTGATAAACCATCTATTTCATTTATTATTTACGTCTTACTAGTCGGACATATTGGTGCGTTTGCTGTTGATTTCTAGTTGGCCATATTTGTGCATTACTTGTTGATTCCAGTCAGAACATATATATATATGCATGTTTGTTCATTTCCAGTAGGACATATTTATGAAATTTTGTTGATGTCCAGTCAGACATATCTGAATTATTGTTGATTTCAACTTGGATGTACATAAGAACATTAATAAAATGATGATGTCAGTGATATATAATGGTATGTCCCTTGATGAAGGTGACCTTGAGGAAGAGAACAAACAGAATAACAATGTAACAGGGATACCAACAGTTTCACAAACAGTCGATCTAGGCCAGGGTGGCCTCAGTAGACAAAAGTCAAGAAATAGTAGGAAAAGTTCGCACAACTCACGAACAAGCTCTAGAGACCTTCAGTGTGGGAATGATAGACAAACTAATGGAGAATATATACAGACTATATCTTTAGCTGTAGACAGTTGTATCAATAATAACATTTTTACCCCTTTTCCACAGAATGGTAATTATGTTTTGCTTTGTTTTATATTTCGCGTTTCTGTAACTTTAAAGTTTTTTACAAGGATAGGTTGTTGGCCTAACGCTCAATCCCCAACCTGGAGAACCAGAGAATCTTTACTCAAGGTTTCTTTCCTATGCGACACATGGCGCTAACGGGAGTTGTAAGTTGTAAGTAAGTTGTTTTATATAATGATTCATACACATACCCTTTATATATGGTGCAGGGATCAACACTGAGGAAAATACCTCTGCTTGTATAAGGGATTTTTAAAAACTTCTATTTGGCCAAAGAAAGCACATTTAAAAGCAACATACTGTTAGCTTCAGACAATGAGCAAAAATCAGCAATTATAATCATGGTAGATACATGTATGGTCTACAAACCCCCAAACTAGGAAAAAAGATTATGTAACCAAACAATGATACTAGGATATTTTAAGAATATTGTTTTAATTTTCTGTCTGCAGATTATACATGTTATATTTTATTACTTCCTTCTTAAACACATTATTTTGTAACCTTGACCCACTCATGTAGCTATATATATAGCTGACATTTTAGTCTGAGGTGTTAGGGTCTTAATGGCTTAATGTGGTATGAGTTAGGTTCATTGTTGAAGGCTATATATACAGCTTGTTCAGTAACCTATAGTTGCTGACATCTGCAGCAGTTTGTTTTCTGATGGATAGTTTTTATGGCCCCACAACAAAGTTGTTGGTGCCATATAGTTTTACCCTTGTCCGAAATTCTGTAATTCAGTCATTCTGTCATTCCGTCATTCTGCAAAAAATCATTATACAGAGTTTTTTTCTAAACGCCTTCAGATATTGGGCTGATTTTTGGTATGTGAGTTAACCATGATGAGTTACAGATCTAGTTTAAGTTTCTTTCCAGTCGGCTAATTTTTGCTGAAATTACAGGCTTTGGACTTTGATAAATTGTTGAAAATCAAAGTTATACAGACTTTTTTTTAAACGCTTTCAGATATTGGGATGATTTTTGGCATGTGAATTAACCAAGATGAGTTACAGATCAAGTTGAAGTTTTGTTCCACTCAGCTCAATTTTGCCGAAATTACAGGCTATGGACTTTGATAAATTGTTGAAAATCACAGTTATACAGACTTTTTTTCTAAACGCTTTCAGATATTGGGATGATTTTTGGTATGCGAGTTACTCATGATGAGTTACAGATCAAGTTTAAGTTTCGTTCTGCTCCGCTAATTTTTTTCAAGATTAAGGCTAATTTTACAACTTTGAAAATTGTTGAAAATCACAGTTATACGGACTTTTTTTCTATACATATCCAGATTTTGAGCTGATTTTTGATATGTGAGACTACCATCATGTTTATGTCCACATGTGTTATTGAAATTGCAGATTTTTCAACTTTTTGAGACGGGGCCATTCGTGTCACTTTGACACATCTAGTTTTCCATTTGCAATCATTATAACCACATCTCCTTATTTTATATAAAAGATGAATAGGGAAAACTGTATTGAAAAAATACTTGATATGTGACAACATTCCAGTTGCTCTTGTCTATAATGAGTGGCTGATATGATGATAACTCCGAATCTGTATTTCTTTGGAGGATTTCTTTCATAGGGAGTCAGAACTATATTCATAGCCTGCAATTATTTATTAAGATATTTTTTTTATATGGGTCATTCTTGAAAGTTTCTGTGGTTGCAACTAAAGCTAAGTTGACAGTTACATTTTATGGATGTATCCAAATTTAAAGTAAAGCTGAGTATTTACTGTGGTATTAAGAATTGAATAAATAGATGTGAATATGAAAAAAAACTGGTGTCTTTCAAGTATTTATACATCAAGTCAGTAAGAAAATTGTATAGTAAATTTAATTAGCTGTAAAGTTAGATGGGAAGGGCTTAATGCAAAAAAATGCAAGCACAAGCAATCAGTTTTGATATTAGTGCCATATATGACCACAGATGTGTCCATCAATTACTCCATGATGATGATGCAGTGTAAGTTATTTTTTCAATTCTTTTACTTTTTTGCTGTAGTAGTGTTGATTGACTTTTGGTAAGCAAATGGCAAAAAAGATTTCAGTAACATAATTTTCCATCCCACTCATTATCCCAATCCATAATCTTTACTTTTTCATAATTTTGATTGCTTAGGGTAGACTAAAAGTACTCATTATAACATATATTTTCTCAAAACAAAACAAAAATTCAGGAAATTATTACAATATTAATGTTAATTATTATTACCTGTTAGTTGTATGGATGCTTTATGAATTGTAATATGTATTCTTTCTGCCTGAGACAAAAGTCTGGGAAGGCTAAACATAGTTGTTGCTTTTCCAGAGGCAATTAACAGCCATGACAGCCATATTTATAGTTTCTGCTTAATATTGCTTAAGTTAGATTGATATGTACTACTGGTGATAGCTATAGGTCAATGGTGTTTTCTATGAAGTTGCATTACTCTCAGTATATGTCAGTTACACAACTTTGTAGGGGCCACTAGGTCATAGTAAAACACTTTCAAATATCAAGTTTTCTGCTTAAACCAGTTTTATAATAAGGAACTGCTTATGATAAACAATGATATTTCTATACAGTTGCATTACTATAAAATACTCTCATTTTTAAAATCATTTCATGGAGCAGCAATTTTCAATTCATGGGCAATGTGGCTGTCTATTAGATTGTCTTTTTCTGATTTTTCTACAGACAGGCGAGACATATCTCTGTGTCAACATTTTGATACAAAAGGGCAAAACATATAATTGTTTTAATTTCAATTTTATATAAAAAATAATCAATAATCTTTTTCAATTCTAGACATGCTCAATAACGTTGGAAATATTTGAAAGTAAAAAATGTACCACATCAAGCCATTTTATTATCATGATTAATTAGAAATCATGATTTTATTGCAATGAAAATACATGACTGGGATTCTAATGATTCTTGGTTACATTGATATATTAATTTATTTTTGGCCTTGGCTGTTGCTTTAGCAAAGTAGCTCAATGGAAGTCCTGACAGAAAAGTGGCTCGAAGTCCTGACAGCAGAAATATTCCTATGTCAATCTTTCTTGAAATTACTGGTCCATCTGATCACAAATGGGGTGGTTAGAACAGGGTCCCTTTTTCATGCCCTGCTGTTAGAACAGGGTCTTTTTTATGCCCCACCTACGATAGTAGAGGGGCATTATGTTTTCTGGTCTGTGCATCCGTTCGTTCGTTTGTCCGTCCGTTCGTTCGTTCGTCCGCCTGTCCCGCTTCAGGTTAAAGTTTTTGGTCGAGGTAGTTTTTGATGAAGTTGAAGTCCAATCGACTTCAAACTTGGTACACTTGTTCCCTATGATATGATCTTTCTAATTTTAATGCCAAATTAGAGATTTTACCCAAATTTCACGGTCCACTGAACATAGAAAATGATAGTGCGAGTGGGGCATTTGTGTACTGAGGACACATTCTTGTTTAAACATTTGTCTAGAACAGGATCGCTTATTTAACTGTTCAAGATACAGTCTAGAACCCGGGTCTAGAACAGCATCTATTTTATATGGTCTAGAACAGGGTATACATTTTCTGAGCGTGTCTAGAACCGGGTATGCTTTCAATGTTTTCTGGTTAGAACAGGGTATGATTTGCCAGGGGTTACAATTTATTATATTATAATATCAATGTAACCAGTGAATTTAAAATTCTTTAAAACATTTTCTTTGCAGAACCACCAAGACCCCCACCACCTATTGTTGGTAAAGTCACACATTACAGTATAGAACTATATTGGGAAGAAGCCTTAGCCAAAGCTTATGATGGTACTACTAAAGATGCTGGCAGAATTAAAATTTGTTTACAAGAAGAAGATAATCACAATTCTTGGGGAAATATATACACGTAAGTAATCTAATCTTTGAGATCATAGACCTGTTAAATTTAAGGAAAAAAGTACATGTAAGTAGTTCTATTTGGGGGAAACTTGCAAATGTAAGTTGTCTTGTTCTTAGGGAAACATGTACACAGAAGTCTTACTTGGGGAAACATGTAGCAGTTTTATTCTTGGGGATGCATACATGTACACATACATAGTCTTATTTTTGTGGAAACATGTACATGAAAGAAGTCTTATTCTTGGGGAAAGGTATGCATTTGTCTGATTTCTCTTTCTTATTTTATTTTCAAACACAGTTAAATACTGTATTTAAAATCTTTTAAAAATATTTATGATATTTAAGTTTTTTGGGTTTTTGTTGTTGGTTGTTTTGTTATTTTGAGTGGAGGGAAGTGTAAACAACATATAAATATATACATATAGATATGTTAGAAAGTAATCAGCAAAAAGTTTACTCTGACACCATCTTAAGAATAGAGAACTCAAAAGCCCTAGTTTTCAGGCAAAATCTCTAATTTAGTAAAGACTCAATATCTCCAAACTTATTGTAGTACATACTTTAGTATGGACATCTCTAATCTTTTTGACTGATGCCAAATTACAAATCATGTTCAAAACAATAGAACGGGATGGAACAAGGCTGCCATATAATGTTTATTCTCCTAACATCAGGTCAAGGTCCTCTCCTATTGCTTAGACCTTGACCTGAGTACTCCTGCAAAAAATCAGATATGAAAAACATGCATTAGAATAAATAAATAAAAACATATGAAAAATACACTGGCTACCAACCAATCAAAATCCATCATACTTTATATGTAGGATTTCATTGAAGATAACAATACCGGCTACTTTTATAATGCGTAATTATGATTTAAAAAATATCTTTTATTGCATGTTGGATACACACGTCAATATTTGTTTACAGTGGTTACCTATACCTGCACGTCTATTCTTAAAAAGATTGCTATAGATCTAGAATCTTACCAAGATATTGAGTTTGTTTGAATTTATATCTGTAATTAATACTATATCACAATAAAGTTTAATTGTTAGTAGGTTATATGATCCCTGGACTAATATTAGTACACTGAGTATTTGTTCCGTTACAAGTGCAGTGTAAATAATTGAAATAAAATCTTTGACTAATTCATAAAGGTTTTAAGCTTTAAAGCATACATTAATAATGCGTATAAATTTTTATACAGAGCATCTTGTTTATAGATCATATGTTTATACAAATTAGCTTAAAAACGGTAGAACCTGCAACCTTTAAAGATAGAGAATAGCTTGTATTTTAACTCAAAGGCTGAGTAATATATTTATGTAAAACTACAAAAGTAAATATTGAACATGTAACTATTATATATATATACATTCTAATATGTCTTGTCATTGTGACAAGGTTCGATAGACAGCAGATCTAACATTGTTGGGCTAATTTTTAGACAAAATATATATATGAATGTATGATACAAGTTAAAACATCTATAATGATAGTAAGAAAATATAACATCTTAATTTTAACCCACAATTTAAATGATCAGATTCTCCTCATAAGAATTATTGCCCTTTAAACCATTTTTAGCTCACCTGGCCCACAGGGCCAAGTGAGCTTTTCTCATCACTTGGCGTCCGTCGTCGTCCGTCGTCTGTAAACTTTTACAAAAACCTTCTCCTCTAAAACTACTGGGCCAAATTTAACCAAACATGGCCAAAATCATTATTAGGGTATCTAGTTTAAATTGTGTCCGGTGACCCGGCCAACAAACCAAGATGGCCGCCATGGCTAAAAATAGAACATAGGTGTAAAATGCAGTTTTTAGCTTATAACTCAAAAACCAAAGCATTTATAGCAAATCTGACTTGAGAGGTCAAATTGTTCATCAGGTCAAGATCTATCTGCACTGAAATTTTCAGATGAATCGGACAACCTGTTGTTAGGTTGCTGCCCCTGAATTGGTAATTTTAAGGAAATTTTGCTGTTTTTGGTTATTATCTTGAATATTATTATAGATAGAGATAAACTATAAACAGTAATAATGTACATGTACAGCAAAGTAAAACCTAAATAAGTCATCATGTCCAAAAAGGTCAATTGACCCCTTAAGGAGTTATTGCCCTTTATAGTCAATTTTTAACAATTTAAAATTTATAAATTTTCACTAACATTATCTACTGGGCTAAGTTCATTATAGAGATAATTGCAAGCAGCAAGAATATTCAGTAGTAAGATCTACAAACATATCACCATCACAAAAACAAAATTTTGTTATGAATCCATTTGTGTCCTTTGTTAAGTATTCACATAGACCAAGGTGA
Source organism: Mytilus edulis (assembly GCA_019925275.1). NCBI lineage: Eukaryota > Metazoa > Mollusca > Bivalvia > Mytilida > Mytilidae > Mytilus > Mytilus edulis. Next base: position 92,271,470 of record CM034355.1, on the reverse strand, counting down.
TCTGAGCCTCTAGTTTTTATGCCCACACTTACAGTACAATGCTGTAGAGGAGGGAGCATTAAGTTATACCCTTGTCCGTCTATACATCCCAAAATTGGTTCCTGTCCTCTAACTTTAGTTTGCTACTACCACATTATGAAATAAATACACAATGCTTTATTATAAACCACAAAGCACAGGTCAAGTTAGAATTTGAGAATATCGGTGGCACCTCACATCACTCTTACTGTGAGTTCTAGAGTAATGCTCCTTTACAAAAGGAAAAATTGCTGAATTTTGTTTCTGTTCTCTAACTTAAGTTTGCCTCAACCAAATGTTATGAAACCTATACAAGTACTTATTACTACATACCTCATATCAAGTTAGAATTTGAGTATCGTAACTATTACCATTCTTTAGTTATGTCCCTTTACAAGGTTATATGCCATTAGCAGATTAGGGGCATCATCTGTGTCGAATGGACACATTCCTCATTTATTTAAAAAAAAATCTTATTTGTAATGAATTCATTTGATATTTTTGGAAGATGAAAATTGGTAAAAAAAAGTGTATAAATAGCCCTAGATGAACACCTTGAAACTGATCTTCAATGTATTTAGATAAGAACTACAATAACAACAATAAAAAATCCATTCAGATTGTCTCTGTTTAGGAATTGTTATCCTAAAATCCTAAAATAACCAATTGTAGTGTTTCTGCCTTCTATTATAGGAATATTGAAATTTGTTTTTTATGAAACAGCAAAAAGTATTATCTCATTTCAAAATCTTTAATGAACATTTTATTTTAAATTAGTCAATAATATGCATGATATGCATTAATACCATGTGATCAATATTAGGTTCATTGGAGTCCAGTTATTTTTAGTCTTATTAACTTTTACTTTGTCTTTCAAGTGGAACATTTGAATAGAATGAGAATCTAGAAAGTGATTTATCATGGTCTCAATTAAATATTTTCCGTGGAACTTTCAAGTGGCTTTGGAATCATTGTTGTTAGCAAAAAAAATTAGGTCATTTTCAATATTTTTGTTGTATATATGATTTATAGTGATCTTTGCTATTTGAAAGTTCTGTTTTATTACACTTTAAAAAAAAAATTCAATAGTTCTATAGGCTGTATATTATCGTTGTTAGCAATTCCTATGCAAATGCGTCATCCAAAATCGACTGTTTGTATACTATTGTTATAACCCTTTTGACAGCTCTTTTTGATACGCAATTTAAGTTTATACATATTTTTATTCTGTCAATAATAATCAATAGCCTTGATCTGAATAGTAAACCACTACTTAAATATAATGAATTTTAATACAAAGATCTAAGGACGAATATCAAACATATAGGTATAAGTATTTAAACAACAGTAAAGGAGTAGAGACGGTTATAAGGTCATAGGAGATTGCTCAATGAATTACCCTCATTTTACATGTGTCAAACCCTAATCCTTTGCCTTTAGATGAAATAAGTTTAAGGTTTATATAATTACATAGTAATTACAGAAAATTCAATTCTACACATAAAACTGCTAATAACATGTTTATTATTTGGATCTCCACTATTTCATTGAGTAATAGTAACTTATCCTGGTCTATTGTATATATATGTTTGTTGTGAATTATATTGCTTCAGTTCAACATGTTCAATTGAGTTGCAATTGAAAGCAATAATCTTTTTCTGTAAAGTAAATTATAAAGCATCCGTAGATTTGAGTTTTTGTCTATTTGTCATTAGATAGTGGTGTGTTACCCATATGTGCTACCCGTGGCCCATTTATATTTGAAAATTGCAACTTGATATTGTCACAAAAATAAAGACTCTATTGTAAATTTTTTACAGCATTATTTGTATGCCTCATTGCCTTAAAATGATTTATTTGCAAATGCAATAATAAAACAATGCAATAAGACTAAATAGATAATTTTAAATGGGAAATGTTGTTATGTTACAACACCTAGTGAATCACACAAAAACAGTTATAAGCCTTTTTACGACTAAGATTGATCGTAAATTATGAAAAATTCAGTATATATACTTACAATCAATCTTAGTTGTAAGTTTTTTATTGAAGCAGACTCCATGTTTCTTTTCAATATTTAAAAAGTTATCTTTAACTAGTTTGTTTGGGACTTAACTCTGAAAATAAGTTTTTATAGTTTACATGTTAAACATATTTTCATTTTGTTTTCAATATTTGCATCATATTATCAAAAGTTCATACAGGCGAGAGCCGTGATACATATCTCTGTGTCAACAAATATTTTTAAAGTGTTTCTTTTTAATTTGATGTTAACATTCTTCCATACCTAATAAGTTCATGTTGGAACAAGGTATATATGGTATATGAATCTCACATGAAAAAATCATTTTTCAAGTTTAAGATATATGTTCAACACAGTTTTACAACTTCCTGTGGGTCTGCAAGCCCCTGCAAAGTCAATAAGTAAATATTATGCATACTTTTCACAGTTTGTTGAATGACAGAATTATATCTATGATTAAATCTTTTTTAGTTTAATAGAGTAATAAATTTCAAGTAAAAGGTAATTTCCAATATATGTACATTGACATACATCATTACATGTATATATACGTCATGTACTTTTAAAAGTTTCAATACTTTTTTAATCCGTACACTTGACTTCAGATTTGATTTCGACTTTCAGTTTTTGGAAACAGTTGAATGGATATCCAATACCAATGCAATCATAAACAGAACTGTTTTGGAAGATGATCTTTTCATAGCAAATTAATGATGCAGATTTTTATTATTTGAAATCTATTGGTTAACCAGAGCAGGATTGCAGAAAAACAGTCTATTTTCTAATGAATAACATGCCTCAATGAGGCATAAAGAATATGCTAATTCCTATTTTGCATGTATAGTTAAGGTATAATCTTTCAGACATGCAAGATAATCCTGTTTTAATATTGATAAGGTCTAGAGGTCTACAGAAGTAAGCATATTTATTTAGCTTTTGAACATGTCCAATGAAGCAGTGAAATAATATTACGTACAAATAAAGATTGTAAATACGTCGTAGAAACACAATACCAATATTTATCTTCAGTATTTTATGTTTTTCTGAAAAGTACTGAGTGGTTGGTCAATTTGGTCAAATGGAATCAAGATTAAAAAAAGGGGGGTGTACAAATATCCTAGCTTACTTGGCATAAAACATAAATTTAGATATATTGCCTGATTACTGAAAAATTAAGTTGAAGTAAAAATACCATCTGCAGAAATTAGTGTGTTTTAGGATATTGAATTCTTAAATACCTTTTAATGGTCCTGCAGCAACAAAGATGTCAGGGTCATATTGTTTAACCCTTTCTGTCATTCTTGTATTCCATCATTTTGGCATTCCATCTGTCTGTCCTTCTGTCATTCAGCAATAAACTACTATACACAATTTCTATCTAAAGCCTTCAGATATTGGGCTGATTTTTGGTATATATGTGAGTTAACCCTGGGAATTACAGAGATCAAGTCTCGTTATGCTCTGCTAATTTTAGAAGAAATTACAAGCTTTGGTCTAAGATAAATTGTTGTAAAAGACTGTTATACAGACTTTTTTTTCTCTAAAAACGTATTAAGTTAACCATGATGAGTTACAGATCAAGTTATAGTTTCACACACACCTGCAAAGTGGAAAGGGATTAATATAGGTTGCAATAACTTGTTTTCCAATTCCACTATAAATAAATATGTTTAAAAACATTCCTGAGTAAGTAATTTTAATCATCATTGTTTAATAAAAGTCCTTTTTATTGGCGAGCCTGCAACTTTAGTTGCAGAAAGCTCGACATAGGGATAGTGATCGGCGGCGGCGGCATTAGCTAACTTTTTAAAAGCTATATATTTTAGAAGGTGGAAGACCTGGATGCTTCGTACTTTGTTTATAGATGCCTCATGTTAAGAAGTTTCCGTCAGTCACATTTCCAATGTCCTTGACCTCATTTTCATGGTTCAGTGACTACTTGAAAAAAAGTTCAGATTTTTTGTAATGTTGAATTCTCTCTTACTATAAGTAATAGGGTAACTATATTTGGTATGTGCGTACCTTGCAAGGTCCTCATGCCTGTCAGACAGTTTTCAGTTGACCTCGATCTCATTTCATGGATCAGTTAACAAGGTTAAGTTTTGGTGGTCAAGTCCATATCTCAGATACTATAAGCAATAGGTCTAGTAAATGCAGTGTATGGAAGGACTGTAAGGTGTACATGTCCAACTGGCAGGTGTCATCTGACCTTGACCTTATTTTCATGGTTCAGTGGTTATAGTTAATTTTTTGTGTTTTGGTCTGTTTTTGTCATACTTTATGCAATAGGTCTACTATATTTGTTGTATGGAATAATTGTAAGGTGTACATGTCTAGCAGGCAGATGTCATCTGACCCTGACCTCATTTTCATGGTTCAGTTGTCAAAGTTAGTTTTTGAGTTTTGGTCTTTTTATCTAAAACTATATGCCATAGGTCAACTATATTTGGTGTAATGGAAATATTTTATGATCTATATGTCAGTCGTTCAGGTTTTATTTGACCTTGACCTAGTTTTCACGGTTCATTGCTCAGTGTTAAGTTTTTGTGTTTTGGTCTATTTTCCTTAAATTATAAGCAATAGGTCAACTATATTTGTTGTATGGAAACATTGTTAGCTGTACATGTCTGTCTGGCATGGTTCATCTGACCTTGACCTCATTTTCATGGTTCATTGGTCTATGTTTAGTTTTCTTGGTTAATTTTAAGTTTATGTGACAGTTGTAATAAAGCTTTATATTTAGAAGTATCAACATAATATCAATGATTAGTAAAGAAGGCGAGACATTTCAGTGTGTGCACTCTTGTTTTTTTAGACTTAGATTAAGTGGTTTATAAGTGATTATAAGTAATATGAGTGATTATTTAACATTACATGTTGCTATAGACTATTGATGTGTTGTTGCAATAAGATTTATACTTGATTTAATTAACATGATACCAATCAGTTCAACCAATATATCTTGTAATTAATTGAAAAGGAAATCATGTAAATTGATTCCTTATCAACCTTTCTGTACCAAAGATAAATAAAGTAGATCTTAAGATAGTTTAATTGCTTTTTACTTGCTTCTTAATATTTAATCACTATAAAATCATGTGAAAATGAATGGACTGCCATATGGTTACAACTTTCCCATATTTGACCAATATTTGACCAGCCACAGTTTGATCATATAAATATGTATTTGTACTTTTGACCAAGAGTCAGCTTGTGGTGATATTTATTGAAAGTTTATGGAAAGTACAAAGTACAATGGGTTTTATTATTTCTTCCAATTACCTATTGTCATGACATATTTACTTATGGTTATTTTTAGTAAAGAGTACTTTTTACTTTTAATTGTCTTTATTCTAGGTTTAATTCATACTATTAATGATTCATTGTTTCACATGGAATTAATAAAAATAAGAAGTTCATGTAAACTAATGCTTGGAATTTAGCATGATAGTTTTATAATGGATACTGATTTAGCAGCTGGTGTATTTAAAGTTTGACCATAAAAGACACAGCCATTTGTAGAAAACAGACAATTATCTATATTCATTCTGTTAATTCTGGGATAGATGGATCTTCAAACATTTTAAATTAAATTTAGAGCTTTAGGGGGTCAAATTTTGTTTGAAAAATCATTCACCTTCTTTTTAATTATTCAAAGAAAAAGAAATTTTTGCATGAACCTTTAAAAAGTTGACACCCAATGTTGACACCAACTACTATTAAGTTTGTTTATGTATTGGCCGTGCTAATATTTCCTAACTTATACATTTTATCGTTTGAAGCTCTCCTATTTATGAACATCAGACATAATTTTAGCTCTTAAAAAAATACGCTGCTCAAGGTTGCTTTAAATGATTCTGTTTAAAGAGATATTTTTATTAAATATTACATTGTACTTTCAAATCCCATTTGGACTGTGATTTAGATTGCTATATAGTTGTACTAAACACAAAAAAGATATTTAAACCATGCTAATTAATAATTCATATTTAATTATCTATTCATGATAGAAAATTTGATGAGTATCACGTTTTATTTTATGATCTACGCAACATTAACTTTATATTTTACCAAATCATTCTGACGCGACCAATTTCCCATTGTGTATTTATTGTAATGTTCAGCAGATCCACATTGTAAATTATTGATTGGATATATTCAACATTTGAGCCTTTATTTGATAGACGACCTTTTATAAGAAATCATAAGGATCGTATACCCCACACAGAGATCTTGTTATTTTGTGAAATTTCCTTTTCATTGTCTTCAAACTTAGAAACATCATTAGCAGGTGATGTTTTAGGTGCAGAGTCAATGAAGGCCTATTGATCAATTTCATACTTAAAAACATTCAATTAAAAGAATAATGCAGCTTGACTGATACCAAGGTTAAATGCAAGTTTTAATGGAAGATGAGAGATGTAATATATTTTTAAAGTGCATTAAGTATTAAATCTATTATGTAACATCAGTGTTTTCTATGGTTATATAGTTCATACATGCAGTGAATCTCTAATAGCACATCTGAACTATTTCCTGACTGTCAATTTCTAACTTTTTGATATTAGATTACCAAAAGCTGGATTATTTCCATGTAAAATTACAAAAGCTTTCCATTGGAGATATTATTTTTCTTACTCCCTCATCAAAAATGTGTTTGCCCCAGCTACTTAAAGATAGGGACATTCAGTTTATTTTTTTTCTTGTGTGTATGTCCCAAAATTATTTACCGTCCTCTAAACTTAAATTAGCCTACAAATGTTACAAAAACTTCAAACACAATGCTCATGTGACCACCAAACACAAATCAATCTCAAATTTGGGTAGCTTACTCATTGTTTTTGAGTTATGCCCCTTTCTAAATGAAAAAATTGCTGAATTTGCAGTTAAATGTTTCAACCCTATATATCTTTACCTTGCCTAAACCAAATATTATATATACCATTATTCTGCATAGTTTCAAGATCTTTTGCAAGAGGGGCCAATTTGTGATGTTTTGACACATTAAGTTGGAACCATATCTATATTTACAGAGGCTCTGATAGGGAAATTCTCATTACATGTATGTACCAATGTAAACAATACTGTATTTTATTGTTTTCCATTTACAGAGGTTATGGTAAGCGACATACAGTTACAGGACTGGACCATCAGACAGAATACCATTATAGAATACGATTTATGAATAACTATGGAAACAGTGAATGGAGTGCTCATGTCAATGTATCAACAACAAGTAAGATTTGATACTGTTAATTAGTAGTTTTAATGTCACAAATTCGTAATTTGCAAGTAAACATGTGGATTCATTAGACTTAGAGTTTTTGTAAATCATTTGGCAATCTTATGTTTTGTCAAATATTTGCGCAAACATTGGTATACTATTTTAAAGAACCTGTGGTGTTTACATGACTAATGTTCTTGTATTTGAAATCAGATTAAAACTTTGCATGTTGTTAGAGAGAAAATTACAAAAAAAGAGAGGGAAAATACTAGAGGGCATTCCAAAACCATAAGTAAAAACAAAATCGTCAAAAATACTACAAATGAAAATTCCACAAAACAGTACACTGTAAAAGGTAAAACAACATGAAGCCCACCAAAACCAGGGGTAATCTCAGGTACACAAGAAAGGTGCACTGCTCCTGCTTCACTATTTAAAAATTGAATTGTAACATATATTAGCACTTTGTATTGTTATATTCAGAGAGCTAAATTTTTCTTGAAGTTGAGGTTCTTGTAATGTGGGAAAGTCATTATGTTTGTAACTGCACTGAAATATCTAAAAGTTTTATGTAGAACAACCTTGGAAAATGAATCTAATTGTAAAATCAAATATTTTTTATGGTCCAACTGAAAGTTATGACTTTAAATAGGATGGCAGTGTGACTATCAGAAAATCATAACGATCAAAATCAAAAACAAATGCTAAAGAAAAGTCAGTTAATTACAGCTACAATACAAATGCATCTATCAACTAATTGTAAAAAGAATTATACAAAATTGATAGAATTTTATGAGAATGGCCATTTATGTTCCAAGGAATAATCAGCTTCTATACAATAGGTTTTCTTCATTGATTTTGATGTAATTTGATATGATGATTATGGTAGTCTTCACAAGCGGGTGTTATAATAATGTTATTATCAGACACAAATTAATCAGGTTTGGAATGTCACTTTACCTGTTGTTTACCTGCTTAAAGCCAGATAATGACACTAGGTATGCAAAAGAAAAATCAACTTAAAGATAAATCTACCAAATTTTTCTGATACTAATTTTCCTACTTTTATTCAAGGTATTTTCATATCTGTCTTCATTGCACCATGCCAATGAAACGTGAGGTATATGAGAACTTAATGATCCCTTTAACCTTAACAACACTCTTAAAATGAAAATTATATGACCATTTAAATTAGATTTCAATGTGTTTGTTTACATTGGAAGTTTCTACATTCATTTAATACAAATAGTACACAGATACGGTAATAAGCAGGGATATTTAGTATATCAAAGCAGGTTTTAATGGTTGTTGTCTTGGGTAGAATAGACAATTAATTTGGTTCTAAAAGTCCTTTTATATCTCAGCGATAGGCCCTTCTCTCCATGTTGATTGTTGACAAGTAAACAGGAGATAGGTTATACCTGTTTATAGAACGTGAAGTGCCATATAAAGTTGTCCTTGATATAGGACATCAGGTTTCGTACTTGGTGAGATATATTATAATGATCCTTTATATGTCAATTTTGATATCAAGGATTACCATAAATACTGGGATATAATGAAGAAGAAAGTAATTAAATTCAATTCTATATCTTGGTTACTTTAGTATGAACTTGTATGAATGAAACATCTGATTGTGTAAAAGCATGGGGCACTTTTCCTCTGGTTACTTTAGTATGAACTTGTATGAATGAAATATCTGATTGTGTAAAAGCATGGGGCACTTTCCCTCTGTTTGCTGTCCCATGATATAACACCACGTAAAATCTGCTTTGGATCACTCTTACATTTTCATCTCAATCTGTACGAGTTTTGAAGTTTCACACTTTTGATCACTCTTACATTTTCATCTCAATCTGTACGAGTTTCGAAGTTTCACACTTTGGATCACTCTTACATTTTCATCTCAATCTGTACGAGTCTCGAAGTTTCACATTTTGGATCACTCTTACATTTTCATCTCAATCTGTACGAGTTTCGAAGTTTCACACTTTGGATCACTCTTACATTTTCATCTCAATCTGTACGAGTTTTGAAGTTTCACACTTTGGATCACTCTTACATTTTCATCTCAATCTGTACGAGTTTCGAAGTTTCACACTTTGAATCACTCTTACATTTTCATCTCAATCTGTACGAGTTTTGAAGTTTCACACTTTGGATCACTCTTACATTTTCATCTCAATCTGTACGAGTTTTGAAGTTTCACACTTTGGATCACTCTTACATTTTCATCTCAATCTGTACGAGTCTCGAAGTTTCACACTTTGGATCACTCTTACATTTTCATCTCAATCTGTACGAGTTTCCAAGTCGATAATGTACAAAAAGTATGACACAATAGTACCAATTGTAAAATGTGTTTAGATAGTTCACAAGTCTTATATATTCTCGCAATACATAGTATAAAGTATGCTCACAAAGGGGCATTATGTTTTTTTTTCTCTTTGTCTGCACGTGTCTGTTTATTTGTTTTTTTGTCCATCTGTCCTGCTACAGGTTAAAGTTTTTCGGTTTAAGTTTCTGGTCAAGGGAGTTTATGACGAAGTTGGAAGTCCAATCAACTTGAAACTGAGTACACATTTTCTGTATGATATGATCTTTCTAATTTTAATGCCAAATTAGAGGTTTGACCCCAATTTCACCAGCCACTGAACATAGAAATGATAGTCCATGGGCATCCATGTACTATGGACACATTCTTGTTTCATTAAAAACAAAGAACTTTTTGCAT
>CM034355.1:92250356-92261371 GCA_019925275.1 Mytilus edulis | reverse complement strand
GAACATGCATGTATAGACAGACTTGTGTTAATGTAAATTGAAGAAAAAAATATTTGTCAGCGTAAAAATATAATTCTAACTCTGTTGGGTTTAATTTTCAAACTTGTATAAATATAGGAAAATCTATACTATGGGGAAAAGATTGGCATGGGAGGAAAGTGGCTATATGTTGTATAGGTATTGCCAAATTCCGCGGGGAAAGAATGGCAATGATCCAAAATTTCCCCGGGGGGAAACTGGTATGGGGGAAGAGTGGCTATATAACACCGGCTTTTCGACAAAATTCAGTCATCGAAGTATGAATCTCTTTGGTCGCATTTTCATACTTTAATTTATGTCCTCGATTTATATCAAATTGAGGAGAAGTTAAAGGAAGATTTTCAGTATAACTTCTAATTTAAGTTAATATCAGTTCTAATCAGATATTTAATTTGATTCAATTCACGATTGTAGAAGTATGCCGCTTGAAATTGCTAAAATGACATTTGGGTTGCAATGTCTTCAAACTCTGAATATACATAACATTTTGACACTGGCTTAATCAAAATACTAGCTTAGACTTACAGTGAGGTGAGTTTTTTATGCCCCATTTATAGGCATTATTTTTTCTGGTCTGTGCGACCGTCCGTCTGTCTGTCCCGCTTCAGGTTAAAGTTTTTGATGAAGCTGAAGTCCAATCAACTTGAAACTTAATACACATGTTCCTTATAATATGATGTTTCTTATTTTAATGCCAAATTAGAGATTTTATCCCATTTTCACGGTCCACTTAACATATAAAATGATAGTGCGGATGGGGCATCCGTGTACTGAGGACACATTCTTGTTTCTCCATGTTGAAGGTGTCATTGACTTTGAGATGACAAAAATCATCAAAAGAGCTATTCTTTGCTTCTGGTGTGTATTGTACTGAATTTATGTCATGAATGGATACCTCATACCCTTTGTTTTTCTACTATTATTTTGGTAGATTATCTTTATTCTTTGTTGAAATACTTAGTAGATGGTGATTGTACATCTTCAATTTATTTTGATATTTATAGATATCCTTAAATACAGGAATCAAGCACTTGTCAGTGATGACTATTTGAACTTGTGGACAATAAACATAAGTGTGAACCTTGATCATGGACATTTATTTAAATGTCACTCTCTTAATATTTTCCAGAAGCAGTAAACAAACATCAAATATGATCAAATCTCCCAAGAGGTCCAAAAACTAAACGAGGAACCTTGTTTCAAGACCTAATATCTAATGTGATGAAGTTTTTGTGATTCTTACGAAAAAGTTAGATCCCCATGTATTTGTGATGTTGAAGGAAAAAACTTTAATTTTTTTTTTAACGCATACTTTGATATGGGTTTTGCTCAATGTTGAAGATCAATTTATTACGAAGAGCTATATATGATTACATCCACATCATTTGTTCTCTAATGGATAGTTGTGTGCTGATTTTGTTTATTACATAAATAACCTGTTATAGTATTCTGTTATTTGTCTTTTTGAATATTGCTTTTACTTTTTTAGTCTTTTTTTTTGTGATATTCATTTGACATGGGTCTGTACTTATACATCCTGTCATTGTCCTATAGTATTCTTGTGTTTCATTTTTGCTTCAGAATGTGCTTTGTCTATATGCCTTTTTGTCTGTCTTTGTTACATATGATGTGGCTCTGTACTTATACATCCCGTCATTGTGTTATTGTAAAATTTTGTATCCTTGTCTTTCATTTTTCCTAATATGCTTTGTCTATATGCCTTTGTGTGTTTCTTTGTTACATATTTCTTTGTTTTTAAAGTGATTAAGATTATAACACAATTCTGACTGCTGTACCCTAATTTTTGACATTTTTACTTTTTATGTCAGACAGTCTGTTTTGTTCACACATTGTTGTCAATAAAATTGAATTTTATGCGACTATCATACAAGTGAGAGGTTTAGCTAGGTTTAAAACCAGGTTTAATCCACCATTTTCAAAATAAGGAAATGCCTGTACTAAGTCAGGAATATGACAGTTTTTATCTATTCATTTGATGTGTTAGAGCTTTTGTTTCGTCATGTGATTTTTAATTTGGGACCTTCCTTTTGTGTATTTTCCTCAGAGTTCTGTGATTTTACTTTTTTGGCAATCACAGCACATCTTCTTGTTTTTATTAAGTTTCATTTACATTTGGCTAAAGTGTTCTTGAAGACAATCTTAAATGAATAATGGCGGGATCGAACAGATGGTCAAGCTAATTAGAAGTCAGGTAGCAGGGCTAAATGAAATATATAGACAAAAAGTACTTAGAGAGATAATTTTAATTGACTTTGTATAAAATATAAAACATCTCAAATCTCTTCATTCATTAACAATTAAAATCTATACAAATATATGTATGTACAAAATCATATAGCACCATTGAAATTATTGCTGTACATGCAATAATCAACTAACAAAAACAAAATTAACGATTATGGCTCATTATTGCTGGCTTTCATCACTGGTGATCACATCTCTACTCTTTCAGTGGTTGTTTCTAGGTTTTGAAATAATGCACTTTTCTTAAATGAACAGAATGCATTTTTCGGTTTTAACTAATAAGTTTTTAAGAGAAAAAAAACATAATTCAGTAATATATAAATAATACACTGTAGTTGATGGCAGTGAACAGAATTACATTTTTTGCTATACAAAAGTAACATCTTCTTCTGTGTTGCTAAATCTAAAATTACAGGTTTATTGTCAGGTTTAGGTGTTGATGTAAATGTGGAAAATGTTGATGGTTTCTGATTAGAAGTTCGGTGAAATGCTGAAGAATTAGTTGGGGTATTATGACTATACGGTAGGGAGATAACTGCTTTAAAACCCCATTTCTATTAGATACCAGCACTGGAGGAACAGATTGCGGTCTCAAGCGTTGATCTGCTGGAGAACTTGTCAATGTATCATCAAAGTCATCATTTGTAGCAGTTCTATCTAGCAGATCCGGAGATGCTAATGGAGCAGAATTTCTTTCTATTGATTGTCTATTGGGAGATAAAGGTCTGTACCGTGAGTATCCCCATGCTTTAGCTTGATACATATTGTAACTATAGTCAAAACCTAAATCACGTAAATTTTTCTCAGCTAAGCATGGATCATCAAAGTCTGCATTGATAGAATCGGATGACTGAAAATATTCCTGAGCCTCAGATGTTGATGGAATTATGCCATCTTGACTAAAACTTTGGTCTGTTGACATTAAATAATCATTATCATCGGCAGAAATGTCCACAACCTCAACGGACATGGAAGAGATGCGCCCTGATGAGCTGACACGATTATGGGATGAATATTTGTCATTGTTTTGTACATATTCAGTACGATCACGAGACAAAATGGGAGGAGCACTCTCTCGTCCAGACAAATGATGACTTTTATTGCGTAGGAATTCTGGAATTTCTGAATTATTCATATCTAATCCTCTTTGGTCGTCCAGCCTTTGTCTTTGAGCTTTAGATAAAAGTTCCAAAAACTTGTCATCTAAATAAAAGAAGAAAAAAAGAATTATAATTCTGGTAACTTCATGAAAATAAGATAATGGACATATATAAGTTATAATTTTGTCTCCTACTAACATGACTAATCAAGCTAAAACTATTTTCCCCTGGAGAATCTAATTATAAACATTACATCATTGTTATAGTTGTCAAATGATTCGTATAGCAATATACATTATATAATCAAGAAACAATTTAATATGATTTAATGTAATATTTCAATCTTATGCAATCATATTCTAACAACTAAGTTATATTTAGCACCTTTAACAAGACATGCATCTTCATTACTTCTAAATATACTAATTATGAAGCTAAAAGTGTGTTATGATGACAAATGTGTGGTAAATAGAATGCATATCAAATGCATTTGTTGTTGTTTTATTTGATTAGCCTCATTCTGATCTACTCCATTTCCCAATAAAAATTTACATTATTGAAATTAATACAATTAAATTTCCAAAACTAAGGCAACATGAAAAGCCTTTTAGTTTGCTACATTATTTAAGTCAAAGATGACTTTAAGACTAAAATATATTAATTTGAATATCTAAAATAAAAAAAGCTTACCGTCACCCTGTGAAGTACGAGTCTGATTTTTCTGAAGATTAAACGTCACTTTGTGTTTTGACTTCATCTTGCTGGGAGGTGGATCCTTTACGGATGCTGACTCTTTTCTCCGTAGGCCGAATAAACCCAAAGAGGGACGATCTTCGTTGCTTTTCAGCAGACCCTAAAAGACAAAATTAAAATATTAAGTAATGCAAATAACTTTTAATATTTCATTCTAATTATAGGTTGTCCTTTCAAATTATATTTGATTTATATTCCAATATATACTTTCATTTTTTTTTAAAAGTACCTGCACACAACACATTCAGAAATCAATGTTCCCATCTGTCATTCAATATAGTAAAAATATAAAATATCATCTGTCCAAGTGTCTTTTATGATATCTTATTAATCAAAATAATTCAGCTGTTATATTTTCTTCCCAAACTTGATTATGTTGAGGCATCATGCTATACTGCACATATTTTTTTTTTTTTTTTCATTTTCATTCTCTTTCTCTATTTGTTTTGTACCTTTTTAAACATGTGCAAACTATTCTACAAGTTTTTTTGTGAGAAGAAGCAAGCTTTTGAAACTTTATCTTTTATTATAAGCTACCAATAATGCTGCGTTTTTGTCCAGGTTTATTTTAATTGTAATTTTGTGAAGTGTTATTTATTTTCATCTTTTTTAATGTGTTTAAATTATTTTTAAATGTGTTTTTTTTTTTTCTAAAAAATATCTTTAAAAAGCAAAAGAAAGCTAGGAAAGAAAGAAAGAGTTGTAGGGATGGAAGAGATTAATCTATAAACCACTCTGTAAAATTAGTTTCCAACTACAATAAGAAAGATGCACACTACAAACAAGCAAGAGGTCAAAGTTCACCACAATCTACCATAGCTACTGCATTCTCTTACCTTGACCTTGCTATCTGGATCTAAAATTCCAAGTTCATCAAAATTATGAGCCAACTGATGAGATTTTCCCTTCATGAGATCATCAAAGATACTATTTGTGATTAAGTTTAAGGAAACATATTCCTTCTGACTGTTATGGTAATCTGGGGGATATTTTAACGCCATAGTTGGAGACCAGGATGTCGAGCGTATACTTCCTGTTTTACCCGAAACTGTTAAATATATCATGCAAGTAAATACATTGTTATATAAACTAGGGATTGTCAGTGAATATTCATAAAAGTTCATAAAACTATTTCAGTGGCCTCCCTTGGTCAGGTAAAAGCTTAAATAGAGCAGATCAAAACAAATCTTTAGAATACATTCAAAATATTTAATTTTTTTTTATGAATATTCACTGATTACTAGGTATTATGATTAATAAACAAGGGTAATGTTAACTAGCATATAACTGATTAAATATTTAAAACATCATTCTGAGTAAATAAATCTAAAAGTTCTGCTTATACAATTAAATGTTATGAATTCTATATAAATCATGAAAGGTATATTAACTTTCCAAGGTATCAAATGTATTTTTTATTGGATTTTATTCTCTAATTATAATATGACTTTTCCAGATAAAGAGACAGTGTGAAAATTATATTATAAATGATATCTTAAATCTTTTTTTCTGCCAGGAACATAGCCTGATAATTTTAACTGTAAAAGTCATTACCGTAACTAGCAACTAATTCTGAAATGTTGATTTTGGTTATTCATTTAATATTCATTCAACAAAAGTTTGGTTCATTATTTTTTTCACAAATTTTTATTTAATTTGAATCAATAAACAAAATCAATAGTTCAGAATATATTAATATGTAACAAAACCAACACCATTAGTGCATTAACAAACAAATACTGTAAATTCAGAAATTATTGCGAAAAATGAGACAGGGCAATTTGATTTTTCTATATGAATCAAACATGATTTTTATCAATATCGCAAAATTCAAATCACATTTTAGTCCAAAATCGCAATAATTTCTGAATTTACAATATGACAAATCAGGTTGTATTTTCAAATATATTTTTTTCAAATTGCTGCTAGTGCACTTTCAAGCAAATTTCCATCTTGACAATTTATCACAATATTATTTTTTATACAACCTAATTTGTTTGATATTATTACAAATACTCTCGACATCATCAGGTCATTTTCTGGCACAAAAATTCAAATCTGATGATAAGTAGCTTTTCATTCACAAGTAAACAACACACCCATAATGCAAGGGAATACAAGGATTACTTCCCTTTACTACACACACAATATGGCAATGAAGACATGAAGAGATAATGATAGAGAGAAGAGAAGAATGAATAAAAGTTGGTGTACGATTGTAAAGATGATATGGTGGTTATAAATGAATGTATGGATATTTTATGAATGTTTTATTGTTTTATGATTACAATAAAGCATATCAAACAATGATTTTTTTGGTTTGTAAGATTGATGATAATGACTTATATGAATGAATGAATATATATGAATGTTTCATTGTTTTATGATTAACAAAAAAACAAAATATGCTATTACTAAGTACAATAACACTTATGTTAAATAAGAAATCAAAAGTACTGATACTTGAAGATTAAAATAGACCAACTAGCTCATCAGTACTGTGTGAACTTTGGCTTATAATTATGTTAAGTACAAATGAACTTCAAAACAATCAATGCTTAAAAATTTCCTGATATTGAATTATTAAGGAAGTAATTCGATCTAAATATAATTATATGGAACCAACTTTTACCAAAAGTGTTAATAAAACAGTATTTGGAAAGCAAAATACCAACACAAATATACATATATATGCATTTCACCAAAGTCTACAAGATACCAAACAACAAAAGCTTAACATGGAATGTTTGTGGATGACTTACCAACTATATCATCTTGTTGTAAAATCACAACTCTTTGATTGTCTATTGTAGATACTTGTTCATCAATATCCAATACTTCTGGTTTCCCTGACTGAAAAAATAAATTAACAAATAAATTAATTTGATGATCTCTGATTAATAAGAGTTGTCTCCCCTCATACAATTCTGACATTTTTTTCCCTTACAATTCGATTTGAACGCAAAGATATATTCAAAACTTAAGAGTGTATAGAATGTTAACAAAGAGATGAAATAAGATAGCTTTTATTATTTTCTTAAAAAAAAGTTTGAATGACATTTCTAAAAAAATTAAAAAGTATTTATTTTTTATTCAAACAACACACTCTTTCTAGAATGATAAAAGTTATAACATACCAATTGTACAAAAATATTATCCAACTTAAATCCATATTTATTAAGAATAGGTTTGAACACATCACGAATTGTTCGGTTTGGTTTAGCTTTGACACCAATAGATTTACGATTAGGTAAGTCCATTCTAAATAACACCCGTCTTTCTATCATCACTTCTTTAGATCCTAACGTTGATATATCCTCTGACAGGTCTAATGGCTGAAAATAAAATTACAAATCATTTGAATATTCTGGTATATTTGAATTTGAAGTTTGGTCTGAAAATACAAATTACAGAGCTAACAAAAATATCCTCTTTTCAAACAACTATTTCATTGACTTTTTTCAAGAGCACAAGAAAGTTCTATAAATTTTTATATTTATTCTTTTAAAAATAAGGCAACTTTTGACAAATACAAGATATTTACCTTATCAGATCCCAGTAAGAAGACATCAACACCAGCAATAGATAGACTTCTCTTATCACACAACTTTCCTAACACAGTTCTGATTGTCTGACCCGGTCTAGCACACACGACTGTTGTTGAACCATCAGGCATGATAACACGACAGAATTTAAAGTTTTGTTCATCATTTTCATTGGTAACTTTTGTTGCCTCCTTTCTCATTGTACTGAGATCAATACCAGGACCAGCTGGTATGGAAGGTTTACGTTGTTGTGTATTGTTATTTACTTCCTTATCTTTAGTTATCTTTTCTTTCTCCTTCTCTTTCTCTTTTTCCTTTTCTTTTTCTTTTTTCTCGTTCATTTTTTTCAAGTCTGAATCTGAAGCTGCTTTAATACTTTGTTTGCTGCTCCCTAAAAAAATAAAATAAAATTACATACTCATTACTTATATATTTACAATTTTAGTTAAAATTTCCATAAATATTAAAAGATGTGGTATGAATGAGACAACTCTCCATCCAAGTCATCAAGACTAATTAAACTTAAGTCTCTATTCTCATGATGACCCGAAGTGTTGATCCAACAGACCCAATGGCACTGAACATAACATTAACAGAAAAATTTGTTTCCAAATTTTATAAATTTGTGCAAGTTTATCACTTTGAACTTGTTTATATTGTATAACCATATTATATTTATTTTCAAAGAAATGTACACATTTTTTCTCTCAACTTACTTCCTCTCCATGGCAACAAAGATCTCCTTCGTTTTTCTTTACTTTCAATTTTAGACTTATTTTTCTCATCCTTTTTATCTTTCTGTGTAAATTCGTCTGCTGGCAGATTCAGTGGTTTTCCCTCCATTTCTCTCATCAGATATGTTTTGTATAGTTCTGATTTGATAAATCTAGGATAGCTGTCCTGTTTCATAAGCTTGAAAATCTAGAAAGAACAAACAAATTTCATTACATTTACACTATATTTGAACATAAACAGTGTTTTTTTCAAATGTTTTCTTGAATTAAGCAGATAAATCTAGGTGAAATTTGTTAAATGAAGATATATGCCTTTGAACATTTATCAACCATCTATTCTTTAATGTAGTTATCACATCTCCTTACTTTAAATTCATTTTTTAAGTGTAATTATGGTAAACAATGGAATTTTTGTGTATGATGAACAGTTCATGTATATTTTGTGTATACTTTATTTGTATTTGATGTATTTTTACATTTTGTATATCTGTTTTTTTCAAATATCAAGCAGTTCATGTAGGACGTAACAGTTCAAAATTAATACTATTTATATCAATATATTTGTATAACTTTCTTAATATTTTACCTCCTGCTGTGACTTCTCAAATGTATTAGTTCCTGGATTGTCTATTTGTTTCTCAACTTGTTTGACCGTCACATGTTCTACATTAACAGGATCAGTGGCTTTCTGAGACATATACTTCATAAAGATCTCTTTAGCCTCACCCTTTCTCTAAAAATGAAAAAAAATATATTGTAAATATATTTTTTAATATCTATTTTTAAGCATATTAATAACAAATCATTAAATGATTGTTATAAAATCGAAACCAAACTCTGCTTTAAATGTGTATTTTTCTATTGAATAAAGGGGAATAACTTGAATTTGTTTTATTGTCAGAATAAATAGTGACAGTTATGTGAAAGTAATTTTTTGCCAAACTTTCATCATATGTTTTGTCATTTAAGTTGAAATTGTACTATGTAAGATAACTTGAAAATGTCTAACACTTGACTGATTTGTTTTTGATTTGGCATTTGTAAAACCACTGATATATTTATGTATATACAAACTTATCAACAGAATTGGCAAAATCCATAATTCAAAAATTTAGCACTTGGAACACGAGATATTTCATTTATTAAACAAAACTGAATATTTATTTAAAGATTAACTTTCTTATCTGATTGATTTTTACATATAAAATTTCATGTCAAAATAAAATATCTGGGTAATGAAATGCTGAAACGTATTATAAAACATTTAAAGTACCTTATCAGAGTCTTCAATATGTTTAAATTGTTCACATGTTCTCCAGAATAAAATATTTTCTTGACTGAATTCCTTCTTCAAAAATTCCTGAAATGATAAATAAAAATATATAGAACATCAAGTTAGGAATGACTTTTACCAAACATTATATAAAACATCAAGTTAGGAATGACCTTTACCAAACATTATATAAAACATTAAGCTACAATTGACCTTTATGAAAAAAAAAATTTAGTTTGATTCTGTGGGATGACATTTTAAATTTTTAAATTGCTTTGTATATGTATACTAATGTTCAAACATAGCTATATATATATGTTTATTTTGACTGATATCAATGTCGGTGAATGTCACAAAACTCTTTGCTGTAACTGTTGGTTTTTTTTACTACATTTTTCTCACTATATAATGAACTACAATGTGAAATCTTCATTCAAATCCAAAATTTCATTCTGAATGACAAAACTTACGGTAAAGACAGCAAGTCCTCCATGATCATTGAGGAGCTTATTAAAGTTGACGGCCCAACCTGCAATTCTGCCAATATCATCTTCTTGTTCATCATCATCGCCATTGTTTGTGATATTGTTTACACTGTTAGCGGTAGACAGTCGGTGATTGGTTTCTGTATCTAAGGCAACCAAACTCTGCAAATATAAAAATAATTGTCATTTATAACAGGAAAGATGGATCTGTAATACCATATTAATTATTTCTGCAAAAAAAAGAATCTGAATACCATTGTTATCAGTGCAAGGATACTAGTCATTATAAGTGTTTGTGAAGACAACAAGGACATGCATACGTCAACATAACATATTATGTTTAAAAATGTTTATAAATGTGCCAGTGTCAATACCAAGACTTATTTTCTTTTCTTTATTCTGCGCATATGAAATCTTCAAACAAATTTATCATATCAAGCCTACATTTGACCTTAATAACCCCATTAAGTTTTAGTATTACAATTTACACATACATCATACTTCTGTACCTCTTTCTATCACTTATAAAGTACATTTTATAAGACGTTAAAATTGATCTATAGGAAATTAAAGAATTTAAATGTATTTTGATCAACAATTTTACTCTTACAAATCTATCTTAAAATCAGAAGGTGTAAAACTAGTTATAACGTCATTAAATTAAATCACAAGGCTTAGAAAAATTGAAAAGTCAATTTCATAACAGATTTCTTTGAAATTGTAGAAGAAAAATGGATTTCTTTGGAAATTCAGAAGTGCTTCTCAAATTACTCAATTGTACTCTTTTATCATTCTGACAATTGACCTACCATAAGATCTAT
>CM034355.1:92122766-92250256 GCA_019925275.1 Mytilus edulis | reverse complement strand
TTATTGCAAGGCATATCTCTTGTTATTATATTTACACAAAAGTTATTCAAAAGTTTATTGCAGAAAGTCAACAGATTTCAGAATATTATTATAAAAGTTCCTTTTTAAAATAGAAATTAGATTATACTTTTTCTATTTTCTCATTATAAATCTTGGTAGTTTTAATTAGATTCTTACATGGTAATACATTTATAATATTCTGAAGTACCAATATCATATTATTCAAATACCAAATATCTATTTAACAAACATGTAGGGATAATTTACAGATTGTGGTTTTTAACTTAATATCCATGGAGAAAAAGAAGTTGCACAACTGTTAGTGGGGATATAAATATATATTCAATAGTCCCAAGTACTTGCTACTTTCTTTAATGTTATAACTTATATCAGACAGATTGGTGATAGTTTCTTATCATAAGTAAATTTTCATTCAACAAATCACGACCCTCAGAATAATCAAGGTTATATATATCTATTGTCATGTGAATGAGGATGTCAGAATTATTTTTGGATCTATTCATTGACTTTTTATTTCATTGGCCCTTAAAAGTCAGAAAACAGAAACTACATGTATGTATTGTACGAAAATTGTTAACTTTTAAAAAAATAACTTTTTTAACAAATACAATTGTTTGAAGAGAAAATCTGATGCCAATATATTAAGGTACACATATATGCATGTACAATGTATCATGAGGATGTTTTTTTTATATGTTACAAAGCTAAATCATTGTTGAAGACTGTAAGGTCACATGATATCTCACAAAACTTATTCACTGTTAACAACTGTGATGTGATCACATTTAGATGTTTATTTTTCTGTTGGTTGCAGTATCATTGATAAATATATTATATCAATTATATACCAGTACATGATTTATAAATACATGTATAAAATGTAAAACAAAAAAACAAACCTTTTTGTATCTTGCCATTAGTAATTCTATGATAAACTAAATGCATATCCCTATTTCCAAAATAAATTTTCAAGATCAAATAAGAACCACTTGATCAATATGCAGTGTAAAAATGGTGACAAAAGGATAAGGTTTGATCAATTCCTTATTAAAATATCTTAATTGAGCAGAGATTATGGAAATTTCTATTTACATGTTAATTCTATTATAAAGAGCTAATTTGAGAATCACCAATCTACAATAATCCCTTTATCAGGTACTATAAAATGAAGATAATTAATGATAATAATATCCAACCATTTTAAACTTCATTGTAAACCCACTGAAAATAAATTAAAAAGATTACTATATATTGTATATATTGTGACACTAATTTTCATTATTTTTTTAAGGTGAATTTGGAGATTAATCATTTGAACCAAGAAAGATGTCTGGGTATAATAGTTTTTACAATTCTATTCATAGATTGAAATATGTAATAAATTTCCTGACAAAACTAAAACTTGTGTTAAAAACTTTCAGATTATCATAAAATAAGAAAGCCTTAAGCTTGCAACAAACTATAAGCAAATAAACAAATATGCCTATGACAATTCTGATTATATTGACACCAAATCAATAAAATCCAAATAGAAATGACACAATCATTTTTTGAAAGAAAACACATAATAAAGCAAAAAAATGTGAGTGATGATCAATACTTGTACATCACATATATCAATTTCAGTGTTTGAAAATGTTAACGCAGTCTACAAAACAATGTTTCATAATCAGAATACCATGATTTTATGATCTTACAAAGAAAGATAACTCTATTCAATATTCATGTCTCTGGAAAGAATATGTATTACTTCCCCTAGATTAAAAAATTCTAACTCAAGTTCATGGAACCAAATGTAACTTACAAATTTCCTTTCTTAAATATGCTTTAAAAATTAAATAGAATGAAGTATTTTCAATAACCTATCAAACCCCAACAAGGGAAACCAATGCATGTTAACAATGATAATAAGAATGCATGCATGTCCAAAACTAAGTGGAAAACATATAAATTCTTGATGCACAATATGTGTATAAACTTAACATATTTTTGTAGCCCAGCTGTCCTGTCTGGTATATACTGTATAATAGTGACTACGAAGCCTCAGTATTTGGCTAACGTGCATGTTTTTGCAAACCTACCTTAAAAGACTGAATCAATTTGGTTGTACGTCTCTGACTATAGAACCTACGTAACTGAGCAGGAGATATTTGTCTTTTACGTGGTATAGGAGTAACAAGGTTCATAGCCTCAAATAATGCTGTGCGTAACTCAACAGGCCTTTCTTCAAGCTCATCTTCTGGTTCATCAAGACTCGCCTTTCTCCTTAATACAACTTTATCATTTGACCCTGACCCCCCATTTTCCTCATCATCACTGTCCACATAAAACATTTTAAAAATTTACACTCATAAGCAGTTTGAATTAAAATATTCCTTCACAATGAAAACAATGAAACCGTTGTGAACATGTAAAATTAACAGTCTTAACAGTTTTTATCCATGTATGGTATTTGTGAGTACAGTTATATCCTGTATTGTTCAGGAAATCGTCGTTGTAATAAAAAGGAAATTTGTAAATTAATAAGTAGCTACTACTTATAAACACCAACTCTTTACTAGAAAATCAAAACAAACAATTTATTTATATATCAAACTTGTACAGAAGACTGTACTTACATCAACAAGTACGTGGGAAATTTTTTTTTCTTTCTTTAAATTATTTATGGATTTTCTCACAGAAAAACCTCAATATAAGTTTAAGACCTAAGATATAAATTTCTGAGCACTTGTTGGTTGATTATAATTATATATACATTGTACATGGTCATTTGTACTGATCCTCGTACTTGGTCATTTGTACTGATCCTCGTACTTGGTCATTTGTACTTATCATCGTACTTGGTCATTTGTACTGATCATCGTACTTGGTCATTTGTACTGATCATCGTACTTGGTCATTCGTACTTATCATCGTACTTGGTCATTCGTACTGATCCTCGTACTTGGTCATTTGTACTGATCCTCGTACTTGGTCATTTGTACTGATCCTCGTACTTGGTCATTTGTACTGATCCTGATACTTGGTCATTCGTACTTATCATTGTACTTGGTCATTCGTACTTATCATTGTACTTGGTCATTTGTACTGATCCTCGTACTTGGTCATTCGTACTGATCCTCGTACTTGGTCATTCGTACTGATCCTCGTACTTGGTCATTCGTACTGATCCTCGTACTTGGTCATTTGTACTGATCATCGTACTTGGTCATTCGTACTGATCATCGTACTTGGTCATTCGTACTGATCATCGTACTTGGTCATTCGTACTGATCATCGTACTTGGTCATTCGTACTGATCATCGTACTTGGTCATTCGTACTGATCATCGTACTTGGTCATTCGTACTGATCATCGTACTTGGTCATTCGTACTGATCATCGTACTTGGTCATTTGTACTGATCATCGTACTTGGTCATTTGTACTGATCATCGTACTTGGTCATTTGTACTCATCATCGTACTTGGTCATTTGTACTGATCCTCGTACTTGGTCATTTGTACTGATCCTCGTACTTGGTCATTTGTACTGATCCTCGTACTTGGTCATTTGTACTGATCATCGTACTTGGTCATTTGTACTGATCCTCGTACATGGTCATTTGTACTGATCATCGTACTTGGTCATTTGTACTGATCATCGTACTTGGTCATTTGTACTGATCATCGTACTTGGTCATTTGTACTGATCCTCGTACTTGGTCATTTGTACTGATCCTCGTACTTGGTCATTTGTACTGATCATCGTACTTGGTCATTTGTACTGATCATCGTACTTGGTCATTTGTACTGATCCTCGTACTTGGTCATTTGTACTGATCCTCGTACTTGGTCATTTGTACTGATCCTCGTACTTGGTCATTTGTACTGATCATCGTACTTGGTCATTTGTACTGATCATCGTACTTGGTCATTTGTACTGATCCTCGTACATGGTCATTTGTACTGATCCTCGTACATGGTCATTTGTACTGATCATTGTACTTGGTCATTTGTACTGATCATCGTACTTGGTCATTCGTACTGATCATCGTACTTGGTCATTCGTACTGATCATCGTACTTGGTCATTCGTACTGATCATCGTACTTGGTCATTCGTACTGATCCTCGTACTTGGTCATTCGTACTGATCCTCGTACTTGGTCATTCGTACTGATCCTCGTACTTGGTCATTCGTACTGATCATTGTACTTGGTCATTTGTACTGATCATTGTACTTGGTCATTTGTACTGATCCTCGTACTTGGTCATTTGTACTGATCATCGTACTTGGTCATTTGTACTGATCCTCGTACTTGGTCATTTGTACTGATCATTGTACTTGGTCATTTGTTTCTAATGTCTCTGTCATTTAATCTATGGTTAAAAATTGTCTACTTGTAACTTAATTGATCATATGTGCCTAATATTGCCAGCCTTAGTCAAAGAATAAGTAATCAATCAATATTGTAAGTTCTCCCTTTAATATTAAAAAAAAAGAAAGAAAGTAATTCTTTATAAATTTACCTTCATCAAGAACACACAAACCAAATAATTTGAAAGCTAAGGATGTGTAACTTCTTGAATAGAGATACTGTACAATGTACATTTGTACATGATCAAGAGTCTCTAAATAAAATAGCCAAATCCAAGTCAATTTTGCCTGATGGGATTTGAAACCTTGATATAAATTTTATCAACAGAGTATTAAGAAAGGTATGCTATTAATCCTGTTAGTATATATGTACCTGCTTTTGTTGTTCCTTTCGGAGTATCTACAAGACACATCTAGATTTTTTGTACATACCTGCTTTTGTTGTTTTGGTGTTCCTTTGGAGTATCTACAAGAAACATCTACATTTTTTGTACATACCTGCTTTAGGTGTTTTGGTGTTCCTTCTGAGTATCTCCTTGACACATCTACAGGTGATGATATTCTAAAGGCCTGGTCCTGTTCAAATCTCTCTATCAGACTACACATCCCACTTGTCTCTGCTGCAGGAATATCATCAAAACTATCATCACGATGAAAGGTTGGAGGAGCTGACGGAGATCGTAACTGTGAAAATGGTGGGGGCAAGAAAGCTCTTGGACTTAATCTGTCATCATCAACATCTCCATTGTCAATTTTGCTGTTGTTTGGACAGGAGCCATAACTCTGGTCAGGCAGGTGTTTACTGAACGCAGAGGTTGATGATTTTTGAAGATCAGGTTGTGAAAACGACCTTTGAAAGTCACTAACATTTGAACTGTTTGACTCCTGATCACTGCTGATGGTTGAACCACTTCGTTGTCTTTGTTGTATCAGTCTTCTCATACTAGCTCTCAGATTTTCTGCACTATTTTGTCTTTCTAATCCATCAGTAGAATTATACTTTGGTCCATGATCAGGCAATGCTCTGGGATTTATTTTTCGCTTGTTCCTGCCCCAGTCTTCACTAAGAGTTGACTGGTTCAATCTATTGCTTGCTTCCCCATGCATAGAGACAGATTTCTGAACATTACGACATGGAGTTGGTATAGTATGATTATCGGGTGAACAATGGTGAACAGAATTGTTAATTGTAGCGTGCCATCCATTCTGACTTGGTGGGTCAGGTGGTGGTGGCATATTCACAACCAATACACGTTCAGAACCAGGTTCTTCCTTACCAAAACCTAGTCCACTATCACTATTGCTGCTATTACTAGCAGTACGCTGTGGGGCTCTTGAAGGGTCAGTAAAAGCCTGAGACAGAGCTAATTCATTGTCATTAGACACTCCAGGTCTATCTTTATACAAATTACTGATGCATAGAATAACAGGCGTAGCAGATTTAGGAAATTCTGCACAATGATGTCTATCTGGTGTGGGTGTACATGTTATACCAAACGACTTTGCTTTTTGTGCATGAATGTTATGTGATTTGATTTCAGGATCAACCATGAATACATGACAGGATCCACTAGAAACAGATTCATCCTGACTTCCAGCTTCACTTCCAGTTTCGTCACTGTTAGAACAATGTAATGTGACAATCCCAAAGAATCGTTTGTCATCAGGAGTAACACCACTGAATGCTATCCTATCAACTGGATAATGGGCTACAGTTGTTCCCATACAGTTTGTTAACTTGACACCATCAGCTGAAACTTCCATTAATACTAAAGTATGAATTTTTTGTTCAACTCTCAATCTACGTACTGCATTTCGTATTGACTGAATGCGAATATGTGGCTTGTCAGCATCACTTGGCATTTCTAATGAACCAATGTAACCAACTACAACCCGTGTTTCATGAAAACTCTGATTCAATAAACTCTCTTCATCATCACCGTCATCATCGTCCATAACAATGAAGGCATTATTAGCTGAAGTATTTGCAACTGATGTTTTTAATAATGACGATATACTATTATTTGCATATGATTTTTTGGCATTTGCCATACCATTTAAATTTTGATCAACACTACCATAATGGTTTTTAGATCCCATGAAAGCCATTTGTCTTGATGAGTGAGCACTCTGGGTTGTACTCTTCACGATAGCTTGTTTAGCCTGAGGTCTCTGCATGACTGGAGTGACATGTAATGATCGAGACTGAGATGCTGAACGTCTCTCTACAGGCAAAGGGCCTGCAAACTGATGAAGATCTTTGGAAGAATGAGTCACAGTATTTTCAGCGCCTACAGGTGTATGAAGACGTGCTCTTGACCTAGATATGGCACCTTTGGTATCAGTTGGTTTGGCAAAGTGTGTTTCTTTGTGTCTATGTTCCTGAGAATTATGTTTCTCTCTTTGGTTGCACTCCCCTAAAACTCTTTCACCATGTTTTGATCCATGTCTTTGACGGATTCTATTTGGATATCTAGCTTTTGTCCTATGATGATATTCTTCATCAGATGAATCTGAACTATTGTAACTTTCAGCCACCTGTAAGAGCAGAGTACCTGTACTGGTTCCTACCATGCGTACAACATCATCATGAGGAGCTTTGGCTATGTTTAAATTATTAACAGCTACCAGATAATTGCCGGCTTTTAACCCAGCATATTCAGCAGGACTGTCTTTAACAATGTTGCTTAAAACACACGGATGCTGACCAGAAATTGTAAATCCGTATCCACTTTTACTCCTTGTAACTTCTACTACTCTAAGGCCATGTATTGGTCGTTTTTTACGACGTTTAGGATGTCCTCCACTTGACCCTTGCTGACTTTGTTGAGGATACATAATGATCTCTAAAAAGATAAAAGTAATGAGTAAGATCTTGTAAACATGTACATTGATGTTAATATTAATCTTTATTTTAACGCTTGTAAACTTTTTCTCTTTATTCAAAAAATAATTATGTGTCAATGATCAAATAGTTACCACCAACATTTGACAGCATAGATGTAGGTACCCTGACAAGAGAGGTATCTCTGACTTTTATGGATTTTCTTTATTAAAGTCACACAAATATGCCTTCTAAAATCCTAGAAACCACAAAGTTATAAATTATATCTAGTTGTAGAAATTATTGATAGAATGTAAAAATCCATGATGGCATGAGATATATAGCATTACCAGCATGAACAACCCAACACCCCTGTATATTGGTATGAAAGTTACATGACTGTATGGTTTATGTATACTGATTTTAACAAATAGCATTGCTAGTATTCATGAAAATTTTTAAAGGGATCATTATATTATGATTACAAGAATTAGTTTATTGCATGAAAAAAAAAAAAAATGTTGCAAGATCAGGTATAAATTAGTTTACTGATAGAACTTCTTCCAATCTCCATTAGTTTCTTTTAAAATACAGACTGAGCAGGTATTTTAAAACAATAATTGTATTTTTATCATACTAATATAAGGGAGATAACCATAACAAACACTCAAGAGTTTGGACAAATATCATTGTCAACTGACATATTTTTTACACTAACTACAAATCATGTACAAAAATCATGTACAAAATAAATGTACATATACATGTAAATGTATGTATAAATAATATATATATGATGTGAAATGCAAAACAATAATTACTATATGTATATTTTATCACACTAGTCTATAATTCTTTTGAGTACAAGCATTTATATATGTTCTCAGATAAAATTGACAATTTGACACATAAGTGCTTTTCAAGTAAATTCCCCAATAATGCACTCTACATGTAACAACATAATGAATGGATACATGTACAAATATATCATCTTATTTATAGTGTCTACCACAGGTATGTATACACCACAAAGCAACATATGCATGTTCAAAGCTGGTTTAATAAAAAAACTGTTACATTATACATGTACATTGATCACATGCATCCACCTTTTTTTTATCTTATTAATTAAGTTATTTATTTACTATTGTCATGATTGTCGCTATCTACAGATCTTTAATCAAAAGGCACACTGGAGTTGGCAAATTCATATATTTGGGTTATGTAAACCTGTGAGCATGATGAGGTAAAGGAAGAAAGTTCAAATGCCCCTTGTTGCCCATACTTTTATCTGTCAGTAGGCATATTTTTTATAAATACATGTATCTTGGCCTGACTATGTGGTATGGGCTTTGCTCATCGTTGAAGGCCATATAGTTGTTAATTTCTGTGTCATTTGGTGTCGTGTGAAGATTTGTCTCACTGGTAATCACACCACATCTTCTTTTCTTTTTCATATTGAGTGCAAATGCAATGCAATTTCAGATATCATTAATATTTCCATGGGGCATAACTTTATAACTACATAAAAATCTGGCAAACATTGTACCAGTGAGAGTGCTTACAAAACAATTTTCCCTTAGTAGTTGGATAGATAGATAGGTGTCTAATATCCAGTGGCAAATATTACATGCCTATCAGGATAAGAACATGTTAATGTGATCTGAAATAATGAAAATGAACACGACATATAGTGACTTATTTGTAGATTTCGTTTTTAAAGTGTACACTTTAATTAAGTGTGAGCATTGAAGTATTTCATAACATTAGCATATAAAAATGTTTCTTCAAGAGTAATACATGTATGTCTGCATCGTATATTACAACAATCTTTAAGTTCCTGGATAACAATCAATATGCAATCAGTAACATGCATCTTTAAATTTTAGACTTATATTTGGTTGATTTGCACATGATGTAGCTACATCATCTTGCACCTTAATTATTGAAGTAAAATGTCAGTTTAATACTTTCATGATAATACCAACTTTCACATAAAATATTGATATAACTATACCTTGGCAATAAAAACATATGTATCCTTACTAGAAAAATAGTCATCAGCATAGGGTAAATTGTACCTAGATCTATACTGGAATTCTAATCAACATTATTAACATTACCATAAACAAATTTCCTTTACAAATTTATTCAAAAATAAACCCTTCTTTCAATTTGTCTACATACATGTACCTGGACTGAATATTTACTTCCATGGATCGAGAAATATTCATATTGATTGATTATAATGACCAGCTTTGTATACAAAGTCAGAGACCCACTATTCCTTTACTTAGATTCAATACATGTATTCAACATTTTTCTACACTTCCTTTTAAAGATGCCCTTATATAATACAAACTGAACATTTAAACTTGGCCCCAAGCAAATTGATTGTACAAACTACCACGAACTAAAATTTATCATCATTAGACATAATAACTGCACATTTAATTTAACATGCAAAAGTACAAAAGAACATTTATAACTAACATGTACATGAATCCCTTTAACGGTTTCCTGTCCAGTTAAACTTTTGTTTTTATAGATTTCAAATCAAATGCATGTACTTAACACTTACATTTTGAGCTTATTCAAATCAATTAGTACAACATATGTTTAATATTAAATTCTTCAAAAATATTTTTTTATTTTTTGATAAAATGTAAACAACGAACCTGCCAAAATTATTTCCAACAGAATGTGGGAGTGCTACCTACACTGACCTAACAGTAGATTCGAAGTAATCCCTATTACTCAATACTTAAATCTAAAATATGAAATTCAATACAAAAATTATTACATCATAGATAATCAATGGCATGTAAACAATCTTGAATTGAACAACTATTTCAATTTTCTGTATAAAAGAACCCTTACCTGACTGATAGAAACATGTTTATTCCTTGATACCAATTTACTCAAGATGGAATATCACATACAGTATTTAAGATGCAAGGTTGAAATAAGGTGTTAATTAAATCTTTTGTTTGTATAAATCTTGAATACTCCTTGTTATATTGATAGTATATATCAACTGTAGATCAGAGTCCCCAGTATTTTTCAAATGTAAACAAACAAACAAATAAGGTATACTATTGTCTCCTGTCTTCAGCAATAAACCATCTATACAAACAAATAAATAAGTACATGTACTATGTCCCAAGGTTTTATGATCCAACACATCCTCACCAGGGGGAGAAAAACAAGATCAATGACAAAGAGAACTGACCATTCATAAAATATGTTCACTCATGCGTGTAATAACAATGCATAGACATCTGATTAAATATTGATATATTTGTTAATTTGATATGAAATGTGACAATTTAATCTCAGGTATTTTCCTTTAAATAACTCTGATAAAATTTAAATCTTTTCTGTTTTTATTTTGTTACTTTTTTCATTTTATAAAGGAAAAGGGGACCTTTAAAATCAATTGATTGAACATTATATTACTAATATTATTTTTTTAATCATTACATGGAAATATCATTATAATAATATACCAATGAAAATTATTAAATACATATATGTGCACCTGACACAATATAATTGGTTTGCAAACCAGTTCTATATAAAAAAAAAAATACCATTTAAACATAATTAAGTCTAAAAAGACTCACCAAAACTTGATACATGTACCTTAATTCAAAAAAGGATTTGTTTTTGTTTTTATGTCAGTGTGGAATGAGGGTTTTCTTTGTTCTTTGTGTCTGATTGATGATCATGATAGGCTTTGATGTAACAATGATGACAAAAACTAAATCAATTTAGGAAATCTTTTAAAAATCAAAGAATTGGATTTTAAGAGCACATTTGAAATGTAGTCTTACACAGGCCCTAAATCTTACATTCTATGAGTTTTGCATGGTATTTACATACGTACAATGTATATGTAGTCCCATACCGGTTAACAAATTCATTGTATTGGAACAAATTTCTAACTTGATCTATATCTTGCCATGGTGTAAACGTATTTTGTAAGTAAATTTTTAAAGTCCATTGACCATAACTCTGCACAAAATAGCCAAACTGGAACAAAATACAAACTTGAACTGTAACTTGTCATGATGAAACTATATACAGTAAACTGTACCAATTTTCAAATTTATATCTTCAAGTATGACAAAAAATACGGAAAACTGATTATCTGAGAGAATTTTCTAAGTTCAAGAACCATAACTCTGCACAAAATGATCATCAGACCAGAACAAAATTTGGACTTCATTTATACATTGTCACTTGTCATGATGAAAAAATACAGCAAATATCAAATCAGTATCTTGAAGCATGAAGAAACCAGATGCTCTGCAGGGCCCAGCTTGATATGACTGCAGAGGTTGAACGTTGAACAGTTGGGGCAAGTATGGACACAACATTCAAGCTTGATACAGCTCTGAATTTGGATTGTGGTTAAATAGTTGACACAGAATAGGTTTCTGACACAGAATCAATGTGGTCTAAGAACTTAAAAATTTTAAATTGGACATTTACCTATTATGGTCCAATATCCAAAATCTATATACATGGTTAGATTAAGCATATCAAAGAACCCCAAGAATTCAACTTTTAATGAAATCAAATAAAGTTCAATTTTGGACCCTTTAGAACTTAATGTTGACCAATTTAATAAAGGGGCCCAAATATCAAAAATCTAAATACATGGTTAGATTCAGCATACATGTATCAAAGAGCATACATGTATCAAAGAACTGCATATATATTCAATTTTTGTTGAAATCAAACAAAAAGTTTAATTTTGGACCCCAATTTGGACCAACTTGAAAACTGGGCCCATAACCAAAAATCTTAGTACAAAATGTACATGTTTAGATTCAGCATATCAAAGAACCCCAAGAATTCAATTTTTGTTAAAATGAAACTTAGTTTAGTTTTGGACCCTTTGGGCCTTAATGTGGACCAATTTGAAAAAGTGACCAAAAATTGAGAAACTAAATACATGGTTAGATTCAGCATATCAAAGAATTTTAATTATTTTTGATGAAATCAAACAAAGTTTAATTTTGGACCCTTTTGGATCTTAATTCCTAAACAGTTCGGACCAAAACCCCCAAAATCAATTACAAGCTTCCTTTAGTGGTTATAAACCTTGTGTTAAAATTTTATTGATTTCTATTTATTAATACTAAAATAATAATCGGAAATCATTCAACTTCGGCAACGATGACGACATGATACCAATATACGACCAAATTTTTGCGGTCGTATAAAAAAGTGTGGAAAACTGATTCGCTGGACTGACCGACGCAGTACAAACCTCAAGATACACTTAAATATACCTTTCAACCTTGTTGGTAGGGGAGTAATAAATGGGGAATGTGTTTATGAGTCACAGACAATTCCCAAGAACCATTGCCTTATTCAGTATTAACCTAGAAATCATGGAAAAGTTAAAAAATATTCTAATTTTCAATTATTTTGATATTATCTCCTTGCTCTATATATTGTCATGGAGACTAAAGCATGAAAAGTAATAAATTATTTTGCAATGCAATTTATTCTTCTCACTGTTGGACATGGTACATACTTAGGCCTAAATTGACGAGTTCCTCGCCTCTTCTTCTAAAATCCTGAGTGATACATGTAACCCTGAATATAATAGCCCTCTTTCAAAGGACATCCATGTTCAAACATACTAACTTATAAAGTCTGAATAATCTACATGATCAAGAATTAATTTCATTATCTACATTACATTCAAATATTCCATAACTTGCCATAAACTGTATACAATGGTATATACAATAGACAACTTCACAAGTACTTGATTACTTGCTGACATCCCTACTTACTGTAAACTCAGAATATTTTGCAAAAAATGTGACATGGTTTTAATCATGATAATCTTGATAATTGCAATAATTTTAACTCACATTTAGTCTAAAATGACAAAATCCCAATAATTTCTGAATTTATAGGTACAGTTCATATTGAAATCTTTTAGATTGGATCATTACATTTACTTCAAATGAGCTGCACACATGAAAACTAACCTAGGCACAGCATCCAAACTTTAACATATTAATGCACTATGCAGTCAGACTATGTCTACACCAAAATCTTTTCCAACTACAAGTATGAAAACCAATTTTCCTACAGTTAGTTAGTTTAAACATATTTATCATTATGGATTGGGAAACAAGTTTTGCAACTTATATTAATCCCTTTCCACTTTGCAGGTGCAATGCTGCCTTGTAGCAGCATTAGCCTGCTCTTTTTCAATATCTACAAGTGTGTCTTTTACGTGCAAGAGGTATGGCTCTCTCTTAAAACGGGTCAGCCATTTATCGTCACCTTCCAACGGACTATCATCGTTTCCTCAAGACCATACTCGTAAACGATGTCAAGGGAGAGCCAAAAATTCAGAGCCTGCAAATTTTTATCCTGGAACGGGAATCAACCTGCCAGGAACAGTTGAGTTAGTAGTCCGATGCACTAACCACCACTCTCTCAAATTTCCTACAGTTTTCTTAGGTATTATGTACAAAGTTTTTCAAATACTTACCATGCTTACTAGTAGTACATATACGATTAGTATTTTACTATTCTTGGACATCCAACTACATGTGTAGTGGCTAAGGGTGCAGACTGACTATGTGGTATTGTTCTTGTTCATTGTTGAAGGCTGTATGGTGACCTATAGTTGGTAATTCTTCATCATTTGGTCTCTGATGGAATGTTGTCTCATTGGCATTCATATCACCATGATCATATCTTATCAATTTTATATCCTAGAGTGGGGTACAAATTTAAATGTATAATATATTTAATACTTAATAATCTTTATTATTTACTTACAAGTTAAATTATTCAAAAGAATAAATCCAAAAAAATCTCTTCTGTAACATCTTCTTACTTCTGTTTCTTTTACTGCTAGGCTAGGCTATAACCTGCAATTATATTTTTTTTATAAATTTCAAGAATATACTATGTATACATCATTGTACATCTACCTGATTCTACCATATAAATATCTGAATAATTTTATTCAACTTCAACATGTTCAATGCCCTGAATATTTTTTCGAAGTAGGGTGAATGGACTCTTGAGCGAACAGACCAACGGCGTACATATTATTAGGGCAAACAGACCTGATACCCTTTATGATTGGTAACTTAAACTATAACTGTTGCCCTGTATTAGCTTTCAGATTCAGATAAAACAATGCTCGACAATGCTCGACAATGCTCGACAATGCATAGAAATTGAAAGTTGGTGTTGACATTTACAACTATTTTCGCATGTGAAGGTTTATTATTCTTTATATTAGTCTTAAAATAAGAATCAAAGAGGATGATTGCTCTGAGGGATAAGATTGCCATTGTTTTCATTGATACATGTATTAGTATTATTTTCAAATATAATTCAACTGCACAAAGTCATGTAAAATGTAATTTACGTAAGTTAAGTAGTTACTCAACTTTAAAAATAGCCAATCCTCGATAAAAGTGTATGAACAATGTAATTATTGTGTTTTATTTTTGTACTATCAATTCCAAGTTTACTTTCCACAGCAGTCATTAGAGTGAGGAATTAAGGTATCTCACTTCGTACCTTATCACTTATTTTCCTACGTGTTAGAGGAACCCCATTTCTAACTCTTTAAATATTTAATTTCCTTGGGGTCAGTGGGCATGACTCCTTTCTGTACACATTCCTCTGTTTAAATTGTGTTTGCTTTTAATATGATACAAAGTCTATTATGTCTATCGACAAAATGAGTTCATTTTTCTCGTCGTATCTTGATTCAGAATTGACAGATAAAATTGAGAATGGAAATGGGGAATGTGCAAAAGAGACAACAACCCGACCATAGAAAAAAACAACAGCAGAAGGTCACCAACAGGTCTTCAATGTAGCGAGAAATTCGCACACCCGGAGGCGTCCTTCAACTGGCCCCTAAA
Source organism: Mytilus edulis (assembly GCA_019925275.1). Lineage (NCBI taxonomy): Eukaryota > Metazoa > Mollusca > Bivalvia > Mytilida > Mytilidae > Mytilus > Mytilus edulis. The sequence goes on along the minus strand of CM034355.1, from coordinate 92,235,128 downwards.
CAAATATATACTAGTTCAGTGATAATGAACGCCATACTAATTTCCAAATTGTACACAAGAAACTAAAATTAAAATAATACAAGACTAACAAAGGCCAGAGGCTCCTGACTTGGGACAGGCGCAAAAATGCGGCGGGGTTAAACATGTTTGTGAGATCTCAACCCTCCCCCTATACCTCTAGCCAATGTAGAAAAGTAAACGCATAACAATACGCACATTAAAATTCAGTTCAAGAGAAGTCCGAGTCTGATGTCAGAAGATGTAACCAAAGAAAATAAACAAAATGACAATAATACATAAATAACAACAGACTACTAGCAGTTAACTGACATGCCAGCTCCAGACTTCAATTAAACTGACTGAAAGATTATGATTTCATCATATGAACATCAGGCACAATCCTTCCCGATAGGGGTTCAGTATCATACAATCATAACATATACATGATATATGAGAAGAACATAACCCGTGTCATGCCAACAACTGGTTTTTGAATAAATGTGTTTAGTTCCGATGCAAAGACCCTATAAGTGAATCAATATTAACGCTAAAATATGCAATCTTTAATGACCTGACAACAGTATCGTAACTATATCCCTTCTTAATAAGTCTATTCAAAGGTTTTGTTAGTTTTTGAGGTGAATACTGACACCTTTGTGCTTTATAAAGAATATTTCCATAAAAAATTGGATGTGAAATACCTGAACGTATAAGAAGTCTGCATGTTGAGCTATATTTACGAATGATGTCCTTATACCGATGATAAAATTTAGTAAATGTTTTGACTAGTTTGTGATATTGAAAACCCTGGTGTAATAATTTTTCAGTAATACATAAATTTCTCTCGTTAAAATCTAAAACATTGTTACATACACGAGCGAATCGTACAAGTTGAGATATATAAACACCGTAAGATGGTGACAAGGGAACGTCACCATCTAAAAATGGATAATTAACGATAGGAAATGAAAAATCATCTCTTTTATCATAAATTTTAGTATTCAGCTTTCCGTTACTGATATAGATATCAAGATCGAGGAAAGGGCAGTGGTCATTGTTAGTATTAGCTTTATTTAAAGTAAGTTCAACAGGATAAATTTCTTTAATATACATACTGAAGTCGTCATTATTGAGAGCCAAAATATCATTTCGATGGGTCTTTGCTTATTTTTGTCATAAATTGTAACTCATAGCAATATAAAAACAGGTCCGCAATAAGTGGTGCACAGTTAGTCCCCATTGGAATTCCGATAATCTGACGATATACGGAATCCCCAAAGCGAACAAAAATGTTATCTAGTAAAAATTCAAGGGCATATATAGTATCAAAGCATGTCCAATTGACATAGTTTTTTTGTTTATTGCTACTAAAAAATGACCTAAAAGAGTTTGAACATATATATTCACATTCTGACTTTTTAAATGCCCATTTAACATTTTAATTAGGTGTGTGAATTTTTTCTTAATGAGAATGTGAGGCAATGTGGTATACAGGGTAGAAAAATCTAAACTTTGAACAGATTTAAAATCACCAATATAAGCATGCAATTTATCAAGTACTTCCAACGAGTTCTTGACACTCCAAAAGTAATTAATTCCACTATTTTAGAAGGCCTTATTTGAACAATTTATTATCAGGTTTTTAATTGTACCAAGTGTGCTGGTAAGAAGAATAGACAATTTAGTAGTGGAACAATGGCTTGAAGACAAAATAAATCTATGAGCTACTTACGGAAGGGAGACAACTAGAAGCGTTAATATGGAAGACTCCATTTCGGCTGAAGAGGTGTTCTAGTTACACCTTTAGGTCGTGGACTACATTTATCTTAATTTAAATGATGCATATGATTTAAAATTATGCAACAATAATAACCCTCAATAGTAAACAGACATAGAAAGGATCTCATGAGTTTCAATTAATCAATGGAGTGGGGAATCCAGAGCAACCATTCAATCTGATACCCCTTAAAGTCAAGAAAACTATACGCATGCACATAATTACCTAAACAAACCCTAAGTCTGTGATTTGTAGCAAGGACGTAAATAGATTTAACGGAATTCAGAGAACTCTCACATTTTATCCCTCTGAATTGTTTCTTAATTTATAAAAACACTAAATATAAATACTGCTTAATTCTGATTTTCTGTGTTGTTAATAACACGAATATAAGTCATGGGAAATATCGAAACATGAAGATTATGAGAAGCCTAATAAAGGATTCAATCCTTTTGTTTGTTGTTACCTTTTAAAGCAAGACAATCTTAAGAATCTGAGATGTTCCTTAATGTTTAGTATAAAACGGTTGACGTGAGGGCTAGACCTGAGTCAATGGTAAAAGTCTACAGATTGCTTGAAAGCAAAAGTATCCCAAAAAATTGATGCGAAAATTTTTTTGGAGCAGGAATTTCAGATGTTGAGAAATGTACTGAATGTACGAAAATGTAGATAAAACAAAACAAAGATTTTATTACCATGTCAGGTAAAAATCAATCACAACCACTTGGTTAAAACCTATATATATCCGGTGTTCAGATAATATATGGGCGTTTTTCAATAAAAACGTATTTTCTTGTCCCAGCCACTTTAAAAAAAAATGTGTTTGATCTTTGCAAGTAATTTTTTTGTGCAGTCAGTACATTGAATTAGATTTAACATTTTTAAGCAACGAAACAGTTTGTTTTTAGAGGGGATTGGTAAGATATTGACTCCTGAATGGTCCAAAACAACCAAAATGGCATGTCCCTAGACCGCCTGTTCAACATTCATACTCTAAAATATCGTAAAATAATGAAGAAATAAATGTTATTTTTACTTTACATAAGTTCTTTAATAATTCAAAAGTATGTTCAGAGCCAACATATTTTAATAAACAGCTTTCAATATAGGATTTTTAATTTCAGAAGGTATGTCCCTCACAAAATGTCCACTACGAAACGAAGTCATTAAAATTTGCCAATAAACAGTTTTATAAAATCAATGTAATTTTTGTTTGCAAGAGATATAAACATTAGGGTCTTACAAAAGAAGTGATGCTTTTATAACGGCAATTAAATTGTTGGTAAGAAAAATTGAGCAAATTATTCTATAATGGTTATATCTTGCCACTTATTGATTATTGTTGTATAGTGTGGAGTAGTTGTAGCAGTGAGGGTTTAAAAAGGATATTAAAATTACAAAAGAGGGCTGCTAGATTAATACTAGAAACAGACCCATTCGCTCCTTCTGCACCCTTATTCAAACACTTAAACTGGATGACAGTTGAACAGAGAATAAAATATCATAAGTTAGTGATGACATTTAAGTGTATTAATAATGATGCCCCATCATATCTTACTAACAAGTTTCATTATGTTTCAGACAGAAATCCGTACCCCTTGAGAAATGCTGTTCAAGGAAACCTCATACTCCCTAAACCAAAAACAGAATTATTCAAAAAATCTTTTATGTATTCTGGACCATTCTTGTGGAATAATTTGCCAATACCGTTAAGAAATATTACAAATATTAATTCTTTCAAATACAAAATAACAGATCATTTATTGAAATCAACCTAGCTGTATAAATAATATAAAAAACTGATCATGTCATCATGTTTATTTTTTCATCACATTTTATCAAGTTGTATTGAACATTATTATCACACTTGACTTTTTATGCTAATGTATGTATGCAATGTACTAGTATATGTTTGTGTTTTGTTTGATTTTTCATTACGAGGGCCTCAGGGAAGATTAGTTATATAGCTAACTGTGTAACCCTCTTAAAATAAAGTATTGTTGTTGTTGTTGTTGTTGTAGCACATCAAATGGACCAGAGTGATACCGTATTTTTGTTAATGTCCACTACGAAACGGGTCAAATATCCTTCAGTATCTGGTTTTAAAATTATGAAAAAAATATCAGTGTACAGCTTAATAAATGCTTTGATGAATACAATCAGTCTTGTAACTATTGCAATATAGGGATTGTGGGGAAAAAAATAAAACATGTGAATACGCCCCCTACGAAACGGTCCCCTACGAAACAAGTATGGGAGAAAAACGTTTCGTAGTGGACACTACCTCTACCATGCAGTCTTTTTTTAATCTTTTTTCAATTATATTCGTGCAAAACAAATAACAAGGGTTAGTTTATGTAATTTTTATTATGTTTTTATTAACATATAATAGGGTTGATGTCAACTACGAAACTTTTTGTCCACTACGAAACGGTTTTGTCCACTACGAAACGCATTAAAATGTCCACTATGTAAGGCCAACTAAAATTAATTAGTAGATTTTCATCCAAATTTTTGAAAAAAAATGGGGTGGGTTGGAGGATTTTATTTTTTAAATTTTATTTCATATGAAACCCTCGTCATGAGTTTTTCATACCGCGGGGTATATGCTAGTGGAAAACAAGTGTGTATAATGTATATACATGCTGTATAAGGAATCCTACACTATTTTTCAAACTCTTAAATAAAAATCCCTGATTGGCAACCACTGTTATACATGCAATTGCCGCTTTAGAAACCTATTTATAGTAGACATCAAAAAGAAGAGAAATGCTCTCTTCAGTCTTCAGTTAGACTACTAGTATACCTACACCACATTTATTTTGCTTTCTAAGCAATGGTTTGTAGTCGTCATAAAATCAATTAAATGTTTTGGTACAATTGTATGCAACACAAGTATTACGAGTACAGAATAAAATGTAAACTCAGTGTTGAAAGAAATTATGATGTAAACATGAACTTAACCAAAAAATTAGTTGTGGCTTAACGACTAAATTGATGGTAGGCACAATAACAGAGGGTGTTTGCTGTTTGTCAACAAAAACAAAAGCCATGGGTGAACAGAAGGGCTTGTTATAATTAAAATGCGTGTTTGTCGACATTTTTTTCTCAATATACGGTCATAATTCAAACAAGTTCGTGCTTGTGTCAATTTCTTTAATCCAGTCATGTTTTTTGTACCAATTTGTTCTACGTTTTATTTGCGCTTTGGATATCATTCACAGTCCAAATTTCCTGACACAAAGTCATTGTATAAATAAAAAAAAAAACACGATTTTCGATTCACTTGTGACTACCGGTGACTACCGCAATTTGCGTTCAAGGACAAGGCGTTTTACTCGTAACTCGAATATTTCATGCCCTTCTCGTTATCAATCTCTATTCTCGGTAGATGATGATTGATTGATTGATGGTTGCTTAATGTCCAGTGGCAAATATTTCATGCATATTCAGGACGAGAACAAGTTCACAATAAATACAATAGGTAGGTTGTTGTAATAGAGGCCATCTAGGATGATGGTAGGGGAAATTTGGACTGCCACTGGAAAATGAGGGTATATTGGATAGGGACAGAAATTTGGCCTTGCAACAGGCCACCTACGGACCCCTCAAAGAGTTGTTGCAAGGGTTCTTAACGTGCAAAGAGCGTGGCACTCTCTTTACACGAGGCATCGGATTTAACGTCCCCTTCTGACGGACGTGACTGCAAACTTGATACATCCCGCACAGCCAAACGGACGCCCCACTTCAGCAAGCGTTTTACTGCCGGTCGGGAGAAGACCAAGTGACCATATTTCTATACCCCAGTCACCCTTGGGGTCGGTAGATGATGTTGTCATCATAGAGCAGCAGAATATTTCGACTTAATCATTTTCGATGGGATTACTCCTGCGAAGAAATACAAAAAAGAAATTTGAAACAGGAAGTTTCGAATGAAACGAAATTATCGATGGTTCCTGGTAACGGACATGACCAAAATCCGGAAATCGTATTTTTGTTAAATAAAAAAAATCGGGGCAGGACGATTTCAGAGGGGCGGGCGGGGATGAAAATCTAGCAATTAATTTTAATTGGCCTAACATGAGTTGTACCTTCATATGTGAAGTACTGTCTAATCTTTATCGATAAAAATGGTTTTCCAATTCAGAAAAAAAATGTGATTTTTCTAGTATTTAAAGTAAACAAACTGGAATGTCTAAAGGAAACATTTAAAATTGCAAAAAATATGTGTGTTTAGAAGAAGTTTTGTAGGGGACAAAAGTCCCTTACGAAACAGTACACAAATTATGAAAATAATATCATTTTAAAGAATATTTAAGATTGCACTTTTTGTTTACCAACAGGTCTATAATAGAGGTATTCAAAACAACTCTTGAAATTAAATTTTAGACAAGTTGATTTTCCATTTTTTTTAGGTCTGAAAGTTACGCTTTTATTGAAAAACGCCCATATGTCCCTGTACACAGTGTATGTAATATTCAAACTTTTAAGTTTTTAAACATGTTTAACACGGTGGGTGCCACATATGGAGCAGAATCTGCTTACCCTTCCGCGAGCACCAGAGATCACCCCCAGTTTTTGTTGGGTTTGTTGTGCTTAGTCTTTAGTTTTCTATGTTGTGTCTTCTGTACTATTATTTGTCTGTTTGTCTTTTTTTATTTTTAGCCATGATGTTGTCAGTTTATTTTTTTATCTATGAGTTTAACTCTCCCTCTGGTATCTTTCATTCCTCTTTTAAATGACATTCTAATCACTACATTGTTTTTTAAGCTCTTATTATCAATAAAATAACCGGAATAGTGTTCAAAAAGAAAAGAAAAAAGGCTAAACGACTTTCTATTTTAGGGGGCGAATTTACATGTATTGGGGCGAAACGACCCGATAAAAGTACACTTATATCCAAACACTTTTTTTTAAATTTTGTTCTAATGAACAATCATTATTTGTTTCAAAGAGCAATTATACTTTGAACAAAAAATAAGAAAGGCGTTAATTAAATTTGGAAAAAAAGTTCAATAGAAATTGGCAGAGCTGTAATTTATAAATTGTAAATTTCTTTCAAATTCGGGCACCTGTTAGCCAGGTACCATTTTCAATTTCATATTACTAGATGGGTTTGAAGCAATTCATGGTTTTCAACACCGTATCAAGAAGAGAAAAAAAACAATCAAAGTATTACCTTTTTCAATTACACAATTACGTTAGCATGTTCATATAATTAAACCTTTTTATGATTCCAATGTTTGTTGTTGTTCTTCCAAAATGGACGACAGTACGGTCACATGAACTGTAGCTGTAATCCCATTGGGTGATTTCAAATTACCGCAAAATATTCAAATTTTCAAATCATTAGACAAGACAATTGATTTGTCTCGTTCTTTGAAAAAACCCAGTCAAACTAAGACCGTACCACAAAGTAGAAGATAAAAACAAATGAACTTTTGTAACTTAACTTTGTTAGATGTCAATAAAGTCTAGTCAGAAATTCATTTATATTTTCCAAAGACATATGTTTATAAGTTATATATCTGTTATTGATTTTAAATTTCTTTAAATATTTGAGTTAACAAGTATACTGACATCTGCAGGGGCAATCAGTATACTAGCAGTAATATTTTTTCTGTTGCTGTGCATTTTCAGTTAAAAGGGGCATGGCTATGTAAAATTTGGTCAAAGAGAGATAACTCAAAATCAGAAAGTGACAAAACTAAAACAAAGTTTGGTGTAATTCGGACTCACAGTAGGCATGTTCATTAGACATAAGACATTAACATGTTTTAAAAACCAACCAAGGGTCATTGTCAGGCAACATTCATGAACAACGTTATAGATTGATTATTATAAAACGTGTAATAATAAGAGATTGCAGTGAAATACCGTGACGATACACAAATAAATAAACATCATACAATATGACCAGAAGTCCATTACTATCTAGAGACATCTAGGAATGGACTTCTCAATCTGATATGACCAATAAACCCTTTATCATATGGAATATTACTACAGTTGAGTTGACAGTGCGTATTGAAATGAGATAACTTAATTAAAAAAAAAATCATTTATAGGTTCAATAAACTTAGAACAATAAATTTAGTTTCTCATTTTGTTGTAGTTTTCCTCGTAGCAGTGAAATACTTAATTTATTTTACACAATGCAGAGGTTACCATTGGGCAGTCGTTTAGAACCAACTCAGTGGCGCACCAGTTGTTTGAGAACTAACACATTTGTTTAGGGACATATGGTTGAATCCCCCTTTTTATATGACTTGCATGTGTTCGAACCCCTTTTACAAATGGCTGGATCCGCGACTGCGCCAACACATATTATGATAAACTTATCACCAATAGTGGTTCTCTTCATGACTAATGCATAGCAGCAAGAGGGTTAACTTAGTCATTGAGGGACAGTACCCTAGGACTTACTAAGCGAAAATTCTAAAGTTCAAGTAACAAGAAAAAAAGGAGATCATTTTATATGTATTTAGATAGTCAATTTCCAAAGAAGAAAGATTAAAATGGATGTGTAATTCCATCAAATCTTTTTTATATTTTTAAATGAATATATTCACAATTTATAGCCAAATTAGTCTTTTGGTGGGGGTTTAGATTTTAAAAATTCTAGCAGCAACTATATATCATAGTGAAATAATTCCCCAGTTGTTCTGGAATATATTCACATTAAAAAGAAAATGTCTGATTCATACGCATTTTTTCCCCTTCTGAATGATTGACTGAGATGTTTTCCCAATTTAGACTCGGCAGTATCCTGTAAATGATTGCGTTGAAAAATTTTTTTGCGTAAATCATATACTCAAACATAAGCTTGTTAAATAACTTTGAATAGTTGGTTTATCTATGCAAAGATAAATACTACAAATCAATATGATCTTATATCCATTTTAATCGTCTTATTGATAATATGCCATTTCCAACTGTACAGAAACATATCATATGGGAAACATTTACAAATCGCACGTTGACTCCCGAAACATTCCAATGCAATATATTGATATTTGCAGGTCTAGATACTGTTTCAATCAAAAGGGCAAGCGTTAGACAAAGAATCTCAAGCTGGTCTTTGAAAAGACCTACTATAAATTAAGTTGTAAAATTAGTGCCCGATTCAATTGTCATCATATGAACAATACAAAATATTTAAACTGAATTCAGATTGCATCTGGTGTCAAAATCTAACAAAAGGATAGGCTTGTTCATTATAAAACTATAATACTGCTACAGACTATACTAGATATTACACACCCATCATAACCAATGGTATCTCCGACTAGCGTTGGAGATTTTTCAGCCGATAGATTCCAACTTTTAATATAGATTGATTGTTGGTAGTTGTTTAAATGACTAAAACCTTTTAATTCTGTAAGAAATAGACTTTTGCAGAATGGGTTTTATTTATTGTTGCAGACCTTACGGTAACTATATAGTTGTTGATTTCTGTGTCATTTGTTCTATTGTGGACTGGCGAGTTGCCTTATCTCATTGCCTGAGTGACAATAATAGCACACATTTTATTTTTACTAGTCCAGTCAACTCTAGCATAAATTTGAACCTAACGTACCTGAAAGTAATTGCAACAGAAGATTTTAAAGTTTTAATCTTTAGCATTACACCCCAAATATACACAGAAAAAAGTCCCATAAAATCTTACTTGAGGAAGACTGCAAAAATCAACATTAAAAATTCCGATGGAGATTTGCATTGAAAAGGGAGATAACTCTTACAAAAAAGGCAGAAATATGGATTGATACAAAATTTATAAGTTTACCGCTTCTGTTTATCAGAATGTATTGATACTTGATTTTTTAGCGGTCTTTAGAGTATAACAAACAACTCTAAAGGTGTTTTTATATTTTTTATCAAGCTATAATCTAGATTTCGTAATTCATTAGTTGACCATTTATTGAATTTTTCAACATGTCAAGGTATTTAAATAATCTCAAATTTGATAAAAATAATTAAGCATGTATTCTTCTTTTTGTGTTTTATAGTTTCTCTAGATAGGTATGATGCTGAAAAAATATAATATACAGATATAAACAATACCAAATTTTCATATTATTTTTTTCAAAATGGTCACAAAGCTTCAAATTTGCAATTTCTTTAATAAAAAATGCCCACAAAAAATAAAACTACCCGTAACACTTTGGTTTTGTACATTTCATGAGCAGAAGATTATATAGTTTTGTCAAATACCAACTTATAACCTCATAGAAATATCATACTTTACATAAATTTTAAGAAAATCAACCAAAAACTGACCAAAAAAGACTCAGTTTTGCGGAGTTATTTCCCCTCCCAATGTTATATAAAATTAAAAATGCTGATTTTGAGTTTTCCTCAAGTTAAATTTTATGGAACTTTTTCTGTGTATATTAAGGGCGTATACGTTATGCTATAGATTAGAACTAAAACATGTTCTGTTGCAATTAGTTTGAGGTTAAGTCTAGTTACTCATATTTTCCCCGGTTCCATATGTTATTTAAGTCTAATTTTCTTTCCATATTTAGTATGCATGTAAAATTGCTCGATTTTAGCAAAAACAGTTAACAAAACAAAAAAGCAAAAATGCTGATAACAGTTAACAAAGTGGGTTGAAAACAGTTAACAGCTTTAATTTATCTCAGATAACAGTTAACACCTTGAAAAGGGACAAAACAGGTTAACATAAAAAGGTATCCCCTCCTTTAAGACCTTTTTTTTTATCCACAAAATGATTTAATAAAAAAAAAAGAACAGCAATTATAGGTAAACATTTTTACTCTGGTTATATCTTAGATACTGTCTTATAGGTGTATTTTTTCACAAGGTGATAAAACTTGAGATATATATATATATAATATATAAAATATATGAAAAACAAAGATGTGGTATGACTGCCAATGAGACAACTTTCCACAAGAGACCCAAATGACACAGAAATTAACAACAGTTACTATAGATGAAGGTTTCTCTTTTTTGTCCACTCTTGAGATCCAAATTAAAAACAAACATTTGTTTACAGTAGGTATGAATTTCTTCAATGTGGAGATGTGAACAAAATTAAAAAAAACGATATTCACCAGATATCAATTAGTACGTATATTTTACAGACATGTCTTGAACAACTTAGTCATGTTACCATGCGCCAATTATGACATTTTCTTAGGGTCATACACTAAAACTGAGTCTTCCAGTTGCATTACTGACAATTTCATACCTTTTCAACAAGCAGTTAAATTGTCGTCCATTTATGATGCACACATATTTTTTTTTTAATTTGGATGTTCTGGAAATAATAGAAGTCGGAATAAAAAATTGTGAGCCTGTCGAAAGCAGGAGCCTGGTAAAGTTCTGTGTAACATTTGTCACCCAAAACCTTTCATGGAAAATTAGTCAAGTGTAGACTTTAGATCAGTTCAAATGCCTTTAAATTATAATTCATAATCACACTACAGGTACGTTCAAACTATTATTATTTAAATATTTTTTAAATCATTGATTTATTTGAATTAGGAAAAATATATTTCTAATTTCAAGTTGAAATTTGCAATCAGTGATTTAATAAAGTCCCTTATGATAAATTTTGAGTGATTTTATAAAAATCCCTGACAATTTCGCACAGGCACTTGTTTCTATCCATTGGAAGACCCACTATCAACTCGTAAATATACGTTGATAGTGGGTCTTCCAATGGATAGAAACAAGTGCCTGTGCAATTTCGTGTAACTGTCAAAGTCCTCTGAATGTAGTTCATATTTTCGAAAAATAACATCATCTCCGTTCCTGTGTTGATTTGTATTTTTTTAATTTACGGAAAGTCTACTTTCGCTTTCGCTTGAGTTGATTGACAACAAACCGTGAAATTTATACGTACAAGGAAATTTGAGACAGTTTTCCATAGCTATAGCGATATCACAAGAAGGTATGTTTTGATTTATTTTATATCTGCACAGATTCACGTAGTCAGTGCACTTTAATGATGTTAACCATTCAATACAAAATAACCTACATCAACATAGCTTGTTCTCAAAACATTGTTTGACAAGCGGATTCCAGGTTAGCAACTGGCCTATATAAAAATAGTTCTACATCTACATCTACATCTACATCATACGACGATCCATCACTACATTGATGACATTGGCGCATCGCAAACAGACACTTAATAAAAAGTAACAATTAAGGTTCATCATAACAAACGGACAAATATGGCTGTATTTACATGCCAAAAATTACTCTGAGTACAGACTTACCTGTGAAGTTAGAAAAGTTTTAATGCCTGGCATCCACTTGATATAATAAAGTTAAATGCATTTTGTGTTTCAGAAAGATAAAATCTCTTTTGGATTTTGATGGGCATTTTTTTTCCTTCATGCAAAAGGTCTGAAAACTAAGTTGTGGTACAACTATGAGATGCTCCCTCAGGTTAAAAACCGGTTTGTATTGTTTTGATTGTCCTTAATTCACATCTACAGGTGAGTTAAAGAGTTCATCTGAGTCAGTGAGTGGACAGTATCAAAGTATAAATTCAGGTGTTTGTTTATTTTTACACCTTCTGCAGAAAGGAAAAAAAATGCCCAGCATAAACCAAAAAAGATTTTATCTTTCTTTAACACAAAATGCATTTAACTTTTATATATCTAGTGGATGCTAGGCATTAAAACTTTCCAAACAGCACAGGTAAGTCTGTACACAGAATAGATTTTGAGGTGAAAATACGGCCATATTTGTCCATTTGTTATGATGAACCTTAATCTAATGAGTGCATTTATAATCAAAAATTAAATTTGTGCAAAAATAACAAAATAAATAAAAATAACTCATTTAGTTATATGTACTACATATATGTAAATGAGTTATTTTTATGAGTGTACAAACAGGCTGGATGACTAAATATACTGACTTTGGATCAGTATTTTAAACTGATCCAAAGAGTTTACACTAATGATGTTTTGTGGTAGTGAATTCCAGAGTACAACTGTGTATGGAAAAAAGCTGTACTTAAAGTAATCTGTTCTGGTGCTGAAAGTTTGATATTGTAGTGAATTGGTGAATCTGGTGTTTTTGACTGGCTGTGGTGAGAGGTAAAGGTTTGGGTCTACTGCTATAAGTTGGTGTGTGATCTTATACATCATTGTTACTCGATTGATGTTTCTGCGAGTTTCTAGTGACTTCCATTTAAGATGGTCAATCATGGAAGTGACACTACTGGTGTTATGATACCTGTTGCTGACGTACCGTGCTGCCCTTCTTTGTACCTTTTCAATATTATTTTTTTGTTTTTGGGTGTTGGGGGACCAAACTGAAGAGCAGTATTCAAGGTTTGATCGTACCATAGATTTATAAGCCAGACTTTTTGTTTTTTCCTGATTAATTTTTTAAGTTTTTTCGTAAAAAGCCTAAGATCTTGTTTGCTTTAGCCATGATGTTGTTTATATGGGTATCCCATGACATGTTGTTGGATAAGGTGATACCAAGATATTTTGCTGTGTTGACTGATTCTAAAATGTGGCCTTTAAGTACATAGTTATGTTTGTATGGTGACTGAGATCTATTGTTAAATGCCATAAATGTAAAATACTAGAGGATAAGAAACATTTTTTACTATATTGTGAGTATAATAAAACTCTAAGAAATGAATTTTTTCATCACATATATGTACTCAAAATAAGAACTTTAATAATTTAAATGAAGAAGAAAAAATTCAATATTTACTAAATCCATCATCGCCTAAATACAAACAAATAAGTTAGGATCCTTCTTGAAAAAGTCATTAGAACTGAGGGCAGGGGACTCTTAACAACTTATTTGTTGTTAAAACATTTTGATGCTGTTGTTATTGTGTATGTTTAATATGTATGTTTATTGGGTTAATATATGTTGGTCACAAACTGTAAAGTTTATATGACAATACAATATTTGATTTGATTTGATTTGTTAAAAACAGTTATAAACATATTTAAACGTTCTTACTTTACGCACATTAATGTTCACTATTATGAATTGAAAGTCATTTGTATAAAAAGAATGACCCTGAATCGAAAATTAACTTATTCAAATATGCGGATGCTAAAACATGACGTATATATGGCGAATTCACCACAACTCGGCCCATTGTAAAATCGTCTCAGAACAACTCAACTCAAATTTCTACCAATTCGTCCTGTTTTCTCCACACTCGTCCTTCACAGTTGCAATTATCAACCCTGCATGTAAAGCCTCAGTGAAAAGAAGTCATATATATCTCGATGAATTAAGACCTAGCTGCAATTCTTCCTATTGTGTAAGTAGTATTTTAGATCTAAGTTGGGGCGACTGTAGAGATGAGTTTTCAAAATCCCTGTTCATCATTGGAGCAAGTTGGCAGGCTTTTACTCAGCTAGATTTAACTTGTTTACATACAGTTGATTCATTTGATTTCGTGGTTTTGTGATATCTACATCTACGAGCTATGTCGTCACTCGAAAAGGGTACTTCGACCCATCACTCAAGTATAGTTTAACTTTTGACGTCTTCTAACATGACAATAAACTTTCTATATTTACAACCAATAGTTCCAAAATTGTGCTAATAATTTATATACAGGTGCAGGTTAAAAACATTCTCTACTAGTATCTATTGTTTGTGTTGCTAGCCACTACAGATGAGCTTGGTGAGTTTGGTCTTGAATTCCTCACTGCTCTCAATCTCTAATAGTTCATCTGGTAGTTTATTTCAGTCTCTGATGGTCCTAGGGAAAAAGCTGTATTTGTAGATATCTTTGTTTGGCCTGATTTGTACATATCTTTTAGTGTTCGGTTGATGGAGTCTCGAAGTTTTTCTTGGTTTTATAATGTGCGTTGGAATAGGCATAGTAACTCTTTCATAGATGGCTTTATGAAAGAGCGTTATACGTGCTATTTTTCTTCTAGTTTCTAGTGGTGTTAGTTTTAATTCTTCTAGAAGAGTTGTTACTGTTCCAGACTCTCTTGAGTAGTTACTTTTGATAAAGCGTGCTGCACGGCGCTGGACCATCTCAATCTGGTATATCTGGCGTACTAAATTATAATCCTGGTACCTTTGATAACTATATATATGTTTTTGTAGGTGAGGGTCCCATGCGCTGCAGGCGTATTCAAGGTGAGGTCGGACAAGGGCAAGATATACTTGTTTCTTGACTTCCTCTGGACAGGATCCAACATTTCTTCGTATGAAGCCTAGTGCTTTGTTTCCTTTGGTGACAACTTTGTTAACTTGTTTGTCCCATGACATTGTGTTGGTGAGTTCTGCTCCTAGGTATGGGTTTGATGCGACTGATTCCAGGATATGTCCGTTGATGTTGTAGTTGAAGTTGATGGTTTTCCTTTTTTTGGTTATTATACGGACATAGCATTTTGAAGGATTGAATATCATTTGCCAAATGTTTGTCCATTTTACCATTTTGTCAAGTTCTTCTTGTAGATGTTTGCAGTCTTCCTTTGATGAGATTGCTAGGTAAAGTAGGCTATCATCTGCAAACAAGCGAATTTTTGATGTAATGTCGTTCCCGATGTCGTTTATGTATAGGAGAAACAGCAATGATCCTA
This sequence comes from Mytilus edulis, assembly GCA_019925275.1. Classification (NCBI taxonomy): domain Eukaryota; kingdom Metazoa; phylum Mollusca; class Bivalvia; order Mytilida; family Mytilidae; genus Mytilus; species Mytilus edulis. Next base: position 92,219,786 of record CM034355.1, on the reverse strand, counting down.
AAACTGTTCCCTGTGGTACGCCAGATGTTACTTTAGCAGTACTTGATCTTTCTCCTTCCAGTGTGACTTGTTGTTCAGTCAGAGGCGGATTTAGGGGGGGGGGGCCCTAGGGGGCCCGGGCCCCCCTTTTTGGGAAAAATTTTGGTTGCTTATATAGGGAATCACTGAAGCGTGACTGGAGCGGGCCCCCTCTTAGGTCAGTCAATGGGCCCCCACTTATGAAAATTTCTGGATCCGCCAACTTCTCTTTGTGTCAACCATGCTTCTAACCAGGCAAGTATGTTTCCATCAATACCATATGATGCAAGTTTCTTCAACAATCGCTGGTGTGGTACTGTGTCAAATGCTTTACTAAAGTCTAATATAAGCATATCTACCTGTTGGTTATTGTCCAGATTTCTAGTTATGTCCTCTGCTGTTATGACTAGTTGTGACTCACAAGATCTTTTGCTTCTGAAGCCATGCCTGAAGTCCACAAGTATATTATACTTGTCAAGATGGTTCATTATGTGTTTGAATATAATATGTTCCATTATTTTACATGGAACTGATGTCAAGGATACTGGGCGATAGTTGACTGGTTGACTCTTATCCCCTTTCTTGAAAAGTGCGATGACATTTGCAATTAGCCAGTCTTGTGGTACACTTTGATCTTTTAGTGGTTTTGGTGAAGATCAACTGTAAATATGGTGATATTGACTCTGCACACTCTTTCAATATTCTACATGATACATTGTCTGGACCATTTGCCTAGCTTGGGTTCACTCCCTTTAGTAGTTTGATTAACCCTTCTGTACTGATGTGTAGATTTGGTATTTTTGATGTTTCATTTTCAGTTATCTTGGGGAAGCTATCAAAGTCTTCAATAGTGAATACTGATTGAAATTGTGCATTAAGTGCTTCTGCCTTTCCTTTGCTGTTGTCTATTGTTTCTCCATTTACTTTGAGTGTTGATACTCCCACTGTTTCTCTCTTTTTAGATTTGATATATTTCCAGTACTTTTTCCGTATTCTGTATTGGTCTTGTGTGTTTGCTGTAGCTTCTGATGTTGATGGGCTTACTTCTAACATCTCAAATATATACTTCTTATGCGATATATCAAGTTCAGTCTTTACTGTTTTTCTATATTGCTTGGATTTATCCCAGTGCTCTTTAGTTTGGTATTTCTTTGCAACTTTATACAGTCGTTCTTTTTACATCGTAAGTTAAATCTCGATGTCAGATTTTTAGATGGTATATGTAGGTCCATTGCTTGAAAAAGGTGAGTTTTAAATAGAGTCCAGTATTCTTCGATGTTCATTTCTGTTATCTTCTCCTTGAAATTTTCAAATTTGCTGTTCAAATATTCGTTAACATTTTCCATATTTCCCTTCTTGTATTGGTAGATTTTTCTGGGCTTGTTCTTAATTACCTATGGTCTTGCATTGACTGTTGTTATTATCATTTGATGGTCACTCATTCCATCAGTAATGCTCATTTTCTGCACTAGATTTTCATTAGTTGTGAGAACAAGATCTAGAATGTTCTTTTCCCTGGTTGGTTCTGTTACACATTGTTGCAAGCAGTGTTCCTCAACAATGTCTAATGCTAGTTTATTTATTTCCTTTGAATAGTTATGGCTTGGTTTGATGGTGTATCCGCCATTTGAGTCTTCTTCATCCCAATCAATGTCCGATAAATTGAAGTCTCCAGTAAGTATTATGTTAGGCAGAGTATTATTATATGTCAATCTACTAATTGAAGTATTCAAGTTCTGTAATGGTGTAGGGTCATTATCTGGTTTACGATAAAAACAGCCAGTGTAAAGGGCTTTACAGCCTTTCAGTTGAATCTTTGTCCATCCTATTTCACAGTTAGTGTCTAGTGTGTCTTCACCATTGCATACAATGTTTTTACGTACAGCATTAATTATGCCGCCGCCTTCCTGACCTTTTTCAGTAATTCGGTCTTTACGTACTATCTCATATTGTTCTGGGTCTAATATTTCTGCTATTGATATGGTTTTGTCAAGATGTGTTTCTTGCAGATGAACTATGTGAGGTTCATGTGTTTCAATTGTAATTGTCTGGAGCATGTTTCGCTTAGCTTCACTTCGCAAGCCGCGACAATTCATTGTAAGTATGGTAAGTAAACCTTTATCATTTTCATTAATCATCTCTGATTTATCACTTCCCGTTGATGTAAAGGAGGTGTTTATGTTGTTGTTTTCGCTGTCTACTATTGGTACTGTATGTTTTACTGGTTCGATTGTTGTACCAGTTAAAATTATTTTACAATTTGGAAATGACCATGTTATGTTCTCACATTTACTCATTTTGTTATAATCTTCTGGACTAATGTTACCACATTTGATGTGAACCCATAGTTGATAATTGTCACATGACACAGCTCTATGGTTGCTATTGACTGATTTATCACAGATTGCGCATGGATATTTTATGGGTCCGGGATTTTGATGAATGTCATTTGATAATATAAGCGTAAGTAGATCTAAGTAGCAAAAATGTTTTCAGGATTTTTGGCAGTTTGTTCTTATTAATTGGAATTTTTAGTCTTTGTGCTTTGTGATATTCTGCATATTAAACTACATGTATATAAAATCTAAAAATCGTTGAACATTAAGATTTGTGGTTCATCTGTACCCACGAAATAAGCAAAAATGGATCCCCAGTATTAATGTATCCACATTTAGTGGCGCGAGTTAGCAGGCCTTAGTTCAGCAGGATATAACTTACTTTAGTTAGTGGGACTAGTTGACAGGTCTAAAATCAGCCTTTTTAACAACTGGGTTGTGTTGGTGGAAGATCAATTAAGTTGGTATGGGCCGGTTTGACAGTGGGATAAATTGTCTTGCTTCCATCAGTGGCGACCACAAATGATGGCAGATCTATGCTTGTAACTGATAAATATATTTACATAGAAACTAGACAATCTAGACACTCGTAGGTGTATGATTCAAGATTCACAAGATTTATTAACCAGTCATGGAGTCTCAAGGGGCATACATTTAAATACAACAATCTCACAAGGATAATCATCATAGCATAACAAATTATAGAAGGTACATTGATAGTGCACAAATGTTTGTACTTAATGAGGCAAACATTACATTTATAATACTACCATGACATATTACATAGTTGATATTAGCAAACACCTAAATTGGTACGAAGAGATTCAGGACAAAAAACACAAAAGAAGTTATGATAATGATGTCACACAGCTGAAAAACAAATAGTATACACAATTCAGACCATTCGGACAAGGTTAACCAACATCTTCAGTTTGCTTCTTCTGAAAGAAAACGTTTTTCAAACCAGGATTTTGAAGACAGAAATAAATATCACGGAATATGGAATCAAAAATTTAATCTAATTCCATGCAAGACAGCTGGCCCTGACCATATTATATCTAGGTTAGTGAACGAACTTGCCAAACGTCTGTCCTTTCTTAATAAAAGACAAAGTCCAAAGCAGAAACTATCCTCCAGTATCTTTATTGTACACAGCCTGCAAAACTAGGACCAGATCTTTTTTCCTCAATTACATTAATAAAATGCTAGAGGTAATATGATCTTGAATATAATTATTTTCACACGTCAGTATCATTGACCTCATAACATCATATGCAGTCGCAGATACCACAACACTGGAAAATGGCCACAATAAACTTGCAAACTGGGAACACCAATGGCTTAGATAAGACTGTTGGTTATCCTGTTTGAATTGTTTAACACTTAGTCATTTTGGGGCCCTTTATAGCTTGCTGTTAGATGTGACCCAATGCTCCGTGTTGAAGGCCGTACTTTGACTTATAATGGTTTACTGTTGACACATTGTGACTTGGATGGAGAGTTTTCTCATTGGGACTCATACCCCATCGTCTTATTTTACTTATTTCATGACAATATGCGAGAAAAAAGAAATATATCACTGTGACAAAAGACTTTATTTTCCTGAACATATAAATGTTTCCAAGTTTCCTTATGTAGAATAGCAATAAGAAAAATGTTATGGCTATGGAATTAACTGTTTTTAAAAGAGCACCTTAATATAGGATTTGAACGATCACAAAACAGAGTAAATTGATCTATATTGTTTTCGACTTCATGCACACACAGTTGTATACTAATCGAGATAGATCATGGTTGATTATTTTTGTCATCAAGGTATACCCAATACCATATGCATGGTGTTTGGGACGGACACCTTTTTGTTTTATGCGTTTTTTGGGGGGAATATTTTTTTTAAATAATATTTTTAACCTTTTATCATATGCCAAACGATATTACTATACAAGTTTGCTTATATATAAGCTGGGATTTATATGACTTTAACTGATATATGTTAATCGGCGTTTTACACTGAAATTTCATCTTTCATGTTATGGACCTGTGAGCTTTGTCGAATCAATTACCAGTTAGTTTTGTCTAGAGGCACCCACAATAAGTGAAATAATGTATACTTGTATATATTATATTTGAAAATAACATGTTTCTCAATCTTTTTGATGACATTGCAACGACAAAATTGAGAATATTAAACAAAAAAATCCTTTTTTGATTTTTACATCAGCCTTAATTTTGGTTATCAAGTGGGCAGTTTATATTTTACATGTGTTAATTATACATACATGAGAGGTAGATAGGAAAAGGGCATCGGGCACAATTTCAATCCAAGTTTTTTAGAACTTATTTAAATAATTTAGGTTGATTTTCATATGATGAAGACATAATCTTTCAATCAGTTTAATTAAAGTCTGTAGCTTCGTTCATTTATGTTTATTTTCCATTTTGCCTGAAGGTTCCTCTGTTACCTATTCTAACAGTGAATTAATTTTAAACCGAGTTTTCTGTGTGCTTCGATGTGTGTTTGTATATTCCACATTAGTTAAAGGTATGGGGATGGTTGAGATATCACAAAACATATTTAAAAACCCAGTCGTAGTTTTGAGCCTATCCCAAGTCAGGAACTTTTAGCCTTTGTAAGGGAACGACCATTTTTTTGGAAAAAAAAATATCTGAATGATAGCGTTGAAATACTAAATAAATTTGTCCGCGACTGTTTTCTGACTATGAAAAAGAACACCATACCCCCTTGAAGTTAAATGTTTGCTCCCTAAGTCTTACTTAATGGTGGTATGTTTGTTATTTCCTCCATATTTTTATATGTGCTGAGTTTATAGCACATGTGAAGATCAGAAGTGCCTGGTTTTCGATTTTTATATATAGTCTGATAGTAAGACTTGGATCAACGGATTTCGTCATCCATGAACAAGATCCGCTTTCAAGAATTGGACGTACAAGGATTTTGTCATTCGCACCCCACTTTGTTCCTGCAGGTTTCTTTGGGTTGTTTAGTTTTCACCTTGCCTTAGCTCCAGCTGATGTTAAATATTGCTTCCACGTCATTCGATTTGATTACTAAAGACTGTTAATAGAATTGGAATTGATTGAAAGATGTAACTATTTTTTTTTAATTTAAGGATAAGTTATATCAACATTCAGATTAATATAGAATTTTTCTAATTTTTTTTTTTATAATATCTCGTAACTTGTTTTTTTCAATGAACTGTGTATTTTTTAACTTTTTAATTTAACAATTTACTTTAGCAACATAACCTCAGTAACCTATGATTTATTCACTAAAAAAAAACCTAGGGGTCCCAAAATGACAATAAGCGCCTAACTGAATCTGCATGAGTAATATTGCTTGCAACAGAAGCTAACGAAATTAAATTTGCATCAGCCAATTCAATTTTACAGTGCTTTCCTAGACAACAGTATGTTGAAATTACCAAAATTCGAGGCGACCCTTTCATGGAAAAAATTGACGGTTTACCGGTTGCTGTCGTTGAAAACAAATCCTTCCCAAACTTGTTCGGCATTGCTGAAATGGTTGATATAATCAACCTTACAAAGTTGACTCACTAAAATCTAACCTGATCCGATGATGTTCAATCATTTCTCTTACAGGTGCTGCAACATATTTCATAAGATATATTGAAAAATAATGTTTTGTAAAATAAAATTAATTTTCTTTCTTTGTAGTATGGCATCGGCGGGTCGTGGAAATATTCCCATCTTAGGAGATGTCGGGGAAAGTGGTAAGATTTATCAATTGAAATTTAGGCCTGTTTATATCTTTTTTATTGACATACCAAAGTTATGCGATTATAAATAAATTAAAAAAATATTTCTAAGCAATTTCAACGGAATACATTTTAGCGCACTGATAGGACAGTTTAGGATGTTTTAGACTGAGGCTGAACTTTTAGCGCTCAAATATAGCCCAGTTTAGATTTTCCGAATTTTAGCTAAAAGTGAAATTATCATTACTCATTTTAGCGAAAGTAATGTATTCATTATGGAATAATAAACTTTAACATCAAGACAACAATATAAAAATAACTTATCCAGAGAAATACCGCACCAAAAGTTTAAAAAATATACACTCTGTGCAAGATTGTTCACACTATTGCAATAGGAACTGTCCCTTTTTTTCATCTTGCGTAGATTGAAGAACATGCAGACTCACTGATGCTTTTTTTATTTATGTTATTGTTTGTTATATAATGATAGTGATCAGAAAGCAACCATGGTTAGGTGACGCTAGCTAACACAATGCGCATTTCATTTCCTCTGTCTGTGTAACTCTTCCTTATTTCTTTGATCATAATTACTGTCCATGGTTTTATTCAAATAGGTTAGTTTTCGCTAAAGTAGGTTGTCGAAAATACACATGGAAAGATAAATTAGGCACTAAAATGGGTTCTTATATCAGCTGTTATGTCTGCACTGAATTTGCCCCCTAATAGTTTCAAATTTATCGATGAAATATCCTGTGCCCGCTTTACAATCTATAGATGAACAATGGATGTTATTTTTGTTATTATAAAAAAGTAGAATAAGAGATGAAAAAAATCTCAGTCTTAACTTTTCTTGTGGCTTTATTGACGTTTTTGATCTCTTTAGACAGCAATTGCACAAGAAGGTATCAGGTCCAATATTGTCGTGAGGTATGAGAAATTTCAACATTTTTTTTCTCACAAAAGTAGGTGACAAAAGCATTAAAATAGACCAAAATCACCCGAGTACGATGAAAATCAAAGACGTATAAAATTGATTGTAATATAAAACAATATTATTATAAACAAAAAAAAAATAATTCACGGAATTCTTTGATATGCTGCATCTAACCATGTATTTGTTTTAATACAGCATGTGAAAACGTGTTGTATTGAAACACTTATAGAATGGATGCATGTATCTTATGTTTTAGAATGAATCAAGGCAACAGTAGTTTAAGCTAGGTTCTCATTGCCGATCAGATCAACTCGATGATCCCGATTGTCCAAATTTCCATGACCAAGCGGGACCAAATTCTGGATCGGGCCTGTTTACGACTTCTACCCAACCGCCATCCCACTGTACATGACCTTAACTCGACCATTCACGACTCCTTAATGACTCCATCATGACTCCATCCCGACAACAAAATGAATACTAATTCGATCATTCCGATCAATTCTCGATCTCTACACGATCTTTACTCGACTAGCTAGACCAAATCAACTATTCACGATCTCAGCCTGATCTCGACCAGACCAGATCGACCTTATCGATGGGTCGTAGGGATAATCTGGAAATGGTCGGGTATGCAAATTTTAAGTATAAAAACGTCCGAATTTTTATTCCCTGCCGCTTCTGAGTGGGCATTTTAAAAGTGTTACCATTGTCCGTCCGTACGCACGTACGTCCCAACATGACCCTTTATAATGTTATATATGCTAGCTGGGGCAGTATTGGTGTCCCATGGACGCATTCTCCGTTTATTTGGTTATATTCAGTAGAAGGTCCGAGTAAAGTCGTACATTTAAAATATCTACATAGAAATAAAGCAGTTGGATTTGTGGGCAAGGTGGTAAAAGCTCAGAGAGACAGGTTAATAGCTGTGACGGAGCTTGTAGAGTGCATAGAAGACGAAGAAGATGGTGTAGACATCAATAGGCGCTGAGCAATCTAGGTGAGGCAGTGGCTGACACGACGACCACTGTGTGGGCAGTTTGAGAGACTTGCACTAACTAAATAAAGAGGAACCCAATGCTTATAAAAACTTCCTCATAGTGGACACTGATATGTTTTATTGCTCTTTTTTGGAAATGACACCACCAAATGAGATTTGTCACTGGATTAGTACTTATGTTAGATAGTAATATACATAAACTTTACCATCTCCATTTCCTTGCTTTCTTACAAATAAAAGCATACTGTTTGTCAAAAAATACAATTTTACATATCTATCTAGAGATCAAGAGTGCATTTCTTTCTAACCAAAGTTTGGTAAACGTTGTATGCCGTTTGATATAGTTTGTTAAACGTAACAGAAGTAGAAACAAATGCATCGTTTGGTTAGAGGGGATTGGAATTTTGAGTAATTTAGGACATTTTAAGTAATTTCAGACAATGTTTTGAGTTATGACAAGCAAGACCACGTTTAGATAATTGATTTAATGCTAAAGTAAGAAAGAAATGCATCGTTTGAACTAACAAACGACGAGCGACAAACTGTAGACGCATTTGCAGCGAGTGTATAGTTTGTCAAAGTTTATGCAAAATTGCAAAAGTATGTTAGAAACGATGATCAAAACTTGTGCTCGCTGAACAGTTTGTATCGTTACTGTTACAAAAAAATATTTGTCTTTCGTCTCATTTTTGTGTGAAATTACGTCAAAAAGTTCGATTGAAAAAAAAATTGACTGTAAGGTGACCTATAGTTGTTATTGATAATTTCTGTGTCATTTGGTGTTCTGTGAAGAGCTGTCTCATTGGCAATTGTACCACATCTTCTTTTTTTATGCTACAAACATTTCTGGACAAAACAGAAAATAGCCCATAAAACAGGTAAAATATAATCTTGATGTTCTTATAAACCAACTTTGAAAGATAACCTAGTCATCAGCAGTCTAACAATGAATATATTTGCACAATTACTTTAATATTTGAAAATTCCGCCGGTGTCAAAGTTGCAGGATATTCTTCCCTTCCGGAACACCTGAGTTCATCCCATGTTTTGTTGGGTTACGTGTAGCAAAGTTTTTAGTTTTCTATGTTATGTTTACTGCTGTTGGTCTTCTCGTCGGTTACCGTTTTTCGCTATGGCTGTGTCGGTTTGTTTTCGACCTTTGAGTTTGATTGGTCCTTTGGTGTCTTTTGTCTCTCTTAAAATGTTACCTTTCCTTGCAAAAGTAAAGACACGTACTGTACATGGAGGACTTTTTGTACAGTTAAAAATAATGTTGCCAATATATTTTTGCGGAAGCATAGTAATGAGAGTTAATCAGATCTGCACACATTTTTAGAGAATCGTGTAGCAGTCATGTGTACTCGTGTGTGGCCGAGTAGAGAGCGAAGAGTGGGCGAATGTGGTTGCGAAGGGATCGGGTATTGGTCGAGTTGGTCTGGGATAATATAAATATACAAGTCGCTTGAGTGATCTGGAATCGATCGGGAATTGGTCGAGTTAATCTGGAAATGATCGGACATTAGTCGAGCAAAGGTCAAAATGATCGAGTACTGATTGGTAAAATGTTTGTATTCCGACCAAACTCGATCTCTACACGATCCTTTCCCGATCAATTCGACCGCTACTCGACGAATTCTCGATCTCTTTTCGAGTGACTTGCTTCTCGATCATTACTCGAATGTTTTTGACATGTCAAAAACTCTCGGGTTGAAAGTCAGATCGATGACGAGCAAGGTAGACTATCCCGAACATTCATGTCGATTGAGTCAGACCAGTCTCCCGATCACGTAATTTGTCTTGATCGTGCTTGATCGAGTTGATCTGATCGGCAGTGTGACCCTAGCTTTACCAATGTTCAGATCTCATTAATCGACTTAGAATAGTAATCAAGTCGGGCCCAATTCGGTCTAAATCGTGGTGGTCCGAAATTAAATTTTGTTTGATTTAAACCAAAAAGGAAAATGTTTGAATGATTCTTTGAATTGTTCCAGATTGAGGTCACAAGGGTAAAAAAAATTGATTTCACCACAAATACATCCTTGGGGTTCTTTGATATGCTGAATCTTTCGATGTATTTAGATTTTTGATATTGGATCATAATACGAAAATGTTCAATTTCATTTTTTGTCGAGCCTGCGACTTTTGTGGTAGAAAAGCTCGATAAAGGGTCAAATAAAGTGATCCGGCGGCGGCGGCCTTAGCTTACTTCTTAAAAACTTTATATTTTAGAATATGGAAGATGTTTCATACTTTGTATATGGATGCCTCATGTTACGAAGTTTCCGTCAGTCACATGTTCAATGTCATTGACTTCGTTTTCGTGGTACTACTTGAAAAAAAGTTAAGATTTTTTGTAATGTTAAATTCTCTCTTATTATAAGTTATAGGATAACTATATTTGGTATGTGCGTACCTTGCTGGGTCTTCATGCCCGTCAGACAGTTTTAACTTGACCTCGACCTCATTTCAGGGATCAGTGAACAAGGTCAAATTTTGGTGGTCAAGTCCATATCTCAGATACTATAAGCAATAGGTCTAGTATGTTCGGTGTATGGAAGGACTGTAAGGTTTACATGTCCAACTGGCAGGTGTCATCTGACCTTGACCTCATTTTCATGGTTCAGTGGTTATAGTTAAGTTTTTGTGTTTTGTGTCTGTTTTTCTAATACTATATGCAATAGGTCAACTATATTTGGTGTATGGAAATATTTTATAATCCATATATCAGTCGCGCAGGTTTTATTTGCCATTGACCTCATTTTCACGGTTCATTGCTTAGTGTTAAGTTTTTGTGTTTTGGTCTGTTTTTCTTAAACTATAAGCAATAGGTCAACTTTATCTAACCTTGACCTCATTTTCATGATTTATTGGTCAATGTTTAGTTTTCTTGCTTAATGTTAAGTTTATGTGACAGTTGTAATAAAGCTTTATATTTAGGACTATCAACTTAATATCAATGATTAGTAAAGAAGGCGAGACATTTGAGCGTGTGCACTCTTGTTTTTTATTTGGACCATTATACGTAAATGTTCAATTTCAATTTTTTCTTAGAAAACATTCATTCTAGGTCAGAAACCTATGATACATGTATATGTCAAATATTTTAATCACAATCCAAGGTCAGAGCTGTATGGCACAATTTATAGAAATTGTAAGTAGAATCATGGTTAGAAATACTAGATATGTACGGGGACCCATAGTTGTAAATTTCTGTGTCTTTATATACAAGTCTCTTGTGAAGAGTTGTTTCATTGGCAATCATACCACATCTTCTTTTTTAGCTCACCTGGCCCGAAGGGCCAAGTGAGCTTTTCCCATCACTTTGCATCCGTCGTCCGTCGTCGTCCGTCGTCCGTCGTCGTCGTCCGTCGTCGTTAACTTTTACAAAAATCTTCTCCTCTGAAACTACTGGGCCAAATTAAACCAAACTTGGCCACAATCATCATTGGGGTATCTAGTTTAAAAAATGTGTGGCGTGACCCGGCCAACCAACCAAGATGGCCGCCATGGCTAAAAATAGAACATAGGGGTAAAATGCAGTTTTTGGCTTATAACTCAAAAATCACAGCATTTAGAGCAAATCTGACATGGGGTAAAATTGTTTATCAGGTCAAGATCAATCTGCCCTGCAATTTTCAGATGAATCGGACAACCCGTTGTTGGGTTGCTGCCCCTGAATTGGTAATTTTAAGGAAATTTTGCTGTTTTTGGTTATTATCTTGAATATTATTATAGATAGAGATAAACTGTAAACAGCAATAATGTTCAGCAAAGTAAGATTTACAAATAAGTCAACATGACCGAAATGGTCAGTTGACCCCTTTAGGAGTTATTGCCCTTTATAGTCAATTTTGAACCATTTTTAGCTCACCTGGCCCGAAGGGCCAAGTGAGCTTTTCTCATCACTTTGCGTCCGGCGTCCGTCGTCCGTCGTCCGTCGTCGTCCGTCGTCGTCGTCCGTCGTCGTTAACTTTTACAAAAATCTTCTCCTCTGAAACTACTGGGCCAAATTAAACCAAACTTGGTCACAATCATCATTGGGGTGTCTAGTTTAAAAAATGTGTGGCGTGACCCGGCCAACCAACCAAGATGGCCGCCATGGCTAAAAATAGAACATAGGGGTAAAATGCAGTTTTTGGCTTATAACTCAAAAATCAAAGCATTTAGAGCAAATCTGACATGTAGTAAAATTGATTATCAGGTCAAGATCTATCTGCCCTGAAATTTTCAGATGAATCGGACAACCCGTTGTTGGGTTGCTGCCCCTGAATTGGTAATTTTAAGGAAATTTTGCTGTTTTTGGTTATTTATCTTGAATATTATTATAGATAAAGATAAACTGTAAACAGCAATAATGTTCAGCAAAGTAAGATTTACAAATAAGTCAACATGACTGAAATGGTCAGTTGACCCCTTTAGGAGTTATTGCCCTTTATAGTCAATTTTTAACCATTTTTCGTAAATCTTAGTAATCTTTTACAAAAATCTTCTTCTCTGAAACTACTGGGCCAAATTAAACCAAACTTGGCCACAATCACAATTGGGGTATCTAGTTTAAAAAATGTGTGGCGTGACCCGGCCAACCAACCAAGATGGCCGCTACAGCTAAAAATAGAACATAGGGGTAAAATTCAGTTTTTGGCTTATAACTCAAAAACCAAAGCATTTAGAGCAAATCTGACATGTAGTAAAATTGATTATCAGGTCAAGATCTATCTGCCCTGAAATTTACAGATGAATTGGACAACCTGTTGTTGGGTTGCTGCCCCTGAATTGGTAATTTTAAGGAAATTTTGCTGTTTTTGGTTATTTATCTTGAATATTATTATAGATAAAGATAAACTGTAAACATCAATAATGTTCAGCAAAGTAAGATTTACAAATAAGTCAACATGACTGAAATGGTCAGTTGACCCCTTTAGGAGTTATTGCCCTTTATAGTCAATTTTTAACAATTTTTCGTAAATCTTAGTAATCTATTACAAAAATCTTCTCCTCTGAAACCACTGGGCCAAATTAAACCAAACTTGGCCACAATCATCATTGGGGTATCTAGTTTAAAAAATGTGTGGCGTGACCTGGTCAACCAACCAAGATGGCCGCCACGGCTAAAAATAGAACATAGGGGTAAAATTCAGTTTTTGGCTTATAACTCAAAAACCAAAGCATTTAGAGCAAATTTAACATGTAGTAAAATTGATTATCAGGTCAAGATCTATCTGCCCTGAAATTTTCAGATGAACCGGACGACCTTTGTTGGGTTGCTGCCCCTGAATTGGTAATTTTAAGGAAATTTTGCTGTTTTTGGTTATTATCTTGAATATTATTATAGATAGAGATAAACTGTAAACAGCAATAATGTTCAGCAAAGTAAGATTTACAAATAAGTCAACATGACTGAAATGGTCAGTTGATCCCTTTAGGAGTTATTGCCCTTTATAGTCAATTTTGAACCATTTTTCGTAAATCTTAGTTATCTTTTACAAAAATCTTCTCCTCTGAAACTACTGGGCCAAGTTCATTATAGATTGAGATAATTGTAAGCAGCAAGAATGTTCAGTAAAGTAAGATTTACAAAAACATCACCATCACCAAAACACAATTTTGTCATGAATCCATCTGCGTCCTTTGTTTAATATTCACATAGACCAAGGTGAGCGACACAGGCTCTTTAGAGCCTCTAGTTCGTAAATCTTAGTAATCTTTTACAAAAATCTTCTTCTCTGAAACTACTGGGCCAAATTAAACCAAACTTGGCCACAATCACAATTGGGGTATCTAGTTTAAAAAATGTGTGGCGTGACCCGGCCAACCAACCAAGATGGCCGCCACAGCTAAAAATAGAACATAGGGGTAAAATTTAGTTTTTGCCTTATAACTCAAAAACCAAAGCATTTAGAGCAAATCTGAATGTAGTGAAATTGATTATCAGGTCAAGATCTATCTGCCCTGAAATTTACAAATGAATCGGACAACCTGTTGTTGGGTTATTGCCCTTTATAGTCAATTTTGAACCATTTTTCGTAAATCTTAGTTATCTTTTACAAAAATCTTCTCCTCTGAAACTACTGGGCCAAGTTCATTATAGATAGAGATAATTGTAAGCAGCAAGAATGTTCAATAAAGTAAGATTTACAAACACATCACCATCACCAAAACACAATTTTGTCATGAATCCATCTGCGTCCTTTGTTTAATATTCACATAGACCAAGGTGAGCGACACAGGCTCTTTAGAGCCTCTAGTTTTTATAAACACCATCAAATTCTAATATAAGAAAGTCAATTATGTTCAGAGTCAATTTAAAATTGTAGTTAGTTCTCTGACTTCTAGTTGCTTATATGAATACTGATATTTATTTTATCCATGCATTTACACATATTTTCCACGTTATGTCGATGGTTGTGATTGGCATATCCCCGAATCATGCTTCTCTCAATCCTGTTGCTTTTGTTACTCGAATAATTGAATCTCTCTCCGTGTCCAGTTTTCACCCACGCGAGGAGATCAGCGGAATATATAATAACGACTGAATTATTCGGGTTACTACTTTTGTCGTCTTTTCTTGATCCAATGGAGGTGTACTAATTGACATTTAGTCTTGGAAATAATGTTTTATTTATAGCATGAAACTTGGTTTTGAACAAACTTTCAGTATCTACTAGAACCTTTTATTGGTTTTTTTTTTATATATATATTGTCTTTTTGAAAATTATTTTGTGTGATCTTATAAGTCAATCCCTCTCGAACTGATTATTATAACAGTTTGTTCTTTTGTTGGGTTGGTAAACCACTGTCCTTGGATAGGAAGAGTAGATGCCCTCAAAAATGTTGAAACTCAGCACATTCTTCATGTGGGAGTAATCCAGTGGTTTTGACTACCATAATTGATTTTCGATTACTATGGCACTAAAAAATCTATAAAAATAGTTTCTCTATTGAATTGGTTAATACTTTGTCATCCGGGGGCCTTTACTGAACGGTATGAGTTTTGATTGTTGAAAGCAGTAAATTCAGATCCTTTTATCTTTATGGACTAATGTCTCATTTTCAATCTAACAGCTCTTTCCTGTTGTTTTTTTTCGCATTTCAAAAGAACATTTTCTGCTCAAATTATGTTTATTTGGGTTCATTTTTCAATGTCTATAGACTGTATAAGCCTCTTATAGTTGATGTTTTCCCCTCAGTTTTAGTTTGTAACCCGTATTTGCTTTATTATATCTCAATCGATTTATGGCATTTGAACAGCGGTATACTACTGTAGCCTTTATACATCTCCATAATTTTTCACATACAAAATATATAAAAAATCACCAAACATATTGTATAATTCAAAGACAAAGGACAAAACTAACCACAAACCTACGACTCCTCCGAAAAAAGATTGAATTTCCATTGTTTTGAACGTTTTCAACCAATCACGACTTTTTGGTGTACACTTTTGAAAATATTACACAGAATTCATAAGATTCTGAAACGGCAAATTGGCGAGAAGAGTTGCTTCCCGCGCGAATGCTAATTATTTGTTGAGAAGCATGGCCATCAATCACTTGTGTTCTCAATAAAACGAAATCAAGAATCTCCAGGATATAAGTTTAAAATAAGATTGTAATTTGTTACAATATATAATTTGTCACTGCATGTATCCGAAGGAGAAAGTATTTGTCGTGTCCATTCTTTGTATCTATCTTGTCTCTCTAAGAATAATGTGTGCAAAATGTTGGTTTCAGATGTTTTAAAATTCTTAGAATCAAGGTCTTATTCACATCGCCCCTAGATGCAAGAATATAGTTTATATCATATTTATTTTCCATAAATACATTTAAAGATCTTCTATATTATCCTCATTTTTTCAGATAAAGATTCGCAGTTGGTAAGTTAATTATAGTCAAGTATTTTCCTGGTTAGCTTTCTAACTTGAACAGATTAAAGCTCAAAAAGCCGTATTTAGACTTTATTCTACGATCATAAAGGAGCATCGTAACTTTTTTCAAGGAATATAATGAAAATATCTTTTTATCATCATGAATAAAATTGAGAATGGAAATGGGGAATGTGTCAAAGAGACAACAACCCGACCAAATAAAAAAACAACAGCAGAGGGTCACCAACAGGTCTTCAATGTAGCGAGAAATTCCCGCACCCGGAGGCGTCCTTCAGCTGGCCCCTAAACAAATATATACTAGTCCAGTGATAATGAACGCCATACTAATTTCCAAATTGTACACAAGAAACTAAAATTAAAATAATACAAGACTAACAAAGGCCAGAGGCTCCTGACTTGGGACAGGCGCAAAAATGAAGTATACAACAGGTTATAAGACTTGTGAAAAAACATTATAATACAGATTTACTGTTGTCTTCTTGTCAATCAGAGTCATATATTTCACGGACTAGTAAAATAATTGATGAGACTGCTCTATCAAGTATATTTGTAAAGAATCGGAATTTGGAAATACTGGACGCGGTATTTTTGGCATACAAGATATCTATGCGGATCAAATTTCAACGCAATGCCAAGCACGTATTTTATATCCCATTCTAAAAACTGGGGCTCATAATTTCGGGAAATTTTTGCAGATTTTGGTTAATGTACGGCCTTCAACACGGAGACTTGGCTCACACCGAACAACAAGCTATAAAGGGCCCCAAAATTACTCGTGTAAAACCATTCAAACGGGAAAACCAACGGTCTAATCTATATAAAAAAACGAGAAACACGTATAAATTACATAAATAAACGACAACTACAGATTCCTGACTTAGGAAAGGTGCAAACATTTGCAGCGGGATTAAACGTTTTAATGGTACCAAACCTCCTCCCTTTTTCTGAAACAATAGTATAACATCACAACATAGAAAAACACACGATAAAGTATCAATTGGTTTTGTTTACACATTGTTGTCAATATAAAGGAATTATATGCGACTGTCATACAAGTAAGCTATAAAACCAGGTTTAATCAACCATACATAAGAAAATGCCAGTACCAAGTCAGATATATGATAGTTGTGATCCGTTCATTTGATCTTTTAGTGTCAATGAGACAACTATCAATCCAAGTCTTAATTTAGAAAAGTAAACCATTTTGCACGGTTATTCGTCTACTTTTATTGAAAACTTCTGAAAAGAATGATACAAAATTAACAATTGCTGTCGACCGCTTTTCAGTAAATATGATTTGTTCGATAAAAATTGTCGACATTATTTTTCAAACTATTGTAATTTCGTCAAAAGAACCTTCCCCCCAAAAAATCATAAATAATATATATTTGAACTTCCATCACGAGATCTCTTTCTTCTTTTACCCTGTTTTCTGAATTATTTAAAAAGTGTCTTAACATTTCCTTTTTTTAATTTAGTGTTCGTCATATCAGTAAGATAAACAGTTAAATACAAAAAAAATATGATGTGTGATTGCCAATGAGACAACTGTCCACCAAACCCCAAATGTCGTAAAAGTAAGCAAACATTCCCCATTTCCATTCTCAATTTTAACTTTAAGTCACCGTATGGTCTCCAACGATGAACAAAACCAATACCAAACAGCAAGCAATAAAAGGCATCGAAATAAAAATTGAAAAAAATGATCAAAGAAAAAATCTAATGGCCTGATTTATGTACAGAAAATACGAAAAATCCCAGATATGATATACAGCAACAAACGACAACCACTGGATTATAAGTTCTTGACTTTAGACAAGCAGATACAGAATAGGACAGTGTTAAACATGTTTATTGCGCCCAATACTCCAAATAACCTTGGGCAATGGGATAACAGCGCAACATCAGAACAAACTATAAAATTCAATTGAAAAGGGCTTGAATCATCAGATCGACGCAGTTACACTCAGTTTGTAATATGACGAATGCCGAATTAATTTGGATGTTATCTGTTTCTACCATAACAAATGTTACGTTTGATCACGTTTTGTTTAGATAGACAAAAATGAGGTTTGAATGACGTAAAACTGGTTAAATCCCACGATATGTAACCATACGGAGGCAGGCTATCGTTTGTTTTTGTTACACTTCAGTTTTTCTGTTGCTTCGTTGTTTTCCTCTTATATTTGATGTGTTTCCCTCGGTTTAAGTTTGTTACCCGGATTCGTTTTCTCTCAATCAATTTATGACTTTTAAACAGCGGTATACTACTGTTGCCTGTAGTTATCAGGGCCATGTGTTTTCTCGTAGTCGGCTGTTATTGGTTGGTTAAATCTGTTGCACTGTCCAATATATAACTTCTGTTGTCCTTTTCATTAAACCAAGTGACCGGTGCTCATATAGTTTTCTCAATGTCCTCATACTTTAATCTAAGAGTTGTCCGAAATTTTATCGTTATGCAAGCAAATAGTAATCTAAAATATGTGACATGTTCATCAAAGATAACAGACTTATACAATTGTGTGCGCTAGAAGTGCATTTCTTCTACATCAGATTAATTAGTGGAGCTACAATGATGACTTGTATTTTTAATTTTGCGGCGTTTTTTTCCCTTCATTTTTGAGTAAACGGACAGAAAGTCACAGGACAAAAAGTCACAGGACATAAAGTAACAAAATTGATAGGACAAAAAGTCACAGGACAAAAAGTCACAAATAATTTGTTGACAATTGTTTGAATAAATAAGAGAAAGATCTTGAAATATTTTCTTTGTATTACATTTATTCATTTTTAACTTTAGGAAATTGTTCATAAGCCTTGATAAATGAACATTTATTAAATTTTAATCATGCAAAGGATGTTTTTCTTGGCACCATGAAGCCATTTAAGTACCAAGCCACTTTGACACTTTGTTTTCATAACAATTATGCGATAATTATTGATATTTATTAAATAAGTTTTAATTACAAAGTTGCTTTATATATAATAGTTTAAGAAAAAACTAAAATTATATTTTCAAAATGATTTTTTCTTGTCCAAAGACAAATAATCTAAAAACTGAATTGTGACTTTTTGTCCGTGACTTTTTGTCCTGTGACTTTCTGTCCTACATTCCGTTTTGCACGTTCATTTGAAAATAGTGATCAAAATGTATCGGTACAAAAACGTCTCCGATTAATTAGAAGGCCAATGAACCATGCAAAAAAGGGACAACACTCTTTTTTTTATACGACCAGACCACATTTTTTGCATCGTATAATGGAATTGTCAACGTCGTCGTCGTCCGAAGACTTTTTATTTTAAATTAGTTTCCAGGCAATAACTTAAGTATAAGTTAATACATGGATCTCTATGGAATTGTGCCATAAGGTTCAATTTCACAAAAGGAATGTTAATATCGATTTTAGAGGTTATTGTCCTAACTGTTTAGGAATTTGGGCAACAAGTGGAAAACAATCACTTTTCTTGTTTCGGGACAATAAAGGCAACAGTAGTATACCGCTGTTCGAATAACTTGTGTATAAGTGTATCGTGGAACTCTATGAAATTGTACCACAAAGTTTCAAAGTATACAAAGAAGGTTCGGATTTAATTTGGATGTTGTTGTCTATTGCCGTTTAGGAATTCGAGGCAATGTATCAACTTCACCTGTTTATTTTACATTTTACGGGTTTTGGGCCCCGTTTCAGTCAAACTAGGTCCACACAGGTAAAAAAACTAGCCTAAATTAAAACTTTGTTTGAAGTCAACATCAGTTGAATGTTTTTTGTCGAGCCTGCAACTTTAGTTGCAGAAAGCTAAACATAGAGATGTGATCCGGCGACGGCGGCGTTCGGGTGTTATGGACATTTTGCTGTTATAAAGCAACGTTTATACGATTGTCTAAAACAAGAACTTGATGCCCCAGTCCCACTAGACCACGATCGCACCACGCTCATCGCGATCTAAATTAAATTCAGATCGTGGTGAGGTCGCGGTATGAGCGGCATGAAAATGTAAATTTTCGTTGCTTTCACGATGCTACTACGTCCCCATTACGCTTCTACAACGATCCCGCTACGATTATAACACGTTCTCACCGCGCTTATTCTGCGACCTTACTACGCTTATCAAGATCTTTCTACGCTCATCACGTTCTCACTACGACCATACCACGAGTTATCCGATTGCAATACGATCTTACCACGCTTCTACTGCGATTATAGCACGTTCTTACCACGATTACACTACGTTCAAACCGCGATCTTACTACGCTCTCTGCAATAACGTCAACATCGTGTTCCATATCAATACGGTATCATTCCTTCAGTTCTATTTCTAATTAATGCGTAGATTTCTCGACAAAAATACAATCAAGCCACCAAAATCTACTAGAACAGGTGGGCGTGGTGTTAGGGTTGATGTAGAGGCAGATGGAGCTCTGATAGTAACGAATCTTGATCAAGTAGAGATGTCGGACCGACCAATCCGACCTAAATTACAACCTGTTGCTGGTCCATAAAGCTGAAATGACGATATTTTAGTGAACGATAGCATATATGAAACAGATGTGTCAATAGATATAGGAAGATGTGGTATTAGTGCCAATGAGACAACTCTCAATCCAAGTAACAATTTTTAAAAGTAACAATTATAGGCCAAGATACGGCCTTCAACACGGAGCCTTGGCTTACACCGAACAGCAAGATATAAAAGGCCCCAAAAATTACTAGTGTAAAACCATTCAAACGG
Organism: Mytilus edulis; assembly: GCA_019925275.1. Classification (NCBI taxonomy): domain Eukaryota; kingdom Metazoa; phylum Mollusca; class Bivalvia; order Mytilida; family Mytilidae; genus Mytilus; species Mytilus edulis. The sequence continues at coordinate 92,199,145 of CM034355.1, read as the reverse complement.
GAAAACCAACGGTCTAATCTATATGAAAACAAGAAGCATGGTTGAGCCGTTAGAGAAAATTGACAAGTCCCAATTACATACAGACAAACGAAACCTGGAGAGAATTAATATATTTTATGGGAAAATGACAATGGGAATAATGGTCGTAGTATGAACGTAGTCAGGTCGTGAGAAGAGCGTGACGAGGACGGCAAGGGCGTGCTAGAATCGTACTGTGGTCTTGAACAGCGTGGTATAGTCGTAGTGGAAGTGTAGTTTGGTCGCGGTGAGAACGTGATGATCGTAGTGAGGTCGTAATAACGTCGTAATGAGATCGTAGCGCAGTTTCTCCGGATAGAATCACGCTTTCGCTACGCTCTCACTACGATGGTACAGCGACCTTTGCGATCTTACTACGATCTTAGTGCGCTCTCACTACGCTTCTACTACGACCTGATTTGGCCACGACCGCACCACGATTGTTTTGAACATATTCAAAGTTGGTCACGCTCATCACGATCTTGAAGACCTCACCACGACCGTGATACGACCTTACTGCGATCTACACGATCGTACTACGATCATCAAAATTTGCATTTTTTTCACAGATCGTAGTGCGATCGTGGCCTAGTGGGACTGGGGTATTACATATGTCTCCAAAATGTTCTAATTATAAATATATGTTAGATAATTTTTGTCTGCAATTTTATTTATGCAAACCAATTCCAAATGTTTACAAAAAATGTATAACAAAAATAAGATTAAGTAGCCACAACTTAGCTATAGAAAATGGAAGATTTTATGGTATAACAAGAAATAATAGAATATGTACAGTACTACTTTTTGTAAAAATGATATAGAGGATGAGTTTCATTTCATCCTCAAATGTCCACGTTTTCAAGGTTTTAGAACAATTTATATTAAGCCATTTTATTGGAAAAAACCGTCGGTGTACAAATTTATTAAACTGATGAGTACTAATAATGTAAAAGAATTGTGTAATTTAGGTAAATTTATTTTTAGATCTTTTAAGCTTAGATCCGAAATGTTAAAATAATGTTTGTTTATCATTACAACACCTTCTGCTGTCACATAGTCTGTGTTTATGTATGTATTATATGTTTTATTGATGTTGATATAATTGTATACCTATAGTTTATATAGACTTTGGTAATAAAGATATATAGTCATTATAATACTTTAACAACGATATTTAATTATTTATAAATGTAATAAAACTCCAATTTGCCATCTTTGGATTATATAATGTACATTGGTTAGAAAAATTTAGTCAAATAGATATATATAAGCAGTACATACACTACAATATGTTATAGATAGTTACGATACACTGACAAACTATGATAAATAGTTGTTGTCCATCGCAATAACATGCATTCAATATCCTATAATACAACGCTTAAATGCTTTGATTTTAATTTTTTTATTATCATAAACATAACTTTCACAGGTTACAGTTTGAAAATGTTCAAAAGTTTATGTTTTTTTTCTTGCATGTAAACAATGTTTTGATGTGTTGTGACCTTTTTTTGAAAAACGGATTTTTTTAAGCTAAGTAGTATTTTCATGACAGTATCACAAGTTAGTAGGTTTCTAACTTCACCACCAGACATTTTTAATTGTTTTGATTACTTTTTTTCAGTTATTAGATGACATAAAAGGTACCGACGCTTTTAAGTTGATTTCACTCTTTAAGAAGGAACTTAAAGAAAGTGAAACAAAACATATGATTACCGTAGTACAAATTGCAAATCCTCCAACGATTAAAATTATAGGGAAAGAAAGCGAAAGGAGAGTCGCAAAGGCAGTTAAAGAAAGATGGCTTGATCTATTAAAAACACTTCATCATGACGTTATATCAGGAAATACCATGAAAACACTTACTAATGTGGAAGAAATTATACAAAGGCATACTTTAGAAGATCGTGTAATTCCCATTCAGTGCATACCACCCCATGAGAAAAAAGTCAGGATTTTTAGCAAAAAAGAGAGTTGTATAGAAATGGTTAAGCATGCATTCGATGATCCTGATCCGTGGGCTGAAAATGTCTCAACTACCCCGTTTCCTAAGGTACTTACAAATTCTCAGAGACGGCGACAGAAAGATAATAATGTTGCTTCATTCCCGAGTTTTGATGCTGACATCACGTTAAAGTTCGTCACTAATGAAGGATTAGTCGTGAAAGTATACAAGAAACCAATTACTAGGTTAAATGTAGATGCCATTGTCAATGCAGCCAATGACATGTTAGGAAATTATGGTGGCGTAGCAGACGTTATATCTAAAGCAGCTGGATATGAAATGGAAAAAGAATGTAAGGAAATAGTACGAAACTATGGGAAACTTAGGGACGCAGAAAATGAAGTCACACGTGCCGGTAACTTGCCTTATAAAGGCATCATTCATGCTGTTGGGCCAAGATGGAGTGACTACAGGAGTAAATCAGAGTGCCTTAATGTCCTTGTGAAAACTGTTACAAAAGTATTAGAATCAGCCAAAAGGAAGCAGTTTTCAACAGTTGCAATGCCGCCAATTAGTTCAGGTATGTATTAATTTTAATGAATGTGATTATTACTGATACATCATTACCGGGACAACTGGGATATTGTCATATTATTATCAGTTGCATCAGTATCTCAAGTCTATTTGGTTTATTTTCATGCTACTTTGGCATATCAAGATTAATTTGGACCACAATATTTAAAGTCATAAACAAAGATCTGCAGGAGCCACTTCTACATGAGTTGCCGTACCGGTTTTTGATCATACTTTTAAACTGCTCACGGAGCGCTACAGGCAGCTCATTCAAGAGTGTAGCTCCAGCATACCTTGATGAATGAAGTCCAAATTGTGTTGTTCTCGCATGTGGAACTTCAACAGTCTGTTGATTTCTAAAAGAGTAAGGTACATTTTTAGAATTTTAAAATAATATTATGGTGATAAACCGGTGACTCTTTGTGTAGTATTTTTAAAACTTCTATTGCCATCATTTGGAGACATCTTATTTTTAAAGAAGGTAAACCAGATTTTAACAAAACAGTTTCATAGTCACAACTAACATCTTCCTAGATGAACCTTCTTGTATTTTTTTTCTATTTGTTTAGTGTTACTCGTTACTCTCCCCACGAGAATGCCAAACCATAGGACGTGATAAATAGTTAACCTTCCCAATTTAGATAGATGTTTCCCTTTTTAGTACATTTAACTGTCCTAATGCTTTTTACAAATTTCAGAAATATGTGTTTTAAACTTAATTTGATAATCTGTTGTCACCCCCAGGAGCTTTACCTCAGTGTCACATAAAATGTCATTCCCATCCAAATTGAATTTGATGTTCCCCCTTTTAGAAATGTATCCGTATTAGCTTTCATTTTATAATAAGCAAACCAATCTATTAAAACTGCACTTTCATTTTCCAAAGATCTTACTAATACGTTGAGATCTGGTCCTGAGTGTGACAATGTATTGTCATCTGCATAGTTGTACAATTCAATTTCTGTAATAAAATTGAAAATGTCGTTTAGAAAAATATTGAAAAGCACAGGACCCATTACTTTTTGTAAATAATTTGCCAGGTTCAAAAATATGCCCCAACTTTTACACATTCTTTTCTGTTCGACAACTTGTTTTTGTCAATAAGTTTAAGTGCCTCTTTTTGACAGGCCATATGCCTTCAACTTTAACAGTAAGTAATGGACAATCAAAGGCCTTCGAAAGGCCCAGAAGAACAACTGCAACATATAAAATTTGGTCGACTGTTTTTCCATTCCTGAATGACTTTAAGAAGTGCTGTATTACAGCTAGAGCCAGGTCTAAAAGCTGACAAAGAAGGATGAAACATCTTATACTATTAAATAATCTATATATAAGCCTCTGGTAGGAGGCTTAGTTTAACACCACCGGTAGTATACTAAAACGTCTATAGTTTCCTGATACTGACTAATCTTTTTATGCAATGGAACAACCTGTGCTTCCTTTAGATGTTAAAGGTAATAACTCCTTTTATTTAAACCTTTTATATCTGAAAACTGAAATTCTCTATCAGAAAGATATATAAAAAAAAGTCAAGCCTATTGTACGACAACATACACGTGTTTACATATTTACAATACGGCAACTAGTGCAACTTGCTATAGTTTTGTTATATTTCTATACCGTCCTCTTGAACCACGCTGAAATACGATACGTCCATTGTTCATTTTTCATTATTCAAAATTCCTTTTTCAAGAATGGTATTATATGTTTAAATACTAAATTCGCTTGACAGCATGTCGTCCATGGTTAAATAATACAAGGCTAGTACCAGGGCCGTAACTACATTGAGGCAAATGAGGCAAATGCCTCAGGTAAAAAAATTTAAAAAAAATGAAACAAAAGGTTGTTTTCACGGAAAGTGTCTTGCAAGAAGCAAGTTCTCTTCACTCTCTGGTGTATCCCCTGGATGTTTTTCGTTATCCATGTTTCCATTTTCCTTTTAGTTTTCAGGGTTGATGGTCTATTGTTTGTACTTCTGTGTTCCGGGTTTGTCTTTTGTTCATTTATTGTCCTACTTTATGACTATAGTCTGAGGGTTGATTTTCATTTGTAAACGTGGTTTTGCAATGTTGCATGTCCACTGATGTCCAGAATTGTGCGAGAAATATATTTTAAAAACATGCGATGCTACACAGTGGACACAATAAAAAATTGTCCTTTCTGCATGGATAATTGAAATTGATATCAAAGAATACAAAACAGTTTGTTTTATTGTAAATAAAACTAGATAGCTGACATGGTTTGAATTAAAGTAAGGTCACATATTTCCCGGTATCAAATACATGAATACATATGAAATAATTTGAAGAAAAAAAACAAGGTATTCGGCCATGTATGACCTTTTACATCGAAAGGTTAAACTTCGTTAAGTAGTGTTGAGACCCTTTAACAGATAATAAAGGAGTATGGGGACATAATCACACACAAAGTCAATGCGTAGAAAAAATACAAATGATCAATGGTCAAAGTTTGTGTTCCTGCTCTTCATCTTCAACAACACTTTTAAAGAATCATTAATACCGTAAAAGATCGAAAACAAGGCGAAGATGTTCCCTAGTGTGGACTTGAGCAGTACTAGTACTTAAAGTATAATACTGCAATGTCACTATATTTAAATCTAGTCATAAAAAATCACCAAAGTCTAATCACAATACTAGACAAGAACAGACAGACAGATACGGTATTAATAATTATGAAAATTACGATTTTTGCTTTATCCTACATATCGGTCTTTTAATGTTGTCTCTTATACCTAAAAGTTTTAAATTACAATGAATCTTTGTTTTTGCCTTTGAAACCTGATTGTCAAAAAAATATATAAAAATTAAGTATGCCGTTTCAATGCAAGAAAGAGTCTGGGAAACGCTCAGAATGCACGATTTTGCGTTATTTTTCTCAGAGCTTCTGGGGGGCGGCCCCCAGACCCCTCGCCCAAAGGCGAATATATTTTGCCTCACTATTAAAAGAGGCTAGTTACGGCCATGGCTACACTGTAAAAAGTCTTATAAATTAGGCCGTTAGTTTTCTCGTTTGAACTGTTTAACATTTGTCATTTCGGGGCCTTTTATAGCCGACTATGCTGCATGGGCGTTGCTCATTGTTGAAAGCCGTACGGTGACCCATAGTTGTTAATTTCTTAGTAACTTGGTCTCTTGTGGAGAGTTGTCTCATTGACAATCATACCACATCTTTTAAGTCTTATTTTTATATTTTAAGAACGATTGCAGCATACAAAAACATAAACGTTTCTAGATGAATACATTTTATGTTAATATTTTACCCGTACTTAACACAATATACGTTCAATTTACTGTCCATAAATTAAATCATTTGAATTAATTTACAGTATATAACTTGTATTGCCAAGTCTGTTCGCATCAGATATGAGATGCAGTTTAGTGTAGACAATTTACATGTAAAAAAGGAAGACAAATCATTTTTCACCCTTCCAGTCATGAAATTTGATAATAAAAACAGTTGTTAATTTAGAATTCACTTGAATACGCTACATAAAACAGTGGATAAATGTTTTAAAAAGAATTGTAAAACAATTGAAAGGTCTTTCCTGTAAAATTGATGTTTTTGTAATGTATTTTGTTCGACCTTTCGATTGATATACGACAAGCATACCTTCTGAAACTTTTCGCTTTTACACTTAATGACCCCATCCACTTACATTTTCGAGATTGGAAATATGATATATGTAATGTAGACTTGATGATCTTTCATTTGATATGCGACAACACCATGTTTTAGAAAGTTTTGATTTTTGCACTTAATAACCCCATCCGACTCATATTTGGAGGACAGGAATTTGATATTTGAAATGTAAATGATAAGACCTTTCATTTGATATACAACGACCTTATCTTAATTGATTTTTTTTTTGCACTCAATGACCCACAACCTATTTTTGGGGACGTCAATTTGATATTTGAAATGTACACTTTATGGACTTTCATTTGATATGCGACAACCCAACCATCTGAGAAGTTTGATTTTTTTGCACTAAATGACCTCATTCTTCCCACTGGGAAGAAAAAGGAGTTTAAAATTTTCATTTATGAGTAGAGCTCATTAAGACCTTCAATTTGATATATCAAATGACCTCATTCGGCAAAGTGCCAACTAACAATGATACAATATCAAACTTATGAAACTTATAAAGTCAGTGCAAAACATGAAAATTTTAAATGATTTTTTTGAGTATATTTTTCGTTTAATGTTTTTGATATTTTGTCAAACATATAACCATGTTAAACTCTTTAATTTCATAAAATTTTAGGTGGTAAGCTGTTGTTGATTCAGAAAAACATGCCTCCGCTCGCCAAATTTCAAATTGCATTATCTCTAAAACGACAATAGATATCTCAAATCTGTTAAATGATAAATGATCTGCATTTGAAGAACAGCATTGTAGTAAAATTTTGGGACAATTCCGAAGTTCATCAAGGTCACAATGAATCATCAAATATATGATGCAATACAAAACTTGAGAACCGGAAGTCGGAGAGACATGGGACTACCACCATTCAACTCAGCAACACTTGACCTTTCAAATATCAGAAGGTCAAGGTCATAGTTCACTTGAAAGGTCAAGGTCAAATTTCATCATGATCTGACATTGACCTCAAATTGAAGGTCTTATACTACTGATAATTTTTGCAATATATAGTAGGTTGATATATGTTACCATTAAAAATATACACACACAATTCTATACTTTTAAGAATCATCCCGTCGTAACTGTTGAACAGACGGTCGGACATTTTTGGGCTTATTGTATAAAATGTAGACCTCGTTGAGAGGAACATTTTATACGCTGTATGTATGCAGCAAACTCTTATTGGTTTTTTTTAATATGCAAGATTGAAATTGCAGCTTAATTATTTTTGCACTCAGTGACCTTTGACATTGGGTGCAAATTATAGGTCACATGAACTAAAGATTATTGGAGAAGGTTCTAAGTGTCTACGACTGCCGGTCCCCGAATGATATTTTTTCAAAAATTATGTATAATCTTTCAAGAGAAATAACTCCCTATAAGTGTTGATAACAAAATAATTGTTTATGTTTATTAACATTGTCATCTGTTCCTGTACATGTTGCCGTTTTCAAATCGATTCTATATCTAATACTTTTTAAGAAGGATGCAATTAAAAGAAAATTGCTTCAAGGGGATATAATTCTCATAGGGGATGATGAAATCCTATGCAGCCTCATATGGTAATACATCATGATGAGATCTACCAATTGTCCAAATAAAGTCATGATATCTTTAAATAAAAGAGGGGTGGGGCATGTTGAAAAAAATCAATAAAAGGGAGATAACTTCTAAATGAGACGATTAAATCCTACAAAATTTCATCTGCCAAAAGTTCATGATGAGGTCTATCGATGGTTAAAATTTGGTATTGATAACTCCAAGAGAAGAGGTAGGAGAGCGTGCCAAAAAAAAAGACCCAAGCAACATAGTACAAAGTACTGTCACAACATAGAAACATAAAGACTAAGCAACCCGACCTTTTGCACCTTTGCGGTGTCGTTGACAGGCCACTTGAATGAATGAATGAATGCTAACATTAACATGCAAAGTCAAGTTTTATATTACATACACATTTAATGTCATCTATAGACTACTTGAACTCTATTAACCATGTGAGAAAATATTATTAATTAAATTTCGTTTTCTTGATAATAAGGTTAGTTTCTTATGTTGTTAAATCACTGTTTCAAGTGGGAATATTTGATCGCCATCAAGCACGTCAATGTTTGTCATATATGTTTTTTGGTTTTGGTTTATCGTTTTATCATAAATCAGGCAAATTTTTATACAGTCGTATATTGGTATCACGTCGTCGTCATCCGAAGACATTTGGTTTCCGATGTATATAAAACTTGACTTTGCATGTTAATGTAAGCATTCATACATTCATTCAAGTGGCCTGTCAACGACACCGCAAAGGTGCAAAAGGTCGGGTTGCTTAGTCTTTATGTTTCTATGTTGTGACAGTACTTTGTACTATGTTGCTTGGGTCTTTTTTTTTGGCACGCTCTCCTACCACTTCTCTTGGAGTTATCAATACCAAATTTTAACCATCGATAGACCTCATCATGAACTTTTGGCAGATGAAATTTTGTAGGATTTAATCATCTCATTTAGAAGTTATCTCCCTTTTATTGATTTTTTTCAACATGCCCTACCCCTCTTTTATTTAAAGATACACGCCCCAACCGGCAGTTTGTCATTTTACATGGTTGTAAAATGAAAAGTCATGTTACGTTTTTAGGTAATTTTGTTGCATTCTGGTATGAATTGTTGCATTTTAGCCGTAACGGATACTTCCGATTGAAATTCAGATGACAGACATCTATGATTTTAATTATTTAAACTCAACATCCTCAAAATTTGATCGTTTGAAAATTTATTTTTCAGTAATGAAAAAAGTTCTAGGGTCGGGGAGGGGGGGGGGGGGGGGGGGGTGTTAAACTCGGGTCGAAGGGTCGAGGTGGGGTTAAACTAGGGTCGGTCGGGTAACTGGAAATTTAATTTTAGCCATGATTATCTATGTGTTTTTCTATTTTAAGACTTTTTTAATGTATTTAAATGGGTTATTTATGGTTGCAATCTCAATTAGAAATAAACTCATCATAGATACCAGGATTAAAATTTTTATTTACGCCAGACGAGAGTCTTCAGTGACGCTGGAATCAAAAATGTTTAAAAGGCCAAATAAAGTACGAATTTGAAGACCAAACATTCCTAAATGTTTTGCCAAATTGATGTTGCTAAACGGCGGAAATGGAAAACGGAACGGAAACGGAAACGGAAAGAAATTTTTATATAGACGGAATTTAAGGGGAGGGAAAAAAGAACTATGAACATCAATAGATCTTGCTGGTAATTTTTGCTATTCAAAGTTTCTATCTATTTATCATATATTTCATTATAACAGGCGAACATGTAAGTGAGAAAATTCGTCAAATAAGGTCGATAACTCCTAGTCATTTGACCGTTTTGACGTGAATGGACATAAGGTAGAGCTCAAGATTCTAATAAAATTGAGAATGAAAAATGTCAAAGAAGCAACAACCCGATGAAAGACCAGACAACATCAGAAGGCCACCAATTGGTCTTCAACGCAGCGAGAAAATCTCGCACCCGGAGGTGGTATCAGCTGGCCCCTAAATAAAATTATGTACTAGTTCAGTGAAAATGGGCGTCACACTAAACTCCAAAACATATAAACTAGACTAACAAAGGTAAGAGATTCCTGAAATTGGGACAGGCGAAAACATGCGGAAGGGGGGAGGGTAAACATATTTTGTGAGATCCCAACCCTCCCCCTATACCTCTAGCCAATGTAGAATTAAGAAACACATATGAAGCAATACACAGTAAACCTAATTTTAAAAGAAGTCCGAGTCCGATGACAGATTAGACATGTTTTTCACACAGTTTTTAAACTAGATACACCGATGATAATTGTTGCAAAGTTTAACCAAAACTATCGGGCCACTCCTTAAAAGCCATATGTTCAATAACATTTGGCCCAGTAGTTTCAGAGACTGAGCCTGGACATTTTGTAAAAGTTAACAAAGACGAAAATCGGACGACGAACGCCAAGTGATGAGAAAAGCTCACTTAGCAGGACCCAGGTCAGTTAAAAAAAGAACTCTCAAAGTATACCACTAAAGACTAAAGCAGTTCTTAGTACTAGCAGAAAACGACCATGACAGAGCAAAAATATTGAATGAATATATCACTATAATTGTATCAACTAAGAAAACATCAACTAAATATGTACCACTAAATAAACCGTTCCATACAAATTGGAAAGACATAATAACTTAAGTATGTACGAAAACAAAATTAGAATATTGATTCAATACATAAAAAGTATGAGGGCCAGACGAAATAGGTTATAGAATGTTAAAAAAAATATAAAATGAATTAGCAGCTATCATATTATTATTCACCATTTTTTCAACAATCATCAATTCCATCATGATACGTGATGAATGGACAACAGGAGACATTTGTGCATTTCCGCTATTCAAGTATGAAGTATCTCAAACATGCATTCACTGCAGGATGCTGCAACATATAGTATGCTCCAACATAATGCGTTATCGTCTAGATTATTATAGTACCATCAATGGTTACGTCTTAGATGCATGATTTTTTGTTGGTTGTTAGTGGCTTTGAACTAGCTGTCAGTTAACTGCGAGTACTACCTAGTGTCTTTTTGCTGTTGGGATGTACAAGTACCCGGCCATGTCCACTTCAAGTTAATCTTATGTTGTAATGTTATACCACTGTCCCAGATTAGGGGGAGGGTTGGGATCCTACTAACATGTTTAACCCCACCACATTCTGTATGTATGTGCCTGTCCAAAGTCAGGAGCCTGTAATTCAGTGGTTGTTGTTTGTTTATGTGTTACATATTTGTTTTTCGTTCATTTTTTGTACATAAATAAGGCCGTTAGTTTTCTCGTTTGAATTGTTTTACATTTTCATTTCGAGGCCATTTATAGCTGACTATGCGGTATGGGCTTTGCTCATTGTTGAAGGCCGTACAGTGACCTATAGTTGTTAATTTCTGTGTCATTTTGGTCTCTTGTGGAGAGTTGTCTCATTGGCAATCATACCACATCTTCTTTTTATATATTTACGTTAATGTCGCAGTTGCAATTACATGTAATTGCGCCAAAAAAATCGTTAGAACACCTTACAGATATATTTATTTCATATTTTGAAAACGCCCCATATAAACTATTAAATCAAAATTAAACAGCTACAGGAAACCAGGTAAAACACATGCAATGTTGGATTTACTTATTCCTATGCTTCCGCAAGCAAAGAGTCGTGGTAAATTGAACAACATCAAACAGGTCCAACAGACCGTTGATTCTGGGGTATCTCAAGGAACTGTTCTGGTCAGGTGTTATTAAGTAAATGATATCAGTGATATCTTGAAAAAATTGGGTGTATGGCCAATAGAAACATCAAAATGATCAGATGCGTAGTGTGAATTAAAGTATCATTTCCGTCATAAAAAAGAACAGAGCAGAATGAGTTTTCAGTTGTCTTGACATAACACCAAAATCATTAAAAACTACCAAAATTAAAAGTAACTTTCAAATTTCAATATTCCTCTTGTGTGAATGAATATGTCTATGTTAACGGGTGTAACATGTGCAGCTGAATCAATTTACCCTTCCGGAGCAGCTGAGATCACCCCAAGTTTTTGGTAGGGTTCGTGTTGCTCAGCCTTTAGTTTATATGTTGTGTTTTGTGTACAATTGTTTGTCTGTTTGTCTTTTGGTCTTTTTGGCCTTTTTTTTTTCTTTTTTAGTAATGGCGTTGACGGTTTGTTTTCGACTTCTGAGTTTGAATAACCCTTTGGTATTTACCGCCTATCTTTCTAGATGTTTTCTTCTATAAATATAGTAAAACAGAATACTGAATTAGTGACACTATTTTCACTTAATATAATATTATGAAACAAAATTCACGGCTACTTGAGAGATATTGAATTTTAAGAGAAGAATTAAGCAAGATATTTAAAAAGTAGCGTGAACAATTTGTTTTTGAAAAACTTGGGACATGACTACGAAAAACTTCGTGGGGGCACTGTGCAAATAGTATATATCCATGTAGGCTTCTAATTGTTCGCCACATTTTGCACATCAATTCGTATTAATTGATTTAAATTTTTCTATGTAAATACAAAACACTGAACATACATCAGTATTGCAAGGATTTACTATACAAATCCTTGAGTATTGTAAAAGTTGAGAAAGGATTTGTATAGTGAGAGATTTTGTCATTTTTTTCTTCATAAAACTAAAGTATATACAAGTTTCTATTATAGTTTCCATATCGGATTTTGTCCATACACCATTGTCCTATTAGGTTTCTTTTAGGTTTTCTTTCCATTATACAAGAAAAGATACAACGAAAATCACCAATGCAGAACAACGCAACAAGATACACCACATCACTAATTTTGTTTCAAGGCAATTAAAAAAAAAACAAAGAAGAAAACTGATGCAAAGGATTTCCCCCAAGTTTATTACTTCACATTCGATTTATAGAATCAAGGCCGATGTCAATCTTTTATAGGCCCATAGAGATTTGTTTCGTGTTGTTGGGTTGCTATCTTATTGCCATTGATCAAAATTTAAAAAAGAAAAGAAAAGTCGAACAGACTATCCTGAATCGCATGAACTACGTACACAGGACTTTATCAAATATTTCAAAAACATAGTCTCATCATCTCCTGGTAATTATTTCAATACTTTATGCTTTGAAATCTTTTATTTTAAATTCATTCCTCTGGTGTTTTTTTTCTTGTGAACATGTGAAATACTATATAAAACATGCCTATGTAATCTATTCCTCAGGTAGAAAATTTGAATTGAGATTATAACCATATCTTGAAGGAAAGAATTTTGTTTTTGCAAAAAAAACGGGGAGATGTTACAAAAAATGGGAGTGTGGACAATTTGTTCTCAAGATTTCAGAAATTTAAAAGAAAATTTTCCTACAATATTATTTGTTTTTTTACCAAAAAAGGGGGGGGGGGGGCTCAATTCGCAACAGCATAGTGTATTGCACAAAAGCCCCCCAAAAAATATATAAATTCAAATAACATAACCAATTCAAGTTCTTTGACTATAGTTACTCTGTGTCAGAAACCTATTATGTGACAAATATTTAATTACAATCCAAATTCAGCCCAGTTCCTTAAATCATCTTCATTTAGACTCTGTTGGACAATCAGTTGATAAACAATCTATCTATTTATAGCGCATACGCTATCAATTCATGTTAACCAATTTGTTTAAAATTTTCATATTTGATGTATAAATACTTAAAGGTTTAGCCAAATTAAAAAAAAGTCGGAAACAAGCAATTCCTCATTGTCGTTGTCAATTGTGATAACAATGCATGGACACGAAGGTAAATATCAACATTTTCGCATCGGGATGACATCGGTAGATTGTCGATTGTCATATAATCCGATATAGACATACATATAAATATGATGGATAGCGACCACCTGCAATTGGATTTTTCTAGGTCAGTTTGATATCATGTTATAAGTTAATACATCATGGTAATCATTGTGTTAACTTGTATAAGAATGATTTGTTGTGGATGTCAGTCAATGACATTGTTCATCCTTGTTTCACTTTCAATGTTTCGATTCTTTTACTTTTGATTACTGAAATCCAAGACGCGTATTTGCGTGTGTAACCAATGTACAGCTATGGGGTTGACTTGAAGTTCGAATTAAGGATGTATTCTTCTGACTTTTCAGTCTCGTTCAGTCTAGTTGAAATCTCGTTCTTGAGTAATTTCCAAAACATGCGATAGAAGTGGAAAATATTATAATCAAACATAAATCTGTGAAAAAATTCTGTATTTACAATGAATGGTTTTTGATTAACCTATTTTTCAAATTTTGCGACCAATCAAGTCAGTATTTTTAGCCAAAATTTTGAGAAAATGGGTGAGGGATACAAAAAACGATTTTACAAGAATCATGTACATCCCATATCATTTTGGTCTGTTCTAATTTCTTAGATATGTATTTTTTCAATCATTTATAACAAAAAAGTTGAAATAATATGCATTTTGTTCTTAAAACTAAGAAAAATCACAAAAATACAAAATTGACAGCATGGTAAATTTTACACCAAAAAGCGTCAAAATATGATAAAACTTTCTTATATTAACACCTACCTATAGTTTTTGTAAGTAAAACATATTCAGATTGGTCCACTTCATCTTTATGGAAAGTATGAACAAAAGTTTAATTGTGGAACAGTTATTTTTTTCACGATAATAGCCCAAAAATAGGTAAAAATCGATGAAAAATGGGAAAATCATCAAAATTGGGCATTTTCAAAGGGCCGTAGCAAAAAAAGAAGTGCACCACCATATGATTTTTATGAGCATTATACTACAGAAGATAGACAATACAGTTGTAATGATATTTTAAGATTATTTTAATTTTATCTATTTGTTTATACGTTAGATTTAGAAATTATAATGCACCGTTAAAGTTAAGAAATATAGTTACGTAAAATATAATAATGACTGGTGAAACTCGGATTATATCTTGATGAATAAATTCTTTGGAAAAAATGCACTAAATATTTGTAAGCTGGAAAGCATTGGTATGTATGTGTACATCACAAATCCCTTTATTATTTATTATCTTTACGGTGAATAATATCATCTTCACATTAAGTATATTGCAAGACGCTGTACAAAGTTCTGCAATTCGTCTGACAGTAAACAATAACTGTTTGGGTCTCCACTCTTTATCAAACATCTTTGATAGCGAAAAGTTAAATCACAAAAATACTGAACTCCGATGAAAATTCAGAGCAAAAAGTCCCTAATCAAATGGAAAAATCAAAAGTTCAAACACATCAAACGCATGGACAACTGTCATATTCCTGACTTGATACAGTAGAAAATGGTCGATTAAACCTGTTTTTACGATGAATCTCTCACTTGTTTGACAGTCGCATAAAATTTCATGATATTGGTAACGATGTGTGAACAAAATAAAAAGACATAATAGGTAAAAAAAAAATCAAAAATAGGGGTAAATAAAAAATAGAACAGAGCTACGTCATATGTATCAGAGAAACATTAAAAGTACATATGAAGTCGCACTATCATGATTTAAAACCTTGACTGGATAGGGAATGAAAAACCTTTTGAATAAATGGTCAGCATAATGTCGGAGGGCGGTCCACATATAATTTTGATGGTACCAAGTACACAGTTTTTAAGTATAACACAAAATCTTGCCTATGTTTGCTTTGTAATGGCATAAAATTAAAGCACTGCACATAAAGAAAGTGGATTGTTTACCTTGTTTTGTTCTTTCATTATTATTGTGCACATAACGTTCATTTCACTTTAACATTGACGTGAGCTCAGCTTAAAGTATCACCCCCTATAGAAATACAACAATACAACAGGCTTGACAGTGATTCTTAGTTTGTCAAGTCTTATTGCATATTTTGTTTTTCAAACTTTTATCCCGAGCGAAGATTACGAAAGTATTGTCCATACAAACGCCCGCTTAATAAAAAAGAAGTTTTATGAGGAACATTATTATACAAAGGCAAAAGATATACAATGGTTCTAAAGACAAACATCAATTACTTAATAAGTAACACAACTAAAGTAGTTTGATATATAACAGAATATGATTGCAAGACAAAGATGCTTGGATGATGGAAGTCAATTATGATAAGCGGCTCAAACAATTCCTAGGACTACATGTTGTGTTGGAGTTTTTTTGTTCAAATATGCAAATATTATAGGACATTTTGTTACAAACCTGTGATATTTTTTTCAAGTCTGAGAACGTTGTCATTGATAAATTAATGAGGACTTGTCGTAGTCATTATGCAAGTCAAAATACTTAAAAGTATCATTGGATTAACTTTCCTCCCGAAGGTAATTGCGTTCAGCAGATGCGGTTATTGTAAATGTCTTAAAAAGCTAATTCTATAAACGTTAACTGTAATTATTTCCCTCGCTGGAAGAGGACGATCCTAATATCAAGGTTATAGTTGAAAATATATTTCAATTTGTCATAAAATGTGGTATAAATTATACCGTAAAGAGATTTCCAGATTCTAAATTAAATGCTTAATATACGATTTCAATCTTATTTGGATATATGTTTATATTGGTGAAAGATCTCTATCATTTTTGATGCCACTATGTCTTGAAAATATGTAATACTTAGCATTATTATATAAGTGATTCTCTTTTACAGGGATATTTGCTGTCCCAAAGCTAATGTGTGCTGCCATGTATTTGAAAGGCATATTTGAATTTAGTAAGCAAGGCT
Source organism: Mytilus edulis (assembly GCA_019925275.1). NCBI lineage: Eukaryota > Metazoa > Mollusca > Bivalvia > Mytilida > Mytilidae > Mytilus > Mytilus edulis. Next base: position 92,182,714 of record CM034355.1, on the reverse strand, counting down.
ATTTAGATTCACCGAAAGAATTCCATATCATCGACATTCATGATGAAGTGCTTGATATGATAAAGGAATGGTACACAAAGTATAAAAAGGATCCAACATGTATTGAAGTTAGCGCTGTGCTGAAGTCTTCCGATTCAGACCACCGTAGTCCGTTAAATAGACCACCAGCTTGGCAACATGATGAAAGAGGAAACAAAAGAAAATCTGATAACTTCTCAGAGTCTCAAAGGCGTGCGGGGCACGTTGGCAAAGAAGTTATGCAAGCCAGAGCTGCCGATCCCGGACCCACAACAATAAAAGTGGTAACAAAGTTCTGTGGAAAAACCGATATCCTTATCTACACAGGAAACGTTCTACAGTTAAAAGGGATAGACGTTGTTGTTGTCAGTGAGGACGGTCTCATGAAAGGTGAAGGAGGTTTGTCAATGGCATTGCTAAATGCTGGTTGTGATCGGTACAAGAAAGAACACAAAAAATTGAAACCTTGGATCCTGGAACATAAGCAAAAGACTGTTTTATTAACATCAGGAGGAGACAAATTACCATTTAGACATGTTTTGCATGCCATCCTTAGAAGACAGATTGCTGAACAAGAACAGGTGTTTCAAAGAAAATTACAAACCACAATTGACAATGTTTTGCTGCAAACGAATTTGCTGAATATTAAATCGAAGAAAGGCATAACAATTGTCTTACCAATGATTGGCCTAGGTATGTTTTTAATTTTTAGAATTTATTTCGTAGTATTGTTTTAAACTCGAGAACTACTGAAAAGACATTGATTGTCGAAATGGAACAGTACAATTGATTGCTATAATAACAAAAACACTGGATCGATACATCTGCTGGTGGACTGTTAGTATCTGACGATGTCGCCAGTACTTCCGTTCTGACACGAAAATACAGATATTTTTAAAATGTATTTTCTTTTCTTTTTCAATTTAAGGAAATCGTTTTTGTTTATTATTTCTTATTGGGATTTGTTTGTACGTATAAATCCTCATCGGTAACATCAGCCTTCAAAGTTTGTTTAATTAAAAAAAAATTGCATTGAATATTTCGAATTGTCGAATGCAAATCTGGTGAAGAAAAATTGGTACTTTTGATTAATGTGATTTGCATTTCATATCACAGATTTTGTCATCAAATATCTTTTATTTTTTCTTCAGGTCTTCATAATAATGATTTTTATGAAATGCAGATTTTTGGGTTGTAACAGATATCTTTGTTATTTCAAATTGTATTCTTTTATTTGAAGTGTAAAATTTTATTCGAAAACAATGTCATTTTATCCAGAATTCATATCGAATTATATAAGCAGGTTATTTTTATGCCCTCGCCGTAATGGAGTCCCGGCATTACGTTTTATCCATGTCCGGCAGTACGTCCGTCCGTCCGTCCGACCGTACGTCCAACTGTACGTCCCAAAATTGGTATCCGTTCTCTTACTTAAGTTTGCCTCATCCAAATTTTGAAACTGATACACAGTGCTTATTACCACCAAACATAGATCAAGTATGAATTGGGGTAGTGTCACTTTTACCATTCCTGAGTTATGCTCCTTTACAAATGGAAAAAATTCGGATTTTTTTGTTTCCGTTCTCTTACTTTAGTTTTCTTTGAACAAATGTTATGGAACTTATATGCAATGCTTATTACCACAAAACACAGATCAAGTTTTAATTTGAGTAGTATCACTTTTACCATTCTTGAGTTATGCCCTTTACAAATGGAAAATTTGCTGATTTTTGTTTTGTTTCCGTTCGCTAACTTTAGTTTACTTACCATAGGTTTTCCCTTTGTCATTCCGTCCATCTTGAGAAGTTTTCCGTCCTTTTTCTGGTGATAACTTGGCCAAACGTGTTATGCAGGCTATTATATTTTCTTGTCGTCCGTCATCTGTATTTCGTTAACGTTTACGTTTACAAAAGTATTTCCCTCTGAAACCACTAGCAATTCAGAACAAATACCATTTTTGGGTATCTAGTTGTAAAGATATGTTCGATCTTTTTCGCTTGCCAATCAACAAAGCCGCCAATAGAGTATGGGGAGGAAAATAAAAGTATTGTCCTTAATCTGTTTAACCATAAAAGAAAACATCTGACAGGGGAAGAAATGTTCTGAATAAGAAAAAATCCCTCAGGGAAGGCAATGTGTAGGATAAGAAGCTCTACTTTATTTCAATTTTGACCAAAAACCATCGAACAACCTCCTCATAGGAAGTTGTGTCCATAAAAGCCGATTTCTAACATTTGTTTGCAGTTTTTGGCAACTATCTTTAAACTTATAACAGTAAAGGTGAAACTAGAAATTGACAAACATTATCTGTTCAAGATAGAAGATTTAGTCAGCATGGTCGAATTGTCAATCAAACGCAAATGACAGACGAATTTAATCGATTTTTGTGTTTTTATTTGGAATCGATAGATGAATCCTCATAAGAGTTCTTGTCATTAAAAACAATTTTTACCTATTTTTATACAACCGCGATTTTTTTTTTGCGGTCGTGTATTGGTATCATGTCGTCGTCGTCGTCCGAAGACATTTGGTTTCTGGACAATAAACCTTAGTATAAGTGAATAGAAATTTATGAAATTTAAACACAAGGTTTATAACCACAAAAGGAAGGTTGGGGGTAATGGTCCTAACAGTTTAGAAATTAGGGGCCAACAAAGGCCCAAATAAGCATTTTTCTAGTTTCCAGACAATAAATTGTGGAATGGTGTATGGATCGCTCTGAAATTATACCACAAGTTTCCATATCACAAAGGGATGGTTATGATTGGCTTTTCGTAGGGTTAGGAGTCATAGCTTCGGTACCGAAATGACTCTATAAAAAATACCCCCCTTTATAAAATCAGAAATTAATAGAAAAAAAAAACTAAAGTTCCAACTCCTTCAGATATATTTGATCAATTTAGTTATTCTATTTAGGTCCATTTGGTCATACAGCGCTTAACTTTGCTACGTTTTTAAACATCAGTGGCTTTCAAAAGTTTGAGCCTTTCAAGTGAAGGTTAATCAAGAAAAGTGCTTCGAACGCGCCACATTTATTGATTTGCATCACGGTGCGAAGCTATAAATTTCACTCGATATGAACCCATCTGAAAATTATAGATTAACACATATCGGTTCTGTCTATTGATGTGGCTATGGGTCATTGCCTGGAATGATTTATAGAATTGATCATGTTACAGACAACATATGATTTCAAATATAGAAGATACGAAATAATATTACAGTAATGGTGTTCAAGACCCGCTCAACAACTACTGCTCCATGTCGACGTAATTTATATCATTTATGATATTGCAAAGAACTCTGTAAACGTTTTTTTAAAGGTTGAATTTTTAAGTAAGTGCTAATTTCATTTAATTGCGTTTGTATTTTTTTAACAGGATCTAAACCAACAGAGGATGTTGTAAAGAAATGTTGTTGGTCTGTCAAACAGACCATAGAGAAATTTTTAAAAACTATACCAAAAGTACGCATTGATGAAATTCATCTGGTGAATTACCATGATAATGTAACAGAAATCTTACAAAAATATTTTGACCAACAAAAACCTCACATCAAACAACATCCAAGACCATTACAGAGACCAAATTCTAGGACTGGCGACCGAGATAAATATACCCCATTGAAAAGTTTGACAAAAAACGACACGTGGAGAATGGATGCTAAAGCTAATAAAAGGCAAGATGTTTCACAGTATATGTCTACTTACATGAAAAAGCAGAAACAGAAAGGTAATTTAAATATCCTGAATGATGAAGCCCAAGAAGACGATGATCTAACGTGTGTTGTTTGTTTATGCGAAATGGATGACCCAGTAGAGCTGAAAGAATGCAAACATGTGTTTTGCAGAGAATGCATTATGGAAGTTTTTGGAGCCAAACCTTCCTGCCCAGTTTGTGGAGCAGTCTATGGGAATATTTATGGTGATCAGCCACGTGATGGATGTGCAACTGTTTACATAGACGAAGAAGCATTGCCTGGGTATCCTGGTAAAAAAACATGGGTTATTAGCTATGACTTTCCTGACGGCAAGCAAGAGGTAAGCATTATGTGTATTCTTATATAATCCTTGCCATACTGTAGATAACTTTCTGTGGAATATCTTGAACTTAAATACATGTCTTCTTCGGATAAATTGATATATTAAAAATCTGAAACCGGTAGATCACAGTTGTATTTTGATAAATTATAAGGCTTTTCAATAGTTATTAAAAAACCCTGTTTGATATATATATATATATTTGTCAAAAACATTACAGACCTTCCATCCTGAGCCTGGTAAACCGTATGATGGTTTAAAAAGAAGGGGCATTCTTCCATATAATAAAGAAGGTACAGAAGTATTGAATCTTCTTAAAAGAGCCTTTCAGCAGGGACTGACTTTTACTATTGGTACCTCAAGAACGAGTGGTAAGGAAGGTGTAATCACATGGAATGACATACACCATAAAACATCCAAGACTGGAGGCCCACAAAAGTAAGAAATAATTAATATTTATAATTATTTAACAAAGTACTGTTAGTACGACTTTTCCATGACCCACAGTTGCTTATAATGAATCGAGATTGACCGAATATTCAGTTGACCATTCTGCAAAAAGCTTCAATAAGAATTTGATTTTTTTTATCTGATCGAGTTGTTTAAGATCACATTTTTCATTTGCTAGATGAATTTCTGAAAAATAAAATGTAGAATCAATGCATGCCTATATACAAAAATTTTAATACGTTCTCTGTACATATTATGAATCTAGACCGTTTAATTGACAAATGATATTTCGTTCAGTGATTGTTGATCGCAAGTAAAGTATCTTCCGATTTTATTATATAAGAGAGGGACGAAAGATACCAGAGGGACAGTCAAATTTATAAATCGAAAATAAACTGACAACGCCATGGCAATCCTTTCCCCTTTTGGAATTGATCTTGTAGTTCGGTAAGTTTGATATGCTTTTTCACTATGATTGCTCCAGTGGATGGAGGGCACTGAATTATTCGAGTGATCAGCTACTTTGATTTTTATTTCATATTCTGAACCTTATCCTTATCCTGAGACCCGCTTAACGTAATTGAACTGAATATACGATAGCAGAGGTCTATCAATAAAGCGCCGGTAATGGACTTCTAAAGATAGACATTTTACACTGCCGCCTACGAGAAATAGAAACGTATCCCCAAAAGTCCTTTCAAACCAAATACGAAAAGAAGGTTTATTCAGGAAGTTGCATCTTTATAGCAATATTCGATCATTATGTTCATCTGCCAATTTCAAATCAATCCTTTGAATCATTTGGAAATTGTTTTTCAAAGAACAGCTGGGCAGGTGAATACAAGTATCACAAAACCGTTGGATTCAAGGCTGTGACTGAGTTGAACCTGCAAACTTCCAATATAACGACCAGCATCGAATATTGGATATGATAATGTTCGTCTATTGTAATTGAAAACCATTTAAGCTGGGGTCACACATTCACGATTTTTACTGCCGTCCTTGACAGGACCATTCCCGATTAAAATTTGTCAAAAGTCTGATCAAGATCCTGTGAATCGTGGATGGAAATTCGATTTGTATCTTTCGCCAGGTAAAATTCGACCGAGTCTGTCACGACTGCGTCCCGATTCTACCGAATGTAATCCGACAGAGATCAGATAGTGACAAGACAGTGAACCGACGCTGACGGAAGTTATCCGTTCGAAAACTGTCGGCATAATCGGGATGATCAGGTACTGTCGGAACGTAATCCTATCACGGTCCGCTCTATCGCATTGCAAACGGCTTTGTCTGGTCTCAGTCGTATTGTATTCTGTTATTGTCTCGGGACTTCTCCAGATCATTCCCGTTCCACAGGACACCGTCCCGAATACACAGAACATTGTTAGGAATTCGACCCGATACAGCAGAATCTGTCACGACATAGGCACGATTGTAATCCGACTAGACAAAATCGGCTGAGTTTCCCCGCATGTTACGGGACGCACCTAACTGTCGGGGTGCTTTGCCGAACTATTCGGACCCTTCCGGACCAGTAGGAATCTGTTACGAACTAAAACGACTGCGTTCAGACAATAATAGGACATTCCAGATAATTGAGGATACTAATCCGACTTTTTAGCTCACCTGGCCGAAAGGCCAAGTGAGCTATTCTCATCACTTGGGGGTCCGTCGTCCGTCGTCGTCCTGCGTTAACTTTTACAAAAATCTTCTCCTCTGAAACTACTGGGCCAAATTTAACCAAACTTGGCCACAATCATCATTGGGGTATCTAGTTTAAAAATGTGTCCGGTGACCAGGCCAACCAACCAAGATGGCTGCCATGGCTAAAAATAGAACATAGGGGTTAAATGCAGTTTTTGGCTTATAACTCAAAAACCAAAGCATTTAGAGCAAATCTGACAGGAAGTAAAATTGTTGATCAGGTCACGATCTATCTGCCCTGGAATTTTCAGATGAATCGGATAATCGGTTATTGGGTTGCTGCCCCTGAAATGGTAATTTTAAGGAAATTTTGCTGTTTTTGGTTATTATCTTGAATATTATTATAGATAAAGATAAACTGTAAACAGCAATAATGTTCAGCAAAGTAAGATCTACAAATAAGTCAACATGACCAAAATGGTCAGTTGACCACTTTAGGAGTTATTGCCCTTTATAGTCAATTTTTAACCATTTTTCGTAAATCTTAGTAATCTTTTAGAAAAATCTTCTCCTCTGAAACTACTTGGCCAAATTTAACCAAACTTGGCCATAATCATCATTGGGGTATGTAGTTTAAAAAATGTGTCCGGTGACCAGGCCAAACAACCAAGATGGCTGCCATGGCTAAAAATAGAACATAGGGGTAAAATGCAGTTTTTGGCTTATAACTCAAAAACCAAAGCATTTAGAGCAAATCTGACAGGAAGTAAAATTGTTGATGAGGTCACGATCTATCTGCCCTGGATTTTTCAGATGAATCGGATAATCGGTTGTTAGGTTGCTGCCCCTGAATTGGTAATTTTGAGGAAATTTTGCTGTTTTTTTGTCATTATCTTGAATATTATTATAGATAGAGATAAACTGTAAACAGCAATAATGTACAGCAAAGTAAGAACTAAAAATAAGTCAGTATGACCAAAATAGTCAATTGACCCCCTAAGGAGTTATTGCCCTTCATAGTCAATTTTTAACAATTTTCTTAAAATTTGAAGATTTTCAATAACATTTTCCACAGAAAGTACTGTTATAGATAGAGATAATTGTAAGCAGCAAGAATGTTTAGTAAAGTAAGATCTACAAACACATCACCATCACCAAAACACAATTTTGTCATGAATCCATCTGTGTCCATTGTTTAATATTCACATAGACCAAGGTGAGCGACACAGGCTCTTTAGAGCCTCTAGTTCACTTTTCGTGTCGTATCGCTGTCTGATCTCAAACGGGAGCAATAATCGGCAATGTTTGAACCCCGCATTATCAAGAATATCTTATGTTGATCGATAGATATAAAAATCTAATTTAGTTGTCGCAGTGACACTTAGTTTTGCCAGATTGAAAAAATATTATTTTTATGTTCTCGTATGGTACGACTTCTCAGTGGGTCGATAGAAGCTCAGGTTAAAGTTTCCGTATAGAATCCCGCTTCAAAAGACTTGCACACATAGCTTATGACATAAAAAAGTATTATTTGTATGAATATTAAATGAAAACATACATGTGTATTTATATACCTTATTTATTTTCTCCTACGTTGTCAAAACATACATTTGTGTATTATTTGTGATTTTCTTGACAGGTTTGGATATCCTGATCCTGAATATCTGACACGTGTAAAGGACGAATTGGCCAGCAAGGGCGTTTCTTCAGATGGATGATGGTTGTTAGATTTCTTTGTATTGTTATTTATTAAATATTGGAGAGTATAGAACATATCATAATGTGTCTACTTTGATAATGAAAAGAAGCATATAATGTTAAATCAATTGGTTAGTGTCTTGAAAAATTGACCATATGATATATTATATAACCAAAGCAAACAGTACAGTAGTATATACTGTGTTGTTTGCTTTACAACAACTCTTTATGTCATATGTTTGTTATTATATCAACATGTTTTAACTGCATTATGGTTTAAAAGTTATCTGTCCTATTGAATCACATTGCAAGCTGTAGAAGAATTATTTCCTGTTTTATAGTATTAGATATCATAATATTTTCAAATTAAAAGTCAAACCAATTTAAAAGTAAAACAGTATTTTGGAACTTCATTTATCATGAAAACAATTCAAAATTACCTTTTTAAAACATTTGTCAGAAAAAATCACTAGCTGTGGATCTTGGATTTGGAAAAAGAGTTCATTTTTAGATTGGTATTAGTGAAAAGTAATAAGTTGATTATAAATGAAAAACTGTCTACGTTATAAGCCACAATTTTTATGCCCCACCTACGATAGTAGAGGGGCATTATGTTTTCTGGTCTGTGCCTCCGTTCGTCCGTTCGTTCGTTCGTCTGTTCGTTCGTCCCTTCGTCCCGCTTCAGGTTAAAGTTTTTGGTCGAGGTAGTTTTTGATGAAGTTGAAGTCCAATCAATTTGAAACTTAGTACACATGTTCCCTAAGATATGATCTTTCTAATTTTAATGTCAAATTAAAGTATTGACCCCAATTTCATGGTCCACTGAACAAAGAAGAAGATAGTGTGAAGCTCAGGTTAAAGTTTTTGGTCAAGGTAGTTTTTGATGAAGTTGAAGTCCAATCAACTTGAAACTTAGTACACATGTTAACTATGATATGATCTTTCTAATTTTAATGCTAAATTAAAGTATTGACTCCAATTTCACGGTCCAGTGAACATGTAAAATGATAGTGCGAGTGGGGCATCCGTGTACTATGGACACATTCTTGTTCTCAGAGCGAAAGGTTAGTAATGTCTTAAAACTCATCTACATACATTATCTGTCAAACCTACAAATATAAAAAAAATTCTGTTAAAAAATAATTTGGAAAGAAGCTCATTAAAGAAACAGGCTTACAATTTGTTTATTTAACAACACGGTTACAGGTTTTAATTTACATTTTGAACCAAACATGTATTTATTGATGATTGAAATGTTCACTGAGAATATACAAGATAAATATTTACCATTTGTACAGCTAATTATAAAACTTTTTCTGACAACTTTACGAATAGTCTGATGTCCACTCACTATTCTCTCCTTTCTGTAACACAATGCTGGTAAATTATGTTTGTTACTATACCTACTCAAGTGTTTTTCACGTTCACATCATATGTTATGCATTGTATTTAATTTATTTATTTATTGTTTATGAATATCTTATGTTTACAAGATGGTTGAATAGCGGTGTACGATAATGCGACTTGAATTTATATCATAAATCAACAAGATAATATACTTTAAAAGTTCACAAGACAGGAATTTGTCGTTGTCACTATTTCAGAATTGTATATTTTAGATATTTGCTTTAACTGCAGCAATTAAACGGAAATCTACAAAAACTATTTAAAAATATTCTTATTTTGAGATTTTGTCCTATATTTTTAGAAATGAGGAACAACATTATGAAAACTAATACTTTGCCACAAGATGTTAAACAAAAATGCCAATGCTCATATGAAAATCTGCCAAAATTTGTGGGTATGATTGACACTTTAGGTCAAATATGTTAAATTGAACATTTTCATGAGTTCAAAATGTGTATATATTTTCCATTACGTTAACAAATATAGTTATTGTGCCTATGTAACCCATTATTGAAGTAAATGGTGTCATCACTTGGTGTTTTTCATGAAAGTACTTTTTATCTCACCTGACCCGAAGGGCCAATTGAGCTTTTCTCCTCATTTTGCGTCCGTCGTTAACTTTTACAAAATTCTTCTCCTCTGAAACTACTGGGCCAAATTAAACCAAACTTGGCCATAATAATCATTGGGGTATCTAGTTTGAAAAATGTGTCCGGTGACTCGGCCATCCAACCAAGATGGCTGCCAGGGCTAAAAATAGAACATAGGGGTAAAATGCAGTTTTTGTCTTATATCTCAAAAACCAAAGCATTTAGAGCAAATCTGACATGTGTTAAATTGTTTATCAAGTCAAGCTCTATCTGTCTTTTATAAAATTTGTAAATTTTTACTAACATTTTCCACTTTATTACTGGGCCAAGTTCATTATAGATAGAGATAATTGTAAGTAGCAAGAATGTTCAGTAAAGTAAGATCTACAAACACATCACCATCACCAAAACACAATTTTGTCTTGAATCCATCTGTGTCCTTTGTTTAATATTCACATAGACCAAGGTGAGCGACACAGGCTCTTTAGAGCCTCTAGTTTCAAATACTATTCCCCTTCCACAACCATTGCGTTGATTAGAGCCAGACCTGACTTTCTGTTCTAATATTGCTTCAACTGTTGACATTTCTGCTTGCTATAATTTGAAGGTGTTACAATACGACCAAATTCAATTTTCCAGAATAGGTCTTTCTTTCTTCAGAAGAGTAACAGAGCAGTGTCGGAACCTTTAAAACAAAGATTGTGTACATGAAATCTGCATTCACTTAAATTGATTGAGTCAAGTTGAAAATTTAAAAAAAATCAGTGTTTGAGTTTCTGTAAATAGGTCGAGAACGTTTTGCTTTTAGTGACCATGCAGAACATATTTTCATGAATGAGGTTATCTTTTCGTTCTTATATGTGTTCAAATTGCAAAAAAATGCTTACGGTGAGCGGTACGAATAATCTGTTTTTGATATGAAGATGTAAAGTGTATAAATATGGTATATTTGGGTTTTTTTTTCGCTCATACATTTTTTTATAATCTCATATTTCCAAGACATGTCAATTTCACCTCATGCAAGTCCGATTACTTTCTTCGCTCCAAACTGTCTGATATAGGCCTTCCCAGTACTAAGATCGATATTTTTTTTATCGTCGAAACATGACCACTTTTCGACGCAAACATGCGAACGAAGATAACTTTTTTTAGAGCAATTAATTAAATTATTAATATAAATTTCCGAGTGCATTTTTGATTATCTAATCACAGTTACAGATAAATGTCATTAGAAGTATTAACAGTTTTTCACGAATACAATTTGTTTTAATTCTGTTGACAACCCACAACAGACACAGGTATCCTCAGCTCATAATCAGCACAAAAGTTGACCTTTTGTTGTTTGAAATCAAAGCAAGAAACTTGATCAGCATTAATCAACAATTCAACCCAAGTATTAAAAACCAAGAAATCACATGAACTAATGTGAATACATCTACAATTCCAGTACATCTTTGTGTGAAGATTGTTTTAAACAATGGATAGGAACATACATTCAATAATAATGAAACGTTTGGGCATTTTCAAAATATGGGAACGATTCTGCGTTAAAGAAAGAAAACATTCAGCGTCTTGTACCAACTAGAAGTTATATGGACATATTTGGAGAAATTGTACACATTTATGGGAAGGGCGTGTTCTTAATTAAATATGGTAATGTATGATAAAAGCAACAGTAGTACACTGCTGTTCAAAAGTCATAAATCGAATGAGAGAAAACAAATTGGGGGTACAAACTTAAATCGAGGGAAACACATCAATTATAAGAGAAAAACAAAACAATGAAGTGCAACAAAATAAAACAAACAACAATGCAACATACGTAGAAACGAAATTTTAGGTAACAACTGCCATATTTCTGACTTGGTACAGGATCACCAGCCCAGTAGTCAACACCGAAAGTCAACACTTCGGTGTTGACATGAATATCAATAATGTGGTCATTTTTATAAATTTCCTGTTTACAAAAGTTTGAATTTTTCGAAAAACTAAGGATTTTCTTATCCCATTCATAGATTACCTTAGCCGTATTTGGCACAACGTTTTGGAATTTTGAATCCTCAACGCTCTTCAACTTTGTACTTGTTTGGCTTTAAAAATATTTTGACATGAACGTCACTGATGAGTCTTATGTAGACGAAACGCGCGTCTGGCGTACTAAATTATAATCCTGGTACCTTGATAACTATTAATTAGAAAAATGAAAAAGTAAGTCATGGCTATATATGATTTGTAATACTAGTATTTATCGGCGATAACACATGGTAAAGGTCAAACTTAACTTTCACAATTTGATGTGTAATTCGAACAGTGGTGTGTTCTATGACAAAAGTAAAATTTTAAATTGTAAAAAATATTACAATATTGTTATTAGTAGATGCACAGATTGATCAGTTCTATATATAAATAACAAGAACACTATTTAAGAAATTTTATTTTTGCTTCAATATATAGACAATTTCTGAGAGATATACACTTCCAAAGACAAAACTAATAGAGACACACCTTATAATCATACATGTATATCATTACTTGTAAACCAGGTACGAAACGTCTCGGATACACATCAACCTAGTTACAAATCGATCAGGTACGAAACGATTAGGTTACGAAATGACTAACATTCGTTCAAAACAAGTTAACCGAGTTCCATGTTCAGAAATGCATTTTGTTCTTTCTCTGCAGTTATAAAGTTGACGTATAGAATCAATATAAAGAAATGATAATGATTGATACTAAACTCGGAAAGTAAACATTACATAAAATTTGAACTTTACAGTCAAGTGTGGGGCCCCCTGCATACACACAACTGAGATGACATATAGGGAAAACGGTACTATTTCATTTTCCAAGCATTAATGTTGGCCTTTTGTGTACCCAAGGCAGATGAAGAAAGTCAACTTAGGAGCGTTGTGATTGGATGTAAATGTACAATATATATTTTTTATTTATCTATGAATAACTAGTGTGTATATTTACAATATAAATTGTGAAACCTGAAATTTTTTCTGGAGAATTATTATAGGATTAAACGCTTTTTTAAAGGAATTTATTGGTGTATATTAAACTCGACCAATTCCCTAACAAACAAATTAAAGTCAGAAGGACTTTTATGATATGTTTGTGAAAGACTTTGTCCAGTTTATACACCAATAAATTCATTTAAAAAGGCGTTTAATCCTTATATTTTTTTTAAATTGGAGATAAGGAATTTATTTTCCACACTCGTTACCTCTATCACACATAAATTGAATATTCGACTCGTTGAACAGACCTGGCGCATGAATATATTTGTTGGTTAACGCAACAATATGTACTCCATGAAATTTGATTTCGGATAAAATATAAACTACAAAAAGTGTTATAATATCATTCAAATGAAAGTTGTATGTTTATAAATTTATTTAAATATAAACGCGAAGTTAAAATAACGTTGATCTGTCTTGGTTTAGTATCGCCACCATCTTGTTTACATTTGTTACGAAAAGAAGTTCGGTCAACGTTGGCTATAAAAAAAAATCAAACATAAAGAACAACTACCGGAAGTCCTCTCTACCAATCATATTAACGTATTTCCTAATTTGCAAAAGAGGGACGAAAGATACCAGTGGGAGAGTCAAACTCATAGATAGAAAATAAACTGACAATGCCATGGCTAAAAAAAAAAGACAAACAGACAAATAATAGTACAGAAGACACAACATAGAAAACTAAAGACTAAGCAACACGAACCCCACCAAAAACTTGGGTTGATCTCAGGTGCTCCGGAAGGGTAGGCAGATCCTGCTCCACATTGCAAATCATATCAGAAAGATCTGTATACTTTTTGGTGATGATTCAAAATTTTATTTTAGAGTTATTGAGGTTTTTTCAAAACAAAAGGGGGGTTTCACATGTCGCACCATATCGCAAAAACTATTAATGATTTATTGCTTAAAACAACTTTACGCAATTCTTAGTTATATAAATCTAAAGGTCTGTATATTTTTTGGTGATGATTCAAAATTTATTTTAGAGTTATTTGTAAAAAAAAAAGGAGGGTTTCACATGTCACGCCGTATCTCAGAAACTATTTATGTTTATTGCATAAAACTTCTCACACAACTCAAGACGAAAAGCGTATCATGCGCTCATGGCGCAGCTGTTTATTATTTATAAATATAGAAAGTGGTCAATTTAGAAAATGTTAGAATTGTCGCCTATGGCTGAATAAATAGTACTGGTTTCAATAAAGACCATTCTATCGGTTGAATAAAACTACAAATAAAAAAAATGTATTATACTACAAATGATTTTAAACGAAATTTAAACAACAAATGACTGCATGATCACAAAGGAGAATGAACTCCGTATTTTTCCGAAATATAAAATCACTTCTATTCCACAGTTGATTTATATTTTAATTTACCTTAGTCTACTTTCTCTTTCTCTTTCGTTTGGTTTTTCAAAAACTGAACTAAGGAAGTTTGAGAATATTTGTCAAAGCAATATCACAAGAGGGTATGTTCTGAATCTTTTACATATAAATAACAATTATTTTAATTAGATGTATCGCTAATAACCGTATTGATACAATTTTTAACTTTTTACAATATGGGCTACACCCACATTTGTGATCATTAGTCATACATGTATTTATGTGTTTGCGTATGTCTATTTATAATAACAATACGTATGTCTACAAATATTTAAAAACGAAAGGAATCATATGTGAATATTTTGTCCGTTGATTTTGGAAATTCTGACCCGTTCTCGTATAATAAACTAACATTGACGATAAAGCATAAAATAAACCATTAAAAATATATAAAAAAAAACAATGATTAATACCATAAAACTGAGATTTTTCCTTCATGTTTTGAGTTTGCAAAAATTACTTATCTTTCACCTGCAGCACAATTGATTATGGAATTGTTGTAAGCACTGCTTACAACAATTCCATAATCAATTGTGATACTGTGGATTCATTTAATTTCGTGGGTACCAATCTTCGTGGATAAAGGAAACCTGCATGTTCGTGGATATTTAATTTCGTAGTTTTTCTGATGTCTGCATACAATCCTATATAAAATATGTCATTCGTTGAACATTTAATTTCGTGTTTCACTAGTACCCACGAAATCCACGAAAATTGGTATCCAACAAATAACAACGAATCCACAGTAGTGTATGACATAGAATATCATGAGTGTTCAGTAACTTACATTTAAGGAAAAAACGCTATGCTTCACAGTTTGGCTGACATTCACAATAGAACCCGCAAGTAAACATGTTATCCTCTCTGACTCTGTTTTGCGATTGGAAATAATGCAGCCAATACAATGGCTTTAGCAGTTAAACGAAAAATTACATAAGGTGTTTCCACAGATGAAAAGATGAGACAGTTCTCCTTTTTCTTGTTCCTGTTTCATCTAGCAGTAAAGCCATATCCAAGTGTTAAGAACTATTGAAAGACAAATTAATGTATAAACTCTTTTGAAAACTGAATAATGTATAAAATCTTTTGAAATCTGGAAAGCCAATATTCCATGTAATTGTAAAATTGCGTTATTTTTTAATAATTACAACGTTACAAAACACTTAACAATAATTGTAAGGCTTCTTGAATCATTTTTATTTCCACTTTAATGACGCAAGACAGGCTCTGGTCATTAAAAAAATTCAATAAGAATAATTGAGTATAAAATTAAGATTAAGGCTGAATATTTTACCCAATTGTTAACCTATTAAATTTCATTATAATATATTTACTTTAAGTTCAATTTGAAGCGCGAGACAATGTTTTTTCTTTAATTTTGAATAGTAAAACGTTTCGTGAATTCATTGAATGATCATGAACTATTATCCTTGGATGTAACAATTGTGGCACATACAAACACTATGTTACCTCTTCTCTTCTAAAATAAGGTGTCCAATGACACTAACAAGTTGATATCCTTTATCCATATGATATTTTGGTTAATTTGTTTTAATACGATCGAGGTTCTTTTTTACTTTAGCGGAATGTATTTTTTTAAATGGTCTTTTTCATACTAAGTCAATACAGACAATCTTGCTTCACTTCTGTTTTCTTTAATAACATAACGTTGTTTTTACACGACGTAATAGTAATTGCTTTCAATTAAAGACAATTACGACAAAGCATTCATTTTAATGAATTGAAATATCAAGCTTATAACTAAGACTTTTGCAGAGAACATATTGTCAACCGAGATGAATCTTTTATTTTCTCTACTAGTTATTGTTAATGTCAACTTTAAATTAGCATTAAAAAACGTCGTATTTTCGGTCGTGAATAAAGGTCATAGAATTTCAGGCACTGGTGATTTCTTTATTTGGCAATGTCTTAGTGTTAAAAAAAGAGACAAGTACAAATTCACTATGAAATGAAGCCTTACCACTGACTTTGTCGAATAGCTATTTCCCGGAGCCGTGGGTTCATTACCGATTTTTTGTTTGGTTTCTTTTGATTTCTGTGTAGTGTGTAGTTGCCTGACTGATATACGAAGTCTTCAACTTATGAATTTTGTCTTTTTTCGATTTCTGTGGTTTGTTATTCCCTTTTGGTATTTCAATTTTTTTTGCAATTTATAAATTAGTTTGACCTAGTCTTTTTTTAATCATTTTTCGTTTCACAATGTTGACTGCTGTAACCCTATTTTGACATTTTTACCTACTTTATCTTTTTGTTTTGTTCACGAATCGTTGTCACTATAATGGAATTTGATGCGGCTGTCATACAAGTGAGAGGTTCAGCTTGGTTCAATCCACCATTTTCTACATAAGAAAACGCCTGTACAAAGTCGGGAATTTGACAGTTGTTGCCCATTTGTGTGATATGTTTGAGCTTTTGACTTTGCCATTTGATTAGGGACTTTCTTTTTTTTTGATTTTCCTTCAACAATTGCATTGGAAACCTTTCTTTTTACTATCATTCAAACATCAATGTATGAGTGGCCATTTATTTATGCATAGAGGGATATGATAGTACCTTCCAAATTGCAGTTAGGACCAGATCATACATACAAATGTGTCAATATAATCTCTTCTAACTGATAGTTCTCTGTACACCTTTGAATCCAGCATTTATTTCGATAGGATTCCTTTCTATATATGCAAATTTGCTATCATATATTTTGTTATATTTTTGCAGAGTAATATGGACAATAAAAATTTGGGAAAGCTTAAGATAATTGGACTTGACGATGATGAAGAAGAAATGGAAGTTCATGGTAAGTCACATTTTGTTTAACCAATCAAATCACTACAAATTAATCAAGATCTCCATTGCAGTATTGCTATTAAGTTTAAATGTCTTCGCATAAATTAAAACACATATTAAATGTTAAAATTACAAATCCCCTCCATCTGAGCAGCAACATACTAACTTCACCTTTATATGTGATATACATTTCCCAACTTATCCGGCGATCTAAAGCTTGCACTTGATACTCAGACTTTATAAAACATCACTAGTGAAACAGAAAATTGATGAACCAGGGTTAGGTCATATAATGTCTCGTCCTATTTCTAGAAAAGTTCATCGGAAGATACCCTATCAACTTCACAAATTATACATCATGGTCTTGACGTAGGGATTCTCGGAACTGAGAGTGTGTATCATCTTAATTAAATGTTTAAGTATTCCCTTGGCTTAGAAACGATAAATCTATTCTATTTTTGACCTATCAATATTTAAACCTCGGGCAATCTATTGCTTTTATTGCAATATTATCATTTTCGGAAATACAATTTTCTGTAAGTACTGCGCAATCAACATTAGAGTTTGCATTTGATTTGGAATTATGGTATTTTGTTTTAAAGGATTCATGTGATTTTTTAGAAGAAAAAAACAAATTGCATACAAGTACCAGAAAAGGGCATTTTGTTTAATTTGAGAAAATTAATGAATTTTCATATTAGACCTTTGACCTTGATTTAACAAAAATTGCACCGTACGAATTAGTGACGACTGGGCAAAACAGAAAGTAGAACGGAAAATAAGCTTTCGAATGATATATAATGATATATAATAAAGCCGTCTGTTTGTTTTGCTCACACATTTTTGTCAATATAATGGAATTTTATGCAATTGTTAAAAGTGAGATGTTTAGTTAGACTTAAAACTAGGTTTAATCCGACATTTTTCACATAGGGACATGCCCTTTAAAATCAGGAATATGACAGTTGTTTTGCTTTGGTTCGATGTGTTTTAGCTTTTGATTTTACCTCTAAATAAGGGACTTTCTTGAATTTCCCCTGGATTTCTGTATTTTTGATTTTTACTTTTTACTTTAAATGTACTTATAAAATCCAGTTCAAGTGAGAAATTACTGACAAAGATATAAACGTTACCGACTCAAAGAATATGATCATTCTTTAAAGTTTTGGTTTTGTTATAAGGTGTTCAGTACTATTTGTAAACAGTATTGTTTTTTTTTCCATTTTATCCCTTCGTTAAGAAGTTGGTTGCGATCAGTGATTTCAAGTTTTTGTATAGTATTTGTCTTTTTATACTATATAATTCTTGGTGATTTACTTGTGTTTCTTGCATGTTTTTAGAGTTTGACTAGGGAAAAGCTTACTCGTCAGTGCCAACGAAGTAGTCTACTTGTGTATATTTTCCCCTTTAAATGAAAAACCCCTGATTGTTGCGGTTGTATGAATAACAATGAAATCCAATAAGTTTCTCGCTTGAATGCTTTTACTCGTAATATATTCTAGTAGTATTAAAGCTAAATGATAATAATGAACCTTGGGTTGAGGTGTAAATTTGTAAACAAAGTTTTCTCTTTCTTTTCATTTCAGATCAATCAACAGCGGTGAGTAAATCTTAGTACCCATAATGCACGCGAATGAATTTTGAAAATAAAAAATGTAATACTATTTGATACTCTCACTTTGGTTTCACTTCTTATCAATATAACTGTTAACTATTATGATTAACATTGGGATAAATACAAGAAAACTGAATGCATTTATTTTGTACGATAGTTCTTATATAATAACTGTTTCAAAGACATTAGAATGTGTGCTCCTGTATTTTTTAGTAATCATTATAAGGTTAATTACCTATGTAAGAAAAATCATATGCGAATTTTATTAAGATATAACACAAATCCTACAAGATCATGACTAGTTCATACCTAAAGGCGAATAATTTATTTGAAGGTTACATAAAAACAAGTTCTAAAAACTACTTTGAAAATTTGATTCCTAATAAAATGTAAAAAATATTACGAAAAACAGAGAACGTATATTTGGACAGGTGAGCCAAAAATGATCAACAAGGCACGATCAACAAAAAAAAAAGAGATTATTTTAAGTCATAAATTATGTCGTAGGGCAATTTTTGTTGGGGTTCGTTTTGCTTAGTCTTTAGTTTTCTATGTTGTGTCTTCTGTACTATTATTTGTCTTTTGTCTTTTTATTTTTAGCCATGGCGTTGTCAGTTTATTTTCAATCTATGAGTTTGAGTCTCCCACTGGTATCTTTCGTCCCTCTTTTGAAAAGCGGCCATGTTTGAAATGCACATATAATCGAGGCGAGCGACGCAGTATTTTATAAGCTTCAAGTTTTATGTGTTTGCCAAAATATATACAAGATAAAGAGAAACTGTAAACAGTAAAATATTAGTATCAAGATAAAATTTACCAATACCTCAAAAATCCGAAATTAATTGTCCATTTCTGATAAAAAATATTGCTATTGATTTTTTGCATTTTCGTAAATACTACAATAGAAAGAACGTGAAAACAATATGAACAAAATACAATCAACAAAAGACAGAAATAATTATATACAGTGTATGTAAAGTGCGGATCCTAAAATATCATTTTCACTGTATATGCCATAAATTTCTGATGTAGAATGATAAATAAACAGACGTTTTGTTTTTTTGATTTTTGAAGAAAATGAAGAAATTTAGTTAAAATGTGTATGTTTAGAAATAAATAATACTAGTAAGACAATGCAAGAGATGCGAACGGGGTTTAATCGCGCCTTAAGGCATCCAGCTGTGAAATATATACCGAAATAGGTGAATATGTAGGACATTTCACGAACAGATCGTGCAGGTGATTTAAAACTAGCAGGTAAGATGTTGTTGCAGAAAAATATTCATTTCAACACAATTATTAAAGTTGCATAACGTAGAATAGGTTTTGTCATTCAGTTTCTTCATATTGAACTAAATTCCACTTTGATGCTTTCTGTATGCGAGTCCTGTTAACTGTCGAATAATGATACTATACTTTCATTTTCACTGTAGAGCGATTCATTAGTATTGTATATGCGGTGCATTTTCACTATATGAATTTTCATTTTTCTTTATCTATTAATTAGTCTAGCATATTAATCTATTGCAATAAAAAATCATAATATCTAATAAAATTTGTAGATTTAGCTAACAAAGTCCTTATATTTGTATAAAGTAACATTCGTTTATAGTGGAAAATTGTTTTAACGTTGAATAAGCTACAATTAAAAATTGCTTGCTGGTCCCTCTCTGTGATTACCATTATGTTACGCTGGTTCATTTCCCAATCAATCTATCACCAAGGGAAGATATAGAAATCTATTTTCGTTCATAGTCTTTTTCAAAAATGATGAACGATTCTTTATATTGGTATGTAATCATTTTAAACGTTTCAAATTTATGAAATTATATTCGTACATCAATGTTTTTGATACACCAATAACAAAAACTGAAATATATTGAATTGATACATTTTGTAATTATTCAAAATTATATCAGAAACCTAAACTTAATTATAAAATAATGAACCTGTTAAGGGGAGAGAATACTCGCATAACTTTTTCGAATTGGCACATAATACAACGGAATGTCACTCTTGCATACAAATGGCACATCAATATAATTAATTATCTGCGAAATCGTCCCCCACCTTCAATGATGATTCTAAATTATAAATATAACCAAAAGTTGTTAATCTATAGATAGTTAAGACTAATGAAAGCTAACCCACTGTAAAAATATTTCTTTGCAATTTTCTAAAACTTCCTCAGAAAAATGCTCGAGCCACTTGACTTTCATAGCTCAAAATTAACGTTTTTACACAATATTTGAATAAAGTAGTTGAAGATTATTCGCTTCTCAAAGTGTAAGACGCAATAAAAATCGTATGCCTGCACCATCCTACCGAAATACGAATTTAATGAAGTCCTGAGCATTTCGACATTTCTTCGTATATTTTGATCAAAACCGGTTTTAACCAAATCACAAGTACGTGTTAAGATCCGACTAAATACCTATTTTCCGATATGGTCAGGTAAAGTTGCTAATTAGTCTTAATTTAGCCGACTTGCTCAAACAATAGATACAGTAAGAGAAGGATTTGATAAAGTTTAACTTGCGGACGAAAGTTTAATCTAACACTCTATTAAATTCAATAGAAATAACATTTATTTCAAATGTATTCCATTTAATTTCTTATAAATCGTAAGGATCTTTATCCTTGGTTTTATTTATCCATTTCCATGACACTTCATCACTAATTACGCACATCTTGATATAGATTAAACCGTTGGTTTTCCCGTTTGAAAGGTTTTACACTGGAGCCACAGGCACTTGTTTCTGTCAATGTAGGGTTAATTATCCATACCAGTACAAAAAAACCCAAGGTTGCTAACGGAAATTTTCAATGTGTTCGCTTCAACCAATATTTTTTTTAATTTCCCTTGATTTTTTCACAAATAAAAGTACACCAGTCTGTCGGTAATTGATTTATCTTTACAATGAAACAACTTTCACGTACCTTGAGAATACCCCTCAAACAGAATAACACACTTCAGAGGAGAATTATTGACCTTTTTCCAGACCATTGAATTTGTAAGGACTTAACTTCCGGTTAACTTAGGAAGTTAATATAACTGTGTAATCCCATTGGTCACTTTTTTCTTGTTACTGGTAACTAGTATAAATAAACAGGTAACCAGATGAATTAAACCAATGGGATTGCACAGTTATATTAACTTCCTACGTTTACCGGAAGTTAAGTCCTTACAAATTCAATGGTCTGGAAAAAGGTCAATAATTCTCATCTGAAGTGTGTTATTCTGTTTGAGGGGTATTCTCAAGGTACGTGAAAGTTGTTTCATTGTAAAGATAAATCAATTACCGACAGACTGGTGTACTTTTATTTGTGAAAAAATCAAGGGAAATTAAAAAAATATTGGTTGAAACGAACACATTGAAAATTTCCGTTAGCTACCTTGTGTTTTTTTGTACTGGTATGGATAGTAAACCCCACATTGACAGGAACAAGTGCCTGTGACTGGAGCCCTTTATAACTTTCTGTTCCGGTTGTGAGCCAAGACTCCATGTTGAAGACCGTATTTTGACCTAAAATTGTCTACTTTTATAAATTGTGACTCGGATGGGGAGTTGTCTCATTGTCACATATGACATCTTCTTATATCTATCTATGACTCAAACCGAAACGGGATGGGATAAAAAGGGATAAAAAAAACACACTGGGCTTAATATGAGTGTTGTCAAATCGTACAATTTTGCCTATCCGTTACTTTGATAGTCGTTCGACCGACTAACCTGTTAACTGGTAGTTTTAGTTCATGTTCGAGAGCCTTACCTATAGTACACTACAAATGATCGTTTTCATAATACGATGAACTAAAAAAAATAGAGAATGGAAATGGGGAATATGTTAAAGAGACAACAACCCAACCAAAGAGTAGATAACAGCCGAAGGCCACCCATGAGTCTTCAATGACGATCTTAAGCCAGTTGCATCAAGTATACATTAATTACATTCACCTTGATTTTAGTACAATTTTTTGAGTTGACATTTCGTTTAAAGTATGACAAAGCCTTGCACATTCAGATGTACAAAAAAACAAATGTAGGTCTACGCAATATTAGATAAAAAATAAAGTAATGTAGTAAATCCTAAAATTTAATCGGATTACTGATTTAAAGTTTCTGTTTAAAAAAAAACCATGTATACTACTCATGTTTACTTGAGATCTTGCCCCGAGATGATAGTGTGAGCCAAAATTTATTCCTGTGAAAAAAGCTCCAATGGAACTTATATCACAGAAAATATGTTCTGGGAGAACTTTTTTCACAGACAATTTCTATATAATTTGTTCCATTTCTATAAAAAAGTTTCACCCTTTACCTGGTGAAATAAGTACTGGGTTGGTGAAATATTTTCCTGACCTAGTGATATTAGTACCGGATTTATGAGATTTGTTCCTTACCTGGTGAAATAAGTTCTGGGTTTGTGAGATTTTTTCCTCACCTGGTAAAATAAGTTCTTTATCTGTGAAATATGTTGCACTGGTTTAACACGTTATCTTATATCCTGATCATTTGTCATCAGTCAGTTTAAAGTTTAAACGTTCAAGTGCATTATAAAAATAAGTATTATATTAATTTTACAATAAATAAAAAGTGTAAATCATCAAATTTGTATCCTTTGGAGTATAGCAATGTTTAATTATATAATCGTAAAAGATATCAAAATGACACTTTTGAGCCAGAAAAGAGTAGAATCAGATTTTTTTTATCTTCATCCTAAAAGTATTGTTACAGTCATGCCTTCAATTGCAAATGTATCCCATGCAAGCACACTCAGTACAGCATTAAAGCTTGCATTCTGGTTCAAGTGTAACAAGAAGCATTATAATTTAAGTGTGACAAGATTTTTTTTTATTTTTTGTGTGTGAACTTATTCATTGATTTCTATGAAATATGTGCATATTCGTTGAACACAAATATCACAGGAACTTATTTATTCTTTTTAAAACTTTTAATGTTAATTGGAACAAAATTCATAGCTATGATTTTTGTTCCGGAACTACACTTAAACTCCGCCATATCAATCTTTAACTGCAAAAAAATATAAAAAAAAGATGTAATTTTAAGAATACAATATGACATTTTGAGAAGCGTTTTTGTTACAAGTTTGAATAGCTATATATATGTGATGAAGAATGAATGAGGAGTTTGTATTTCAAGTGAATTTCAATTTGAAAATTTCACAAATACTTAAGTTATCAATTTTTTTTTTTCATTTGTTGCAAGTCCATTTATCATAATCTATAATAAAAATTCTCCGCATCTTCGAAAATTCCACATCAGAAATGATTGCACTAATAATGATAATTCATCGCATCTATAGTTAAAATGGATCGCTTTCAATAATCGATATGCTATATTATGTTGCTTTTATAACACTTATTTGAAGTGTAACGCTGTTTTTGTACATTAAAAAGACATATCACAATGAAAATATGTTGAAAATTACCATCAAATCAATTATTTTGGTATTTTCAAAACGTAAACAAATACAGTTTTCCCATGATCCTTTATTCTACAATAGACATACTCGCATATGATAGTGAAAATGAACTAGCTGGATTCGCACTTTATACACTGATATATTACAGTATTTAATAATTGAGAGTGGCCATTGTTGAACATGTACATATATCCAACTGGTTAGCGACACATGCTCTTTACAGTCTATAGTTAGTGATATGATATTACCTTTCGACTGGCAAATATTTGTTTTGACGCTACTGCCAGGAACCTTATCTTTTCCATCTGATACTCAATGGTATATATATAACAGTCTGCTATATATTTCTAGCTTACTCCTTTTTATGTTTTTGAAGTTTGAAAAATATGTAATTTTAGGGCTACGTTGAAGGATATACGTTCTCTAAAGATGAAGCTATTAAGATGATGTTTTTCTTTAATGAAAAGATGAACGAGCAAGAGGAGAAGGGGAAGGTAAAATTTCTCCGACAACAGAAACCACCTGAAGTAAAGGTAATGGTAAGACCTAACGAAAAGAAAAGTATCGATGACATCGAAAACCATTGGAAAGCTTTGCTTCATGATTTAAAGGTATATGTTTTCCATAAAAAAGACGAGTCATTTGTGCATGAAATATTAAAACAATTTGATAGCACAGTAGCTGTGTCAATACCCTCGAAAAAAGATGATGATATTGTGAGAGTATTTGCAAGAAGTGACGAAGACATACGTAAAATCAAGTTGGCATCTGAGAAAAGTGATGCGATGGAGAAAAATTTCGATTTAGGCAATGAAAGACAAGACAATACTCGACCACGTTCGTCTATTAATAAGTCATCTTACACAGGCAGTGAAACAGCCAGCAACATCAATATGAAATTAGAATTTAAAACCGAAGAAGGCTTGAAAGTAAAAATTTACAAAGATGCAATCACCAAGATAAAGGTTGATGCAATAGTAAATGCAGCGAACGACACATTATCAAACGCAGGTGGGGTAGCACTGGCAATTTCAAAAGCAGCAGGAGGAGAATTTGAGAGAGATTGTAAAGAAAAAATAAGAAAACATGGATCTATTACAGACGGGGATAACAGAATAACGAAAGCAGGGAATCTTCCATATAAAGCTATAATCAATGCTGTCGGTCCAATGTGGAGTGCGCATTCTAAACATAAATGCTTAGACATTTTAGTTGACACAATTGTCAACATTTTAGAAAGCGCTAGGGGCTGCAAATTAAGGTCGGTAGCAATGCCGCCAATAAGCTCAGGTAAGAAAGCTTTATTATATTTAATTTGCATGTGTCTAATCCAAAATCTTCAATATCAATCTACAATTTTGCAGAGATATTAAATCGTTTGCTATTTCTTCATTCTACACTATTCACTATGCTCACTAGAAATACCGACCTCGTCTCATTTAACAGAAATTTTTCTACACAGATTGGAACTGTTGTTTTAGGTCTTGAAAAATATAGAACCACACTGATTCAAACTAAAAATACACCGAAGATGATATCATATCAGATATGTTCACGATGTTCTATCACTCAATAAATAAATTTGGTGTATTTCCTGTCTTCTGATTGGTTAAAATTATTAGTTTTATTTTCAATGTTGTCAATTTTGATGGCGACACGCCCACTCTGACGTTGTGTATTCATACGCCAACATGTGTGTACGTTGTTATTGTTAATATATATAATATAAAAATTTCTTGGAGCCTTATTTTTGATAGAATTTTTTTTATAATGGATGGCAATAATTTATTTTGATTTTATTGAACCATAAAACTAATTTTTGACTCTTCACATTTTACATAATCCGCTTCGCGGATTATTCAATGTGAAGAGTCAAAAATTAGTTTTATGGTTCAATAAATTCAAAATAAATAATAGCCATTCATTAAATAATCCAATTTGTCACTGAGTGCTAGCATGTTTTATATCTCAGTTAACTTGACAGATATAGATGACTTCAAACAAGAATATACAAACGTGATGATTATGTTTTCCAACTGTTGATTAACCATCGTATGGCGTTTACATACCTCAATTAAAACGTTATGCTCTTGCATGGTCAAACTTTACGTAGTTCATTAACTGGAAATGCTCCTTACACAAAAACGTCATCAACAGGGTTATAAGCAAGAACGATTGAAATCGACACTGCCTAAGTTTACGGTCACCACCATAAACTTTTAAACATCAATTCTCTGTATGCATCAACCAACAGCTGGCCACACAAAAAATATAATGTGATAGAAAAACTACCTCTAACATCAAAGTTAGTTGCATTATTCATAAAAATCAGATTAAAATCTTAATCATCCCAGTCCTTATTGTCGGTTGCTAAGGAACATAATTTTCCTTAGCAACCAAGGAAAAAATTACCTCAAAATGACAAAATTTCAGTTATGAACAGCTCATTTATTATGTCAGATAGCTTTTAATAGTTTACCATTAAATGAACAACAGAATATGCTTTATAAAGATATATTTATTAAAGTAAATCATATACGGTGAAATACAGTATAGAATGTCAGAGCTAATAGCTATTTTAGGTACTGTGGATCTTAACCAAAAAGAGTCAAATTCGACCAAATTTGGTCCCTAAAATATTTTTTTTGCAGAAATATAGCCAAAACATGACTCACTACACTTAAAGATTAGGTATTAAGCTAATCATTAATGAAAAAATATCTCTGGGTAAACATATTTTAAATCAATGGTGGATAATTCAAATTTGGTCATATTAGGGGTGTAAACTGTTCATGTAGGTCAATTTTTATGCCCCACCTACGATAGTAGAGGGGCATTATGTTTTCTGGTCTGTGCGTCCGTTCGTTCGTCCGTCCGTCCGTCCGTCCGTCTGTCCCGCTTCAGGTTTAAGTTTTTGGTCAAGGTAGTTTTTGATGAAGTTGAAGTCCAATCAACTTGAAACTTAGTATACATGTGCCCTATGATATGATCTTTCTAATTTAAATGCCAAATTAGAGTTTTGACCCCAATTTTACGGTTCACTGAACATAGAAAATGATAGTGCAAATTTCAGGTTAAAGTTTTTGGCTTCAGGTTAAAGTTTTTGGTCAAGGTAGTTTTTGATGAAGTTGAAGTCCAATCAACTTGAAACTTAGTATACATGTGCCCTATGATATGATCTTTCTAATTTAAATGCCAAATTAGAGTTTTGACCCCAATTTTACGGTTCACTGAACATAGAAAATGATAGTGCAAATTTCAGGTTAAAGTTTTTGGCTTCAGGTTAAAGTTTTTGGTCAAGGTAGTTTTTGATGAAGTTGAAGTCCAATCAACTTGAAACTTAGTATACATGTGCCCTATGATATGATCTTTCTAATTTAAATGCCAAATTAGAGTTTTGACCCCAATTTTACGGTTCACTGAACATAGAAAATGATAGTGCAAATTTCAGGTTAAAGTTTTTGGCTTCAGGTTAAAGTTTTTGGTCAAGGTAGTTTTTGATGAAGTTGAAGTCCAATCAACTTGAAACTTAGTATACATGTGCCCTATGATATGATCTTTCTAATTTAAATGCCAAATTAGAGTTTTGACCCCAATTTTACGGTTCACTGAACATAGAAAATGATAGTGCAAATTTCAGGTTAAAGTTTTTGGCTTCAGGTTAAAGTTTTTGGTCAAGGTAGTTTTTGATGAAGTTGAAGTCCAATCAACTTGAAACTTAGTATACATGTGCCCTATGATATGATCTTTCTAATTTAAATGCCAAATTAGAGTTTTGACCCCAATTTTACGGTTCACTGAACATAGAAAATGATAGTGCAAATTTCAGGTTAAAGTTTTTGGTCAAGGTAGTTTTTGATAAAGTAGAAGTCCAATCAACTTGAAACTTAGTATACATGTTCCCTTTGATAAGATCATTCTAATTTTAATGCCAAATTAGAGAATTTATTCCAATTTCACAGTCCTTTAAACATAGAAAATGATAGTGCGAGTGGGGCATCCGTGTACTGTGGACACATTCTTGTTTTATATGTTTGCTATCATACCAGACAATTTCCACCATATAAACCAACTAACATGTTATATTTATGTTGGTGTTTGTTGAATATGTTTGTTCAAATGACTGACCTATGGTTGACAATAAAAAACCTAAATTCAAACCTTAAAAAAAGAGGGGGGGGGGGGGGGGGGTAGTGAATTTTTTTTTTTTTTTTTTTTTTTTTTTTTTGCACAAAAAATTTAGAAATAGAGAGGTACTAAAATCAAAGAATTTTGGGATGGATACTACAAATGATTTTCTTTAAATAAAGAGATAAACAAAATGGGTTCATCACTAGGTTCATTATATTTATGGAAAATGAGGGTTTTATGTTAAAAATTGGGGATTTTGAGAATCAATTTATTTTACAGGGTTTACTTTGAGTAATTAAGTAAAACCTCTTTTGAATCAAAACTGAACATATAACTTGGTAATTTTTTTCTTCAGTTCAATTTAAAGTAAAGGTTAGAGGACAAAATACTACATCTTTGTTGAAAAACCGTAATTTTGGAATGAAGTGTACTTTAGGCAGATGCTAATTTTAATAAGTATCATTTTTTCTATGTGATGCTATGCTATTGTTTCAGAACTAGAGTTTCTAAAGAGCCTGTGTCGCTCACCTTGGTCTATGTGAATATTAAACAAAGGAAGCAGATTGATTCATGACAAAATTGTGTTTTGGTGATGGCAAGACAAGACAAAATATTTTATTTCCTCAGACACAAACGTGTACAAGAGGTCAAAACATAATAAAGTATACATATAAATCGATGGTGATGTGTTTGTACATCTTACTTTACTAAACATTCTTACTGCTTACAATTATCTCTATCTATGATGAACTTGCCCCAGTAGTGTCAGTGGAACATGTTAGTAAAAATTTACAAATTTTATGAAAATTGTTAAAAATTGACTATAATGGACAATTACTCCTTAGGGGGTCAATTGACCATTTTGGTCATTTTGACTTGTTTTAGGTCTTACTTTGCTGTACATAATTGCTGTTTACAGTTTATCTCTATCTATAATAATATTCAAGTGATAACCAAAAACAGCAAAATTTCCTTAAAATTACCAATTCAGGGGCATCAACCCAACACCGGGTTGTCCGATTCATCTGAAAATTTCAAGGCAGATAGATCTAGACCTGATAAACAATTTTATCCCCTGTCAGATTTGCTCTAAATGTTTTGATTTTTGAGTTATAAGCCAAAATCTGCATTTTATGTTCAATTTTTAGCCGTGGCGGTCATCTTAGTTAGACGGCCGTGTCACGGGACACATTTTTTAAACTAAATACCCCAAAGATGATTGTGGCCAAGTTTAGATTAATTTTGGCTAGTAGTTTCAGAGGAGAAGATTTTTGTAAAAGATAACTAAGATTTACAAAAATATGTTAAAAATTGACTACAAAGGGCAATAACTCCTAAAGGGGTCAACTGACCATTTCAGTCATGTTGACTTATTTGTAAATCTTACTTTGCTGAACATTATTGCTGTTTGCAGTTTGTCTCTATCTATAATAATATTCAAGATAATAACCAAAAACAGCAAAATTTCCTTAAAATTACCAATTCAGTGGCATCAACCCAACACCGGGTTGTCCGATTCATCTGAAAATTTCAGGGCAGATAGATCTTGACCTGATAAACAATTTTACCCCCCATGTCAGATTTGCTCTAAATACTTTGGTTTTTGTGTTATGAGCCAAAAACTGCATTTTACCCCTATGTTCCATTTTTCACACTGGCAGCCATCTTGGTAGGTTGGCCGGGTTACCGGACACATTTTTTAAACTAGATACCCCAATGATGATTTTTGTCATGTTTGGTTTAGTTTGTCCCAGTAGTTTCAGAGGAGAAGATTTTGTAAAAGTTAACGACGACGGACGAAGAGTTTCAAAAAGGGGAAATAACTCATTTTTCGAAATTACATCCAAATTAGTTTGAGCATGAAATTTTCAATTGCTCGAATATGTTATATGATATATTTACCCTCAATACATCTAAAAATAGTTTTTTTCATAAAAAAGGACTATTTTATCATGAAAATATTCATATGAAAAATATTTATTTACAAATAGAACCTAAAAAAGGGGAATTTAAGGGTCAATTACAATGACTTGTATTCCTCTTTTGGCAACTTTCTGCAACATTTACCCAAGAATTTTTTTGTAGCATTTTGTTGACAAAACATCCATAATTTTATATTTTATAGTCCTTTATGTGAGGATTTCTGCGTTTTCGGTAAAATCAGATGTAAAAAATGACAAAGATCGGGAAAAATCATGCCGATTTTTGTGTTAGGTGGACCCCTTTTGTACCAAAAAACTGTTTTTATTCGAAAAATTTGTCAGTTAGCAGTTTAAATGATTGAATTGTTCTCTTATACCCATGAAAATAACAAAAAATGTTATGCTTTATCTCATTTTTACCATAAAATACGATGTTAGCCATTACTCCTTGCTATACTACTATATACATATGATGTCATGTTGTTTCCATGGCAACCATACAGATTTTTTTTATTGATTTTTTTTTAATTTGACTGTTAGTTTGGACCATTTCAACTTAAAAAAAAGTAATCGAAAAAAAATAATCTGGCCAAAATTTTTCATATTTGGTCTATTATTACAGAGAATTGATGTTTAAAATAAGCGATCGATGTGTCTGTATCTCATTAGCGATCTTTGATCTTCAAGTACCAGAATAGTCTTATGATATGTAGTTTTATGACGTGTGTCCTTTCCCTATTGAGATGTTTTGACTGTGTTTGGATTTGCCGTCCGTGGATATGTTACAGTGAATTTGTGAAATCAGTGATTTAGTGAAATCCCTGGAATAATTAGTGATTTGATGAAATCACTAACTGAAACAGTGATTTTGTAAAATTCCTGAAATGTCGGGGTTTTTACAAAATCACTGAAAACATTGCCAGGGATTTTTGATTTTTTTTTTGTAAAATCCCTGATTACAAGTTTAAAAGTTATATTAGAAATGTGTTTTTCTTAATACAAATTAAATAAACCAATGATTTTTTAGTAATTTGTTTTAATTAATAATACAATTAAAACTATTGCATATGAACTGATATTAAAGCTACAATTTACTTATTTTTGCATATTATTGGATGCTATAATTGTCCTGCTTTTCAACAAACACACCTATATTGTTCACATTCATTCTTTACAGATTATCCAAATTAAAAAAAAACAACATATTCTATCACAAATGCAAGACACTGTTTGTCAAAAAGGTCTGAAATTGTCAATTGACAAAGCTGACGGACTCAAATACAGGGAATCAGTGGTTTCAAGCTGGTTTCTAGTGTTTTCAACGTATTTTTATTACGCTTAACAGAAGTTCCACGGGGAACTTTGTTTTAAACAATGCCATAATACCTGTTCCTGTTGTAACAAATATTCTATAACATTTATTCCGTTAGGAACATTTACTGTAATACTTATTCATGTAGAAATAATATTCCAGAATATTTTTACCATTTGGAACTAATATTATGAAGGAACTTCTATTTCGTGTATGACCCTAACAAAATTCCAGGTTTGATATCAAGACTAGTATGGTTT
Organism: Mytilus edulis; assembly: GCA_019925275.1. NCBI lineage: Eukaryota > Metazoa > Mollusca > Bivalvia > Mytilida > Mytilidae > Mytilus > Mytilus edulis. Next base: position 92,150,955 of record CM034355.1, on the reverse strand, counting down.
GAATGTCTTTAAAACTACAGAAAATTTGATATCTTCATCTGATGAATATGGTTTGTTTCCCTACGATTTCGATTACTATTTTTCATTATATCTCCTCATTGAAACACTTCATACCAAAATAATTACTTTTGATTTGATTTTTATCTAAATAAAAGAGAAAGTATAAAAACCTTTTTAAAGATTTATAACTTTGAGATTGAATACAATGTGCATGTATAAGACAGTATTTGAGATATATATGACAAATGTAAGAAATGCAAGTAAAAAAAAAAGTATTTTTTTCCTACACCTGTATGTTGTCTTTTTGTTATAATTTTTTTTTTTGTGGAAGTAGTTGTCTCTTAAAGGCTGCAAATTACCAATACAGCCCTGATGAATAGATTAGTTGCTGAGAAAAATGTTATTAAATTCTCCCTCATGAATTCGTCCGAATTTAAAACATTTCTATACTAAATACATGGCTAAATAAGAGACAAGTCATAATTTAGGTTTGTTTGCTCGCAGTAACTTTCTTATTTTCTCAGCGAAACAACATTTAATATCTTGTGAACATTTTACAATTTACAAAAATATACCACAATTCCATCTATATACATTCACAATGTCCTCTAAATACATATCAATACAAACATAACTGTAACTAGAACACACCCGTGATATCGTGGGTCCGTAACTGAATTAAAGTATATAACTATGCGTATGCCTTATTTTAGTATTGGTATTGTCATCTATTATAAAATGCACAGTTTTCTCTGCTTTCAAAATCTTTCTGTTTGAACCCGTCGACCTGGAACCCATCAATTATTGGTAATATTAATAATTTGGAAACCAAAAGGGCCTTGATTGGAGTATTTTTTACTCAACAGTATTAAGCAAAATTCTAAATACACCGTTTGGTGGTGCGCCTGTCAGATGCGGAACGTACAGATAAGGTAGTAGGTAACAGGTGAATATACTATTGGTATCGGTGTCGGACTCGACCCGGAACTTCTTAAATATTGGCAATATTAATTACGTGGAAAACAAATGTGCCTGAAGTGGTGTAATTTTTAATCAACACCATTGTACTATATTAGTTATATATAAAGTTGAATTCTTTGATTCATCGTTTTTACGTGATGACGGCTGACAAATTGGACCTCGTAATTTTAGTATTATAGATATATTATGCAGAGCTTAACGTTAACTTCGTCTATCAAAGTTACTCGAGCACATCGATAATAATCAAACGTAATCAGGACTTATATATGTCTATAAAACCCCACCCGTACTACCGCCCTCGAAATATTCGTGCAGAAAACAACAGTAACATCAGACTACTACTGATTTACATACTAGCCAAACTTGTACCACAAGTCTAAAGATAGAAATAGAATAGGGAAATTCCAAATATAACGGAATAGAAATAAATTTAAATTCTCCCTCATGAATTCGTCCGAATTTAAAACATTTCTATACTAAATACATGGCTTAATAAGAGACAAGTCATAATTTAGGTTTGTTTGCTCGCAGTAACTTCGATAAAACAAAGGAATAAATAATTTGAGAACTATATGCCAAGATTCAAGGAAACAACCATTTGAGATTTTAAATTGTCTTTAATATACCCATCTTTGGCTTTATCAGAAGCCCATCTACCGTGGACTTTCAGTAACCTATCAGAGACTCCTCTATTAGCCCCCGAAGAAGCGCCACCACTTCTCCAACTATGAAGCCCAAACTTAAGCTTATCTAAACCAATATCTGATAAACTCTCTAACAAAATTTCTCTCGCTCTGGTATAGGACAATGGACTATTTACATTACATAATTTATAAACATCTTTCGATTTCATAAAAGACAGTGCTCTGAAAATATAGCTATCTGAATTTTTTCTCAATTCAGCTAAATTGATATACTTATTTAACCAAAAAACTGGACATAAATCTGTACCTGTTGCAGCTATAACAACAGAATTACCCCTTCTGTATAAATCAGTTTTGCTTTTATCAATGCGAATTTTAACATGACTGACTTGAAACTCAATATTATTCATCTTAATGTTAGCCAATTCACTATACCTCAAAAATCCAGAAAATCCTAACAGAAATAATACTACTACACGCAATTTTTTGAGATTATTATGATCTCCGAACTTCAAAACAATTTTCCTTAATATATCTGGCGTAATAGGTTCTTTTTTGTTTATAGGTTTACTTAGCAATCTCCTTCCTCCTTCATAAATAAGACCAAGGAATTTGTCTGAACAAGGATTATGTTTGAAATTAAAGTCATGAAACCATTTTATTGAATAAAAACTTGCATCTAAAATCGCAACACTGGATCCCTATTGAATGAGTCCACCTATATACATAGAAATCGTAGTAGTTGTCGCTGGTAAACACTCAAGTGAACATGAAACACACCATTTTTCAAACTTTTTAAAATAGCACTTGCATTTCTTAATTGTAGAATTTGATCTAGACGATTCGACAAAAGAGGGTAAATCTCGTATGATACTGGCAAATCTTGAATCATTGGCATAACACTCAAATTGTTTCCATTGATCTGTAAAATAAATATAATAATGAATACCAAGTAATAACTATAAACAAAGTAAATATAATTAAAAACCAATTGTTCAGAGAACAATTGAAAGTCTTTCCACACCAAAGATATTTTGATAAGAAGATAGTTTCTTCATACTGATGCGATAAATAAAAGTTTAATTATATTTTTGAGTGATATAAGGGATATAATATGCTACTTCCGGTGAAAAGAATATCATTTCCGGTCTCATATGATAGCTTCTTTCACACTGATTCCAAAAATATATAGTTTTTATATACTTTTGTATGTAGAAGTGGAAATAATTGGCCACTTCCGGTTTGTTGGAAGTCATGTTTAGTCTTCAGTAATCAGTTTATGTATCTATATAACAAAATATATGGATTCTGAGTACTTTTAGATGAAACAATTGCAAAAATAGCTACTTCCGGTTTTCTCAAGGTCACTTCCGGTAGCCATTTTTCAAGGTCATTTGTCACCTAACCTTTTGTACAAGGTCAAATGCCTTTATAATGAACTTATTTAAAGCTATAATCAAATAACCTCATATCAAGACATTTCAGGGGCAACAACTCCTCTAAGATGCCATATAATAGAATAAGACTAAATGTAGCATATCTTCATTACATTAAAGCTGACATTTTGCACTTGTTCTTTAATATGTATCTTTCAAAGTGTCGGAGAAAATGCAAAAAAAAGCAAAAGTCTTAATTGAGAACTTGACCTTGACCTTTGACCTTGACCTCATTTTCTAAGTTTGGACCTAGGGGACTCAATTAAAAACATTCCAGGGTTATACGGTTAACTGTTTATGAGGTAAATGAACATACCGACAAATTTATTTTGTAAAGGTAGATAACTCCTATAAAATTTCATCGAATCGCTTCGATCCAAATTAGCCAAAAATTCCTGAGGATGTAACGAACAATTTGTAAAAAGAATTTTGTCGCTATCTTTTTTTTTTACGAAGGAGATGCACACAGAGGGTAAACAGTGAAAAGGGAGATAACTCTTACATAGAAAATGGATCGGCTTAGCAGGGTGAAATTTAAAAGCGCATAAACTATACGATACCATATAGGAAATATTTAAGCGACATATTGCGAAACAAACATTTTGCGCAAGAACAAAATTTGGCGGAAGAAAAAAAAAAAAAAATAATAATAATAAATATAAATCAATTGCTTTAAAAAAGCAATTGTAGGGGGTCTTTCCCCCTTTAAAATTAATTGAATTGGGGGGGGGGGGGGTTGTTTGTTTGTTTGTTTGTTTGTTCGTTTCTGTATGGGGTCTATATTATTGTTACCGGAGAAGTTTCATGTTTAGTTTGGGAAGTTTTTCTTTTATTTTAGGTACAGCGCGCGCGCCACATCACGTGACACGGGTTTATAATAACGAAAAGATAGTCTTTTTATTTCTTTTTAGGTGGGGACTTTGAACAGACAACATGTATAGAGACGGAATAAACACAATGTAATTTCTTTTGTCATTGTAGGAAATTGACATTTTGATGACAGTTCACAAGCAGTGCATGTTTTGGATTTAATTGATCCGGTGTAACTTTAAAACACATTTATTGATCATTTTCTGATATTGTACATTTTTCAGCACCTGTTTGTAACACAGATTAGTATTTCAATCTCGGAGCGGACATTTTATTGTAGGTTTTTACTGAGATTTACAGACCTAGCAAGCGATTTTTACGGCATTGCCATTTCTTTTCTCTAGGAAAAGCTTTGAGAGATATCTGCACCAAGTTTTTTTATAAACTTTCAGTACATGTATGCCCTGCTGACTGCAAATTTTGAGGTCGATTGTACTTGTAGTTTCAGAGAACATGTGGATTTTTTTTCAGAAGTGACGCAAGAACAATATTGAATTTCGATTTTTCATGAAACATGATTTATTGATCATGATCATGATTGATTGATTGATTGATTGATTGATTGATTGATTGATTGATTGGTTGGTTGATTAGTTGGTTGGTTGGTTGGTTGGTTAAACACGTTGCTTAAACATGTTGCTTAAACACGTTGGATAGGCTCAAAATTGGATCCCGTATTTAACGCATGAAACGGAAACATGCATTGATTGATTGATTGGTTGGTTGGTTGGTTGGTTAAACACGTTGGTTAAACATGTTGGTTAAACACATTGGTTAAACATATTGGTTAAACACGTTGGCTGGTTAAACACGTTGGATAGGCTCAATTTAAACAAGCGGGAAAAAAAACATCTTGGATCCCGTATTTAACACATGAAACGGAAACATGCATTGATTGGTTGGTTGGTTAAACACGTTGGTTAAACATGTTGGTTAAACACGTTGGTTAAACATATTGGTGAAACACGTTGGCTGGTTAAACACGTTGGATAGGCTCAATTTAAACAAGCGAAAAAAAAACACATCTTGGATCCCGTATTTAACACATGAAACGGAAACATGCATGCATTGATTGGTTGGTTGGTTGGTTGGTTGGTTGGTTGGTTGGTTGGTTGGTTGGTTGGTTAAACACGTTGGTTAAACATGTTGGTTAAACACGTTGGTTAAACATATTGGTTAAACATGTTGGTTAAACACGTTTGATAGGCTCAATTAAAACAGGCGAAAAAAAAGAGACCTTGAATCCCGTATCAAACACATGAAACGGAAACATTGATTGATTGATTGATTGATTGGTTGGTTGGTTGGTTGGTTGGTTGGTTGGTTGGTTGGTTGGTTGGAATTCAAACACACATAAAACTGTTTAAATAGTGCCAAAACCACATAATTTGATGACCTTGACCTTTGACCTTGTAACCTTCGTCAAGGTCATTGTTCCACAAGGTCATTGCAAAAGACCCTATGGGTCAAGGACCTTTTGTTTAAGAGTTTTGCCTAAAAATGGCTTTTTAAAAACCATCGATGGGAGTTATGTCCCTTACATGATGGTAAAATCAATATAGTCATAATGTAAAAAAGTTGCCCCTTGAAATACCAAGCATTTTTCACTGCTTAATTTTTTTGTATCTATAACCGTTCAAGAGTTATAGGGAAATCAAAGACATGTGAAAATCTAAAATATGACCTTGACCTTTGACCTTGACCTAATTTTCTAAGTTAGGAATCAGGGGACTCAAATAAAAACATTCCAGGGTTATACGGTTAAAGGTTTATGAGTTAAAAAAACATACCGACAAATTTATTCCGTAAAGGTACATAACTCCTATAAAATTTCATCGAATCGCTTCGATCCAAATTAGCCAAAAATTCCTGAGGATGTAACGAACAATTTGTAAAAAGAATTTTGTCGCTTTCTTATTTTGTTACGAAGGAGATGCACACACATGACAAACAGTGAATAGGGAGATAACTCTTACAAAGAAAATGGTTCGGCTTAGCAGGGTGAAATTTAAAAGCGCATAAACTATACGATACAATATGAAAAAAATCTAAGCGACATATTGCGAAACAAACATTTATCGCAAGAACAAAATTTGGCGGAAGAAAAAAAAATAAAAAATAATAATAATTAAAAACCAATTGTTCAGAGAACAATTGAAAGTCTTTCCACACCAAAGAAATTTGGATAATAAGGTGGTTTCTTCATACTGATGCGATAAATAATGGTTTAATTATCTTTTTGAGTGATATAAGGGAGATAATATGCTACTTCCGGTGAAATGAATGTCACATCCGGTCTCATATGATAGCTTCTTTCACACTGATTCCAAAAATATATAGTTTCTATATACTTTTGTATGTAGAATGGGAGATAATTGGCCACTTCCGGTTTGTTGGAAGTCATTTTTAGTCTTCAGTAATTTGTTCATGTATCTATATGAGAAAATATATGGTTTCTGAGTACTTTTATGTGAAAAAATTGCAAAAAAAGCTACTTCCGGTTTTCTCAAGATCACTTCCGGTAGCCATTTTTCAAGGTCATTTGTCACTTAACCTTTTGTATAAGGTCAAATGTCTTTATAATGAACTTAATTGAAGTTATAATCAAATAACCTCATATCAAGGCATTACAGGGGCATCAACTCCTATAAGATGCCATTTCATTGTATAAGACTACATGTAGCATATCTTCATTATAATAAAGCTGACATTTTGCACTTGTTCTTTTATATGTATCTCTCAAAGTGTCAGAGAAAATGCAAAAACAAGCAAAAGTCACAATTGAGAACTTGACCTTGACCTTTGACCTTGACCTCATTTTCTAAGTTAGGACCTAGGGAACTCAAATAAAAACATTCCGGGGTAATACGCTTAACTGTTTATGAGTTAAAAAAACATACCGACAAATTTATTTTGTAAAGGTAGATAACTCCTATAAAATTTCATCGAATCGCTTCGATCCAAATTAGCCAAAAATTACTGAGGATGTAACGAACAATTTGTAAAAAGAATTTTGTCGATATCTTTTTTTGTTACGAAAGAGATGCACACAGATGATTAACAGTGAATAGGGAGATAACTCTTACAAAGAAAATGGTTCGTCTTAGCAGGGTGAAATTTAAAAGCGCTTAAACTATACGATACAATATGAGAAATATCTAAGCGACATAATGCGAAACAAACATTTATCGCAAGAACAAAATTTGGCGGAAAAAAAAAATAATAATAATCAGAAGAAAAACAATAAGTCTTTCCACAGAAAAGTGGAAAGACTTAATAATCAGAACAAATACAATAGGCTTTCCACAGAAAAGTGGAAAGACCTAATAATAATCAGAACAAATACAATAAGTCTTTTCACAAAAAAGTGAAAAGACTTAATTAACATTACTACTATAAATGAATGCGGCATTTCCCTCGCAAACAACCCAGTGCGGCATTTCCCTCGCAAACAAATGAATGCGGCATTTCCCTCGCAAACAAATGAATGCGGCATTTCCCTCGCAAACAAATGAGTGCGGCATTTTCCTCGCAAACAAATGAATACGGCATTTTCCTCGCACACTTACTGTGGCATTCAACCTCACAGTATTTAAAAAAGTCATATACTTATATATATACAGTGGCATTAACCCTCACTGTATTCATAAACAATTAATCAACAATGTTAACAATGACATATCTAATTGTTGCAGTTAAAACATCACAATGTTAAATTTAACGTTCTTTCGAATATAGTCTCATATCTGATAACTGCGGCAAATAACCATCGCAGAAAACTAAATCAACTACAGTCTGTATACAACATTCAATGCATAAATCTCAATACTTCGAGAAATCCAACAACAAAACATATACATTACTGTTAAAAGGTCTCTGTGCAAATATACTCTTTTCTTGTGAACCTTTTGTAAAAAAGTTCATAGGTTTTACATACTCTCTAAAGTCTATAACAAAAGATTTAAATCTGTCTGAAAACCTATTCACTAAGATAGGCCAAAATAACGCTGATGGCCATTTAGGTACAACTAAAGTGCCTTTAGCTTTACATAATCGCATGTGATTTAAACACTTGCTAACTAAACAAACTGGTGGAGCTAACCAGTTATTATGAGCAGACCAATCATATGCGAAAGCATCAACCCCGGAAGTATCCGGTGAATAATATCTAGAGTTAAAATAGTCTACTTTTTTGTTTTTCGAATCTGCAAAACGATCGCATGTGAATGGTCCCCATAATTTATCAAAATATATAAAAATTTGATAGGAAACACCCCAATCGTCATATTCAAAAATTTTGCTCAGATAATCTGCATAAGTATTTTTATCTCTAGGTATCCATTCAACATCCAAGAAAATATTATGTGACAAACAAATATGAAATAAGCTTAAAGCAATGTCTTGTAATTCTACTTTCATGCTACCCTTTTTAACAATCTGTACTACATTTTGGTTATCTGTATAAAGTTTAACAAATTTTCCTGTTAAATCAGATTTAAAAGAAGAAATATTCTTTTCTACAGTTTTCAATTCTCTCCATGCAGAACTTTTGCTTCTTTCATGACCATCAAACATAAAATGTACAATTTTGTTATCATTCATTATAAACCCTGCTCCGGCATACTGACTAGCGTCAGTGAAAATTACACGCTGTGGTATTCTATTTATAGGTACAATGCGTTGGAAAGATAATGACTCGCATTCAAAATACCAAAATTTTAGTTCCTTCAAAATGTTGTCATTTATAGGGATGACATCGTCCCATGCAGATCTACAACAGACTAGCATATGCATATGCTTCGTCATCATTTGACAAACGTTACCAAGAGCAGGAATCATAGAAATGATTTTTCCACATATTTTAGCAATACATCTATAAGTCAAAATGGTTTTGCCATCTACTACGCTCGATATTACCAGCTTTAAAGCAAATAATTTTTAAGCGATATTTCTAAAGTACAATCTTTAAAGTTCCAAACAAAACCTAACCAATCAATATTTTGTACTGGTTCCCAGACACTCTTTTCTGTATTAGCAATAAAACCGGAAAGCAGTAAATCATTTTTTACTGTTTTCGATAATTCAAAACATGTATCAAAATTTTCTGCTGTACCCATACCATCATCTAAATAAACCACCATGGGAAATCCTAAAGATCTCCAGTATTTAACTAACACACGTACTGTCTTGGTAAATATATGACCAGCTGATGAAAGTCCAAAAGGCAAAACCGAAAAAGTAAAATAACGCACTGTATCACCATATTGCCAAGAAAATCCTAAATATTTTTGATGATCAGGGTGAATTTCTATATGGTGATAACCAGACTTAAAATCAAATTTAAACCCAAAACCGCTAAAATTTACAAATGTCATAGCTTCTTTAACCCCTTCAAATTTAACTTTTTGTTTCTCGACAAATTTATTAACATGTCTCAAATCTAAGACTAATCTTTCTTTACCCGTACTATTTACCGACACAGTAAGTGGATTAACGACAAATGGTCGATTTACTTCTTTTATACATTCTTTAGTTAAAAGTTCTTCAATAGAATTTTCCACAAATTCTGAGTGTTTTAACGCGGATCTATTATTACTTAGAAAAATAGTCGGTGGTTCACTCAGAAAAGGAATTCTATAACCAAAATTAATAACATTCATTATAAAATCATTAGCGTTAAGTACATTTTTCCAAAACAATGCATGTTTTCTTAAATTTCCTTTCACATTTATAAGATTTTGACCAGATTTTTTCTCATACTTGTTAACAAATTGAAAACAATACTCAACTTCATCTATGTCTGTATCTGTTTTGTTACTGGGTCTTTCCTGTGTTCTGTTCCTGGAACTTTGTTGCACCAACTGTCGCTGTAGGAATCCTTTTTTCGGGGCAGTTCCTTGCAAAGTGCCCGGGCTGGTTACAATAGAAACACTTGTAACTTTCTGACTTGTCTGCTTTGGAGAACTCGGTATCACTGACTTGGCCAAGGCCACGAAAAAAACTCCTAGAATTGAATTCTCCTTTTCCGGAACCACTATTGGAAGATTCTGGTTATTGTACGGCTTGGAACTTCTTTTACGAGAAGCCCTGGAAATAGCAGCACGCAAATCACTAGCATCTTCTTTATTGTCGGCCAACGGACTATCCAAGTATTCTTTAACTGTGTCCCATCCATGCTTGTCGGCTATCTTTAGAATTTTGTTACGCTTACGGATGATTTCCTTTTCCTGGGAAATGATTTCACTAACTTCGGAAGCGTTTCCAAGCTTTATACAACTTTCAACGACAGCAAGCCTCTCCAGACGCTCGGTATTAAACGAATGTTGCACTTTAATTCCCTCACTATGGAATACAAATTCTGGTTGATCGACACCGGTTGCTTTAACACTTTTTCCTAAACGAGCTTCGAAATGATTAATCAAGGAATGTTTTTGCTTCTCTAAAGCATTGTTTAAAGCTGAAGTGAAAAGCGAAATAGCCCCGTCCGTACTTAACTCTGTTTCGTTACTATTTTCAGCATGTTGAGTAGTAGCACGGCGTTCATCATGGTCGGAGCCTTCCTCGGACATATTATGCAGAGCTTAACGTTAACTTCGTCTATCAAAGTTACTCGAGCACATCGATAATAATCAAACGTAATCAGGACTTATATATGTCTATAAAACCCCACCCGTACTACCGCCCTCGAAATATTCGTGCAGAAAACAACAGTAACATCAGACTACTTCTGATTTACATACTAGCCAAACTTGTACCACAAGTCTAAAGATAGAAATAGAATAGGGAAATTCCAAATATAACGGAATAGAATTAAATTTACCTTACCCTTCCGGAGCACCTGAGATCACCCCTAGTTTTTGGTGGGGTTCGTGTTGTTTATTCTTTAGTTTTCTATGTTGTGTCATGTGTTCTATTGTTTTTCTGTTTGTCTTTTTCATTTTTAGCCATGGCGTTGTCAGTTTGTTTTAGATTTATGAGTTTGACTGTCCCTTTGGTATCTTTCGTCCCTCTTTTGTTACGGACGGACGCACGGACAGTCAGAGGTACACATGAACCAGTTTACAACGTACTCAATTGGGCAAGGAACGGAAGGATAAATAAGTGCAGTTTGTGGCAATTAAACCAGCCTTTACCGTTTTTACAGGTGGTGGGCTGGCTTATCTTTTTACGTAATAAATACATTCGGCATATATATTGTTCAATTTCTAAATAATTTTTAATTTCTTTTGTTTGCAAAATTGTGAATTACCTCAAAGGAAACTTGTATTTAGCAACATGTTCCCAAGATGTATTTGTCAGCAAATCTAGTTTCACTCTGTCTTGTTGTGAACATTCTATGGTGATATTACCAATATCTGGATAAGGAGGGTGGTTAGATGAAGACGAAGTCGACGAGTAATTTAGTGACGGTGTTGGGGGATCATCAATCTTGGTGGAGGTGTGATCATCTGAGCCTGTTCCTTCAGGACGCGAATCAGATGAGTTTGGGTTCGGTTTGAAATAAGAAAATATTTTTTTCTGCATGACAGCTTCATCAACACTTGTAACTATGTTGTCAAACTAATATCCGGGAAAGACGGAAAAGATACCAACAGTCTCCGAACGTTAAACAAATATCATCATCATATTAGTCTTAGATAATTATACATGCATCACTCTGTTCTGTCGATTCGTATTGACCAATTCATCTCTCTCGCTGCTCTCTCATTATATATTTTTTTTGGTGAAAACGACGTGGATGCACGTGCTGTCGTGCCTCCGGGTAGCTACGCCCCTGACTGATTCGTGTGCATGTAACATTTGCCACTCGATCAAACGAATCATTTTCATACTTTCCCAATCACTACAATGAATTGTCTTTATATTTTATTTTAAAATTTGACAAACTAGGTTAATACTGTTCAGTAATTACAATAGAAGCATTATTATTATAAAAAAACAAACACTTTTCTTAATTATGTCAGTTATTGTGGAAAAATTGCTCAGTTAGTATTAACATAAAAGGGTTTTTTTTAGATAAAAGAAGACTAAATTTTATTTACAAATTCACTGAATTTAGTCAGAGAATCTATTAAAAAGTTCTTAATTATTTCACTAATTTTGTAAAACCCCTAGTTAACATTAGTGATTTTATAAAAATCACTAATCAGATCAGTGGCTTTACAAAATCCTTGAAATTTCAGAGATTTTACAAAATCCCTGATTTTACAAGTTCATTGTAACAGATACATAGCAGAGATAGTCGCTCTTTTACGTATCCTGTCTTGCTTCTTTCGAAGTTGAGTCTGTTTCTCATTTTGTATCTGCACAATAGATTAACGAGATTTAAACATCGATAAACATCGATAACTGCTGTTAGCTAAATTTATTAACATCATTTAAATATAACTTTGCTTGATGTATATAACACGTGATATATTTATGCTATCAAATTGAGAGGTTCTAATGACAGTTTCAGAAAAATATGACGACCCGTTTTGGAGCTATTGTCCTTATTATGTCCAGTTTTAGAAAATTTCGTACTTTATGGTTATTATCTTGAAAGCTTAAAAAGAGATGAAACTAAATTTGTAAATAATACCAAAATAACAAGATTAACAAAGCAGTCCACTTTACCGACATCGTCAATTGGTCCCTTTTCTATGCTGCTGATGCTTTCGTCACAAGGCTTCTGACGAGACACGCCTGCGTATTTTAACATCTCGAACATTCATCTATAATACTAAAATTACGAGGTCCAATTTGTCAGCCGTCATCACGTTAAAACGACGAATCAAAGAAATCAACTTTATATATAACTAATACAGTACAAAGGTGTAGATTAAAAATTACACCACTCCAGGCCCTTTTGTTTTCCACGTAATTAATATTGCCAATAATTAAGAAGTTCCGGGTCGAGTCCGATACCGATACCAATAGTATATTCACCTGTTATCGATTACCTTATCTGTACGTTCCGCATCTGACAGGCGCACCACCAAACGGTGTATTCAGGATTAATATGCTATATAGTATTACACGGGTCATAATCACAGGGTTGACACTACTTAATTGTCAAACTGTTACCTATTGTAGTATTTTAATCAGTTAGACTTTCTAAGATAACAATACGAATACTAAAAATCTGGACTAAAATAAGGCGTATAGGTACAGTTTTCAATTTGTTAGCGGGCATGACGTAAAACAGCGAATCAAAGAATTCAACTTTATTTATAACTTATATAGGACAATGCTGTTGATTAAAAAATATTCCATTCCAGGACCTTTTGTTTTCCAAATAATTAATATTATCAATAATTGATAAGTTCCAGTTCGACGGGTTCAAACAGAAAGATTTAAAAGCAGAGAAAACTGTGTATCTTATAATCGGCATGACTTTATCAGATGACAATACTTATACTAAAATGAGGCTTGCGCATAGTTATATACTTTAATTCAGTCACGGACCCGCGATATCACGGGTGTGTTCTAGTTTCAATGTAAACCTCTCTTAAGCATTGAATTTTCTGTTTGATTTAGAAAGTCAGGGTGTTAATTTTTCAATACCTCTATACCTCATTCAACACTTAGAAATTCCTTTTAAGTCTGTTCGTAAACAAATATGTAAAAAGGAAAGACAGTACACCAACACAAATAAAAGACAATTATTGTGTTTTCCATACTCTGAAGACCACTTTACAATTTCACAAAAAAGGCAGTTATTTAACCTTTTCCTGTAATATCTAAACTTACCTTCACAATTCAATGTTTAATTAAAACAACGTTTAAAACTTGCATTGTATTGGCAATGCATGAAATTGTACGTCAAAATAGGTTTATAACGTGTATGAACATTGATTTTTATGTATACTAATAATGATTCGTATGCCTCGGGAAGCGAAGATTTCTTTAACATCAAAAATCAAAAATTAAATCTTATGTTTTCATTGTAATTATTCATTATTAACAAACTAAACGGATATACTAGTATTTGAAACGACTAACAGTGCTTCGATGAGCCCTTTATATGTATTTTTACTAGTTATCGAAATTCCAGAAACACCTACTGAATAATCATATGTGCAATGCATCACTCAAATTCTTAACTTCTGTATTTTCAGGGATCTTTGGTGTACCCAAACAGCTATGTGCTGCCATGTATCTAAACGGAATTTTCAAATTTAGTGGTGCAAATCAATTAGGATCTTTAGAAGAATTTCATATTATAGACATTCATGACGAGGTCTTAGATATGATTATCGAATGGTACGAAAATTGGAAAATAAATCCACCATGTCTTGCAGTTGGCAATGTTTTAGCAAAATCTAATAGCACATCAGGAGCGGGAATGGAAATGGGCAATAGGGTAAGAAGATTTGATAAGCAGCGTCAGGAAGGAGCCTCTTCTTCGTCAAATGATAGTTCATCCCGTTCGTTGTTTAAAAATATTCACGGCAAAACTAATATATACATTACTACTGGCAGTATCTTAAGTTTGAAGAACGTAGATGCGGTTGTTGTCAGTGAAAGTCCTTATTTTAGTGGGGAAGGTGGCTTGGTAAAAACATTACTCAAAAATGGTGGTGAAGAGTATCGTACACACCATGATATGTTGAAAAAAAAACAAGAATCTGCAACATGGGAACGTCTTCATGAGTCTAGCTGGAGGACAACTTCCGTTTAAACACGTCTTCCATGTGATTATTAGCCGAATGTCAAGTTCTTCACTGGAGCTGCATCTTAAATACATTCAGACCGCAATAAAAAATGTTCTTCAAACTGTAGACAATATGAAAAGGAGATCGGAGGAAATATCATTGGCACTACCGATGATAGGAACAGGTAAGATTATTAGCTGTTATTCATATTTCGGTAATAGTTTGCAGAAAAGTATACAATTTTCAATAATGGCTTACAATCCAACCATTATTATCTCTATGGGCTTCTGTATAACAAAACGTAGAAATTAAAAACATGTCTCCTTTCCTAGACGGTGAACTAATTAAGTTTAAGTTTAATGCAAATAGAGAAATGAAAACACAATGTAATGAATTATAGAATATGGGTTTGTTTGTATAAACATTTACTGTCGAAGAGTTATTTCCCTCAGTTATCTTAAACCTTGTATGTTAATGTTTTCAGATGATAAAAAAAGTACCATTTTACAAAATCGTGTAAGATTTAAGGCAATGCTATAAACCCTGAAATGCAGATCACATTCAATTTGAATTTTGGTTTTGGCATTAACCATTTACGGAGTTTTTTTGCAAGCAGGGATACCTGTATTCATAGATCACATAATTCTAGTTTGTCCCGTTGGATACCTTAACAAACATTTAGTGTAAATAGGGTCACGAAATGCATAAACGAATTGTAATTGTGCAATTATAGGGTCGACCAAGGACATAAAACACCATGACTAATAGAAAGAATTTAGCAAATATATTGTATTAGTGCAAGACATTTTGAGCAACATAAACATCAAAATAATCCGGGATGGAATTGTTCTTTGGTAAATGAAAATCTACTGCAATATTACCGGTTTAGACAGGGAAAAAGACAATTGTTATCTTATAGTTCGTTTCTGAGAGTGCTGCATAATCGTTTGTTTTTGTCGCACTTCAGTGTTTCTGTTGTTTCGTTGTTTTCCTCTTATAGTTGATGTGTTTCCCTCGGTTATAGTTTGTAACCCGGATTTGTTTTCTTTAAATCGATATATGACTTTCAAAAACACGGTGTACTTCTGTTGCCTTTATTTATGGCACAAACAACACCGATGAAAAACCTCGCGCAAATTCAAATGTAAACCATTCATTAGTATAGAATTTTCTGTTGTATTTTGGAAGTTAAGGCGTCAGTTTTTCAATTATACCTAAATACCACATTCGATCCTTAGGAATTACTTTTAACGTCTGTTCGTAAATAGATGTGAAATGGAAAGACAGTACACCAAATCAAATAAAAGACAAGAATTGTGTATTTCAATACTCTGAAAATAATGTCACCAAAAAGGCTGTTAATTAACCTTTTCACGTATAAATGTAATGTATAAAATGGGAGATATCTTTATAGTGTGACAAATATTGTGTAACCAAGTCCTGGATGTTATATTAACATGAAAATACGGACTCCATACATAGTTCCTACTGATATGTTGATTTGTGGAATTAAAAATTTCGCAACATAATATGAAATGTTACTTTTTGTCATAAATTTAATTGGTTTTGTCATTTGCTTAACTTGGCTCCTTAAAACTGACATTTTACACAGAGAACATAATTAATCCCTTATGATGGTTCGTCGATTTATACCGAGACTTACCAAAATAAACTAAACACCTTTACCCTTTAGTTTGTTAATTTTTGACGAATTTCACCGTTAATATAAAGGTCAGTCAATCATTTAACTATTCTGGTGTCAGTATGTCACCGGTAACAATCATCCCGATTCAAACAAAAATTTCACTGCTCAGAGTTTCACTGAAACAGACATCATCCAGATTTTTGATATTTAGAAGACATTATATTACCTTTTAAAAAAAATCGGCATTCCTATGGTAGCCATCCGTGTCCCTGATCTTTCCTGCTTGTTCCACATAAACAGACATTACCCTAAGAAAATTAGAAAGATTTATAATGAAGGTCAGTTGAGAGCAATTTTATGACGAAAGTGATATATTGCACCTACAGAAGTTTTACTTACCATGATCAATACGATTTGAACTACTAGTGACTCAGGTTTCGGAACATATTGTATCGTCCCCGGTGTTTGGATGGGTTTGTTTTGCTCAATTATTTTTATACGACCGCAAAAATTGAAATTTTTTTGGTCGTATATTGGTATCACGTTGGCGTCGTCGTCTGCGTCGTCGTCGTCGTCTGCGTCGTCGTCGTCGTCGTCGTCGTCCGAATACTTTTAGTTTTCGCACTCTAACTTTAGTAAAAGTGAATAGAAATCTATGAAATTTTAAGACAAGGTTTATGACCACAATAGGAAGGTTGGGACTGATTTTTTGGGAGTTTTGGTCCTAACATTTTAGGAATTAGGGGCCAAAAAGGGCCCAAATAAGCATTTTCTTGGTTTTCGCACTATAACTTAAGTTTAAGTAAATAGAAATCTATGAAATTTTGACACAAGGTTTATGACCACAAAAGGAAGGTTGGGAGTGATTTTGGGAGTTTTGGTTTTAACAGTTTAGGAATTAGGGGCCAAAAAAGGGCCCAAATAAGCATTATTCTTGATTTTCGCACAATGACTTTAGTTTAAAGCAAATAGAAATCAATGAAATTTAAACATAAGGTTTATGACCACAAAAGGAAGGTTGGTATTGATTTTGGGAGTTGAGGTCCAAACAGTTTAGGAATTAGGGGCCAAAAAGGGGCCCAAATAAGCATTTTTCTTGGTTTTCGCACCATAACTTTGGTATAAGAATATAGAAATCTATGAAATTTAAACACAAGGTTTATGACCATAAAAGGAAGGTTTGGATAAATTTTGGGAGTTTTGGCCCCAAGGAATTAGGGGCCAAAAGGGTCCAAAATTAAACTTTGTTTGATTTCATAAAAAAATGAATAATTGGGGTTCTTTGATATGCCGAATCTAACTGTGTATGTAGATTCTTAATTTTTGGTCCCGTTTTCAAATTGGTCTACATAAAGGTCCAAAGGGTTCAAAATTAAACTTAGTTTGATTTTAACAAAAATTGAATCCTTGGGGTTCTTTGATATGCTGAATCTAAAAATGTACTTAAATTTTTTATTATTGGCCCAGTTTTCAAGTTGGTCAAAATCGGGGTCCAAAATTAAACTTTGTTTGATTTCATCAAAAATTGAATAATTGGGGTTCTTTGATATTATATGCCAAATCTAACTGTGTATGTAGATTCTTAATTTTTGATCCCGTTTTCAAATTGGTCTACATTAAAGTCCAAAGGGTCCAAAATTAAACTTAGTTTGATTTTAACAAAAATTGAATTCTTGGTCTTCTTTGATATGCTGAATCTAAACATGTACTTAGAATTTTGATTATGGGCCCAGTTTTCAAGTTGGTCCAAATCAGAATCCAAAATTATTATATCAAGTATTGTGCAATAGCAAGAAATTTTCAATTGCACAGTACTCAGCAATAGCAATAAATCTTCAGTTGCACAGTATTGTGCAATAGCAAGAAATTTTCAATTGCACAGTATTGCGCAATAGCAAGAAATCTTCAATTGCACAGTATTGTTCAATAGCAAGTATTTTCAATAGCACAGTATTGCGCAATAGCAAGAAATATCTAATTGCACAATATTGTGCAATAGCAAGAAATTTCATTTGGAGTTATCTTTCTTTGTCCAGAATAGTAGTTGAATCAACTTAAATCATTGTTTTATACAATATACAATGTACATTCACTTTTACTACCAACTGATAAATTAAAACAATCTTTACCATTCAGTGATAACAAGCACTTTTTTACATTTTAATATTTTATGATGTATTTAAATGAGTAGTTATTGTTGCAAACTCCATTAGAAATTTGAATTGAGATTGGTTTTGGAATAAAGGAAAGGGGGATGTGAAAAAAAAATTGGGGGGAGGGGTTAAATTTTTCTCATTTCAGATTTCATAAATAAAAAGAAAATTTCTTCAAACATTTTTTGAGAGGATTGATATTCAACAGCATAGTGAATTGCTCAAATGCAAAACAAAACTTTTGAGTTCATTAGACCACATTCATTCTGTGTCAGATACCTATGCTGTGTCAACTATTTAATCACAATCCAAATTTAGAGCTGAATCCAGCTTGAATGTTGTGTCCATACTTGCCCCAACCGTTCAGGGTTCAACCTCTGCGGTCGTATAAAGCTGGGTCCTGCGGAGCATCTGGTTATTTTCTGTGAATTGTTTTCTTGACCATTTTTAATTCGTTGTTTTTCTTTTTAATAATGGTGTTTTGTTTTCCCAATTTATGATTGTTGATTGTCCAATTGGTATGTTACATCTTTTTTTTATATAGGTAGTATTGATATGATTTGATACGATACGAAAGGTTTTCATATTTGTATTTTTAAATAGTTTTTTTAGCAATCCAACTTTTATTACTTGCTTAAGTTGTTAGTTTTTTAAATATATATATTCGACTTTGTGCATTCCTGAAGAAGGTAGATACAGATAAACTCTTCAGACGCATGGAATTTATAAAGTGTTGTTTCAATATTTTGATATTGATAAAATACATGTTAGTTATTTGAAAAACTAATTCTATGGATAACACTTATTTTAATGAAAGTAAGATTGATTCTACTATGCTTTGACTTAAATTTATGGTAGCATGTAGCTATATCCATCTTAGTAAGACAGCATACAAAGTAGTCATTAAGAATTTCACATTTAACCTCAATATCGAATGATAATAACTTTTATTTATTTTTAACCTCATACAACATCTGCCTAAAAATATATCCAAAGGGGAAACATACAATTTACAAAGACGAGAGACAATTATTTAATGTTGTGGTTATTTTTTTATTGAAATATCTTGTGAGTATAGACTCGGTTAGAAATATTTACCGTCATGCACCGCAACTTAACATTTAATTAGAAGATTTGAAGACTCTGGAATAATTAATAATGAAGATTCATCGATAAAAGAGTGAGTAAAACATGCTACCAATTTAGTAGTTTACTTACTGATATGCTATAAAAACGTTACAGCACCTTTTTGGGTTATTTTTCTCTACTTTATATTTAGTCTTATAAAACAATTAGTTATAGTTATAAAACAATATGTGTGTATCTTATTTTAATCATAGGTGGTCTTACTGATTGGAGGTTACAATCGTGTTGTAATGCTGCTTCGGAAGCAATATGGACTTACCTTAAAGCTAACAGCCATTCACATATTCGACATATTCATTTAGTGAATGACAATGCTGAAATCACAAGAATTCTGCGTGACATATTTCAAAGGCATGAACACAGAGAAGGTCCTCCTGCAAAAGTACGCGACGTCCCAAGAAACCATTCAAAAGAATTTGAATATCACACAAAAGACTGAAACTCAAAGAAACATGGAAGGTTCAAAAGATGACTGATTCTTCTGTTGACATCTCGAAGTACTTCGATAAAAAGCAACAGTAGCAAAGACAACGAAAAGCGTGGTAATGTAAAGATTTTGGAGACGATGAAGAACAAACCTTTGTAAGCGAAAATTGTGTAATTTGTATGTGTGAGATGACGGACCCAGTTCGGTTAAACAGATGTAATCATACGTTTTGTTTGGAATGTATAACAGGCTTCTTCCAAACAAAACCATCATGTCCAGTGTGTGGATTTGTGTATGGTAAGATCTTTGGCGACCAACCAGATGACGGCACTGCTTCAATTTATATTGACCCGACATCTTTACCAGGCTATGACGAAAAGCAGACCTATGTGATTATATATGAATTTCCAAAAGGAAAACAAAAGGTATATAATCTAGAAATACATAATCATCATAAACAATTTTCAAAATAGCAATATTGTATTCTTTGAAATTGAACTTAAATATTTAAGAATAGAAACGAATAATAGTTTTAAAAGATGTTTTAATTCAAGATATACACCGCGGTAAAAATGGCTTTAACACCATCTAGTTTAGTTGTTTGTTAATTCATATTTTGACAGTCACTATATCAGTTGTATATCAGCTGTGTATTGGAATAATGACAAAAGAAAGATTCAACGGAAAATACCGTTACAGTTATTAGTTTAATTGCCCTTCTACGCGTGGTAGTTAGCATAGAAATACCAGATGTCCGTCTATCCGTCCGTGCTTCTTGATAGCCAAAATCGATGCTAATCAATTATTTTTTAAAAGAGTTATACCCCCTTTGAAATATATAAATATTGAAAATTGCCTTGATCGAGCTTCTTGCTTGACTTTTATGAAACTAGTATCATACGTTTATATTACCAATTTCTCGGACAAGCTAGAAAATCTGTGTAGATCAACTATTTTGAAAAACATTTTGCCTCTTTAAAATATTAATTGTATGAAAAATGCCTTGTTAGCGCTGTCATATGTACAACTCTTGCAAGATTTAATAACATATGTTTAAATTAGCAATAAATTAGACAGGTTCAAAAATCAGTTTCGATCGATTATTTATGATAGAATTATGCCCCTTTGAAATATCAATTGTATGAAAAATTGCATTGTAAGTGCTCTTATGTATTTTATCTTTTGGCAAGATTTTTATGAAACATATATCAAAGAGTTATGCCACTTTGAAATATAACTTATATAATGCATAGCATTGTTTTTGCCTTCTCTAATATATTTATATAAAGATTTAAAGAACAAACTGTTATTGCTGTTTGATAGTAAACATATGTGCACTGCAAGGGACATATGAATTCTGTTCTTTTTATTTTTCTTGTCTTTTTAAAAAGTAGGTTGCTCAGCCTTTCTGTCTTCTAAATAGAAAGGTTCGGTTTATCATCACACTCGTATAAACATAAACTAATCGTAATATAAATATGATATTTGATTCTGAATGTTAACATCCATCCATACGTTATAGATGGTTATAGCTCACACTTAAAACTTTTTGGATATCGAATATGTCTTTAATAAATACAATAAAATCATATGTCATACAATTCCCTTAATTTTGGTAAATGAGCTTTATAAACGAAAAAACTCGGGGGGTTACTTCCTATATTTTTAGTGGTATGAGTGTTCCGCAAAACAAGGTCCCTTTTTCATTCCCTGCTGGTTAGAACAGGGTTCCTTTTTCATGTCCGGCTGGTGATAACAGGGTCTTTTTTTAAACAAATTATTTGTCGAGTACAGGATCGCTTATTCAACTGTTTAATATACAGTCTAGACCCGGGTCTAGAACAACATCTATTTTATACGGTCTGGAACAGGGTATGTTTTTCAAAGTTTTCTGGTTAGAACAGGGTATGATTTGGCAAGTGCTGTCGGCACAGTTATACCAGAAAGGATAGTCAGTACCCCCCCCCCCCCCTCCCCCGGCCGAAAAAAAACCATGAAAATTTATTATTAGTTAAATCATGGCATAACCGAAATTAAATACTACCGAGCAAATGGTACTGACCCCGGGACTAATGGTACATCAAATCTGCGTCGATGATCCGCGTGTAGTATCGTAATTATTCGCAACCGATTTCAGCTCTCGACATTGCTTTGACTAAATTTTACTTTTTAACAATCTTTATTGATATTGTAGAGTTTCCATCCAGATCCAGGAGTTGAGTATGAAGGTTTTAAAAGGCGGGCGTTTTTACCAATTTCAAAGGATGGTACCGAGGTTCTGCAGCTTTTAAAGAGGGCTTTTGAGCAAGGAATGGCATTCACTATAGGAACTTCTAGAACAACTGGTAAAGAAGGTGTTATTACATGGAATGATATCCATCATAAAACGTCTAAGACTGGCGGACCTACAAAGTAAGCCTCATTTTTTACTTGAAATTACTTCAAATAGGCACTTTTGAATATGTACAGAAGGAGTTAAGAATCAATTTCTATCATAAAAAAGTATTAAAAAAAATTAAATACCGAACTCTAAGGTATATTCAAAAAGGGAACGTCCATAAAAGGTTACAATATCAAAGAGGGGGGGCAAGGGGGGTCCCAATAACAGCAAAACAGCAAATTGATTTGGCTCATAACAGATAACAAGGAATTAAAATGGACAAAAACAGATAACAGTAAATGAAATATTAAAATAATATGGTCTTTCACAAATCAGTATTTCTTATTACGGATATAATCCTTTGTAATGCATTACATTTTCTATGACTATGTTTTTATGCCCCACCTACGATAGTAGAGGGCCTGGGGCATTATGTTTTCTTGTCTGTGGCTCCGTTCGTTCTTCCGTCCGTCCGTTCGTTCGATCGTTCGTCCCGCTTCAGGTTAAAGTTTTTGGTCAAGGTAGTGTTTGATGAAGCTGAAGTCCAATCAACTTGAAACTTAGTACACTTGTTGCTTATATGATATGATCTTTCTAATTTTAAAGCCAAATTAGTGTTTTGACCCCAATTTCACGATTCACTGAACATAGAAAATGATAGTGCGAGTGGGACATCCGTGTACTATGGACACAATCTTGTTAGTATTAATTTATGTATCTAGAATGTGTTTAAATTACTACTCAATATATTATAATATTTTTATTCGCTCGTTAACGGAACGTACTATGGTATACTGCTGTCCGTCTGTTGTCAACATGTCGGACATTAACTCAAAAACTCTTTAACCAATTTGCATTACACGTTGGGAAATTGTTTATATCTATTGACGTGAGCTCCCTTTTTGTTTTTTTTAATAAATTTTAGATTTTAAGTTTCTGGGTAATGGGTTTTTATTCAATAAAATTGGTGGGTTTTTTTTCTTCAGTTTATTGATAATATCTCAAAAATGCTTTCACAAAGCAAGGAATTTTGGTGAATTGTTTATATCTATTAACATGAGGTCACTTTCAATTTTTATAAATTTTAGATTTTACGTTTCCGAGTTAACGGGTTTTATTAATGAAAAAGGGGGGATTTTCCAGTTTTCAGACATTAACACAAAAATGTTTTCATGAAACTTTGCTGAAAAAATTATATTTATTGTTGTAAACTCGCTTTCGATTTTTATTAATTTTAGATTTTATGTTATTGAGTTAAGGGATTTTATTCATTAGAAAAAGGTGATATTTTCTAGTTTTCAAAAGTAACTCAAAAAATGCTTTCAGCAGTTCTCATGAAACGTTGGTGTATTGTTTATATATATTGAATGAAGCCGGAGTCCCTTTGTTGCTAATAAAAAAAATGACCTAAAAGAGTTGGAATATACGGACTTTTTCTAAATGACCATCTAATGAGGTGTGTGAATTTTTCTGAATAATAGAATTGAGAATGGAAATGGGGAATGTGTCAAAGAGACAACAACCCTACCAAATAAAAAAACAACAGCAGAGGTTCTTAATAAGACTATGAGGCAATTAAAGTGGTATATAGCGTAGAAAAATCAAAAGCACCAATTATAAGCATGCAATTTATCAAGTACTTCGAACGAATTTTGACACTCCAAAAGCAATTTATTCCACTATTTTCAAAGGCCTTATTTGAACAATTTTTTATCAGGTTTTTGATTGTATCAAGTGTACTAGTAAATATAATACATAGTTTAGTAGGGAAACAATGACTTGAAACGAAATAAATCTTCGGACCCAAGTACATGGTTGGAACTTTCATTGTACAATGCATTTGGTTCTGCTTTGAAAAGAATCACAGAGCTGAGTCTATGTACCATTTTATATTAAAGGTTAAGTGGTTGTTAGGACCTAGTCCTTAATTGAGATCCTTGTCAGATATTCCTGGCCATATGTTTTCCTTTTTGTCATATTAAGAATTGTTTTAATTTTATATGTTCATAGGGGAAACAAGGAACATAATTCTCATACAAAAAATTAAGATAATTCTAAATACACATTCATAAAAAATGGAATTTATTACAAAGGGTTATCATAATATATACTTGGATTGTCCTGGACCTCACTTCTGTGATGGGTATATGTTAATGGAATCCTTCTCTGAATACGGGACAAACATATTAGTAGTGGTAGACCCCAATGTCCAATGATCTTCAATTTATACCGAATATTGACTGTCAAAAAAATGCTAACATTCCAATTTTCAATAACAGTTAACAGCAAATACATTATCACAATAACAGATAACAAAAAAACTAAAAGCCCAATAACAGCTAACAAAGAATAAGACAATAACAGCTAACAGCAAATATATTTTCAAAATAACAGATAACAAAGAATTAAATTGCCCCATAACAGCATAACAGTTAAACCCCTTGCCCCCCCTCATCAAACACTCAACTAAACCAACCTACGTTGCATTTGCATTTGACAAACTTTAATGTAAAAAAACTGTAGGACATAATTGTATCTGCAATGTTTTAAATAAACTGGCATATAATTATTGATAAGATATATATGCTAAATACGAGATATTACACAATTGCACATTTCAAATGTTAAACTCAAGAATGATGCCAAGTATTGGTTATCCTATCAATGATTTTATTTTCACATTAATGATAGACAAATACATTATGACAGGTTATCCATAGTAAAATGAAATTGTTATATGCCAAAAAAAATAGTATTTCTATGTCTTTATAAACTGCAGCCGAAGTCCATACATGAAGATATTTGTAAATTTGTAAATAAAAATATACCGTCGGAGAAAAAAGGTTTCAATATAGTCTTGTATATACTCTTTTAGAATTGTGTTCAGATTCACACAGTTGTTATATCATGTTATTTCCAGGTTTGGATATCCCGATTCAGAATACTTGACACGTGTTAGAGAAGAACTTGGATGCAAAGGAATAACTGATGAATGAATGATTGATTAGACAATTACACAGTCCAAATATATCTGCTTTGATTCATAACTATAACCTTTAACTACTATACAAGTGTAATTTGTGTTGTGATTTTTGTTAATTCATATCATTGATATAATACTGAAAGCCCATCAGCAAAATGTGTTGTTTTTCTTTTTTTCTTTTTGTTGTAACATTTAGAAAAAGAAAAACAAAATGTTCATAGCAAATATAAGTAGGTTGAGGAGATAACAAGAGGTGGTCATAATCATGATTTTTAAAGACTACGTCAATCTGTCATTTTTTGGTTGAGTATATATATATATGAGCCAGTCCATGCGAAAAGTACAAAAAGTCCTTTTGATAAACTTTACAGGACACGTTATCAAAGTTTGTTATTATATTTTTGAAAAACGATTTTATCCGAAAAAAATTACATAATGTAAACATTCATAAGATTGTCAATTCTATCCCGAATTTTTAAATTAAAACAACAAAAGACGTAGAAATATCTGAATTTTTGGTATTTGAGCAAGTGTAAAATCATTTGGTCTCCGGACTTATGCTAAACCGACCAGAAACATCAAATTTTACGACATTAGAGAGACAAAAGTCAATAATTTTCTTCAGTTTTATCGATTTAAGGAAAGTATGACAACATTAAAACATGAGGGAAAATACAAAAACTATGACCTCTTGTGTTTTAGAAATTGAAAGTTAAGTTAAGTTAAGTTAAGTTAAGTTAAGTTATTTAATATTAAGTTATTTAATATTATATAAATCAACCTTCGTTGCACGGGATTCGAACCGTTGCCCGGCCTGATTGCATTGATATCGGCATCGTAAGCCAGAGCCTTATCCCCACTGCTACCGTGGTTAACATTATCAATTGGCAAATCAAGCCATTTAAACTGTACTTTGAAAATGATTGAAATATATGAAATAATACGTTAAAAATCTTGATAAAACTAAAAAAGGGGGGGGGGGGGGGGTCTCAACACTTCCAGGTGCGTGTAGCTCACAGCTTAAGGATATGAGGAAAAGTAAATGTATTTTATAAATCACAAGTCTACTACCAATAATTATGCATACTTTTTAGAATTTCGTAAAATTTTCGTTTTTGTACCTTTTCGCATGGACTGGCTCATATGTAACTAATAATATATGTATATTTATGTACATGCATTACCCCTTATCAGTAATGGATATGACAATAAAAATATTGTATTGAGTTGTTGTACTTTTTTGTCGAGTTGCTACATTACAATAACAGTATATACTGGGACTTGTTATGTGATGATAATTTACATGGAGAGAAGATTTGTGCAAAACGAGCACGGAAATGCTTAAATAGATATAATTTGTGATGTTTTAGCAGCAAAATGGTTTATCTTTATAAATTATGATGAACGAAGGACTATTTGAGACAGATCTGGATTTTACATTTAAGTATTTAGCTATATTAATACAATAAAATTATCTGGCTTTTGTTTTGCCTGTCATTAATGTGCGGATATGCTTCTTTATGAGACATAAGTGGTATGCGTCGTCAGTATCATATCTTAAGATTTGTTTCAAAATAAAAATATGAAAGCTGTAACTTCTTCAGGTAGCGGGATTTGCCCTGCTAAAACACTTGTGGTTTTGATGTTAAAGCAAATGTTTAAGATTTTGACTTCACGTCCCTCTGATTACATGCTCCTAGCTTTACCATTGTGTTTATCGTTGTATTTTATTTGTACAATTGAACAATAAACAGCAATAAAAGAGTTACGATCAGGAATTGTCTACCAGATTAAAGAAATATTAGAAGTGGTATTCCACAAGTTGTTCTACTAATTCCTCTGGGTTTTTTTATAGTATATTAGTGATGTTACTGATAATATCGAAAGTCTCTCCAGACGCGTTGCTGATGATACATCATCTTCATATAATTTGGACAACAAACAACAAAAAAAGCTTGTCTTACATTCCGATTTAGAAAATACGCATAGCTGCAACTTTGTTAATAGATGAAATATTTGTGTTTTTTTTTTTTATATCAAATGAAAGCCTGGTGACTTACGATCACCGTAGAACTCTTGTTGAAAGTTTTTTTGAATAAGAAAACAAAAGTATGTTTATCAAAGTTTACTAGGTGGACATATTTGCCCTGTCGAGATTCACGTTTTTTTTTTTTTTGTTTTTTTTTTATGTTAGACAGATTTCAAGAATTACTTTGTGAAAAAAACCCACTCTCCTTTCAGCAAAAAAGTTGTCTGAAACTAAAATCATCATATGGATATTGTCCTCTCACGAAATAATTTATATGTTGGTGTCTATGATAAATCGCATCTTTCAAAGCCCGCTGGACTTAAAATATAGGAAACAGATGAAGGATCCTACAGTTTTAGTTACGCAGATGAACTATTACAAGGCGAATGCGACTACAATCACTGGACTAGTGACTGTCGAAATTCTTAAAGTCTTCACTTTCATCGCTATCGTCCAACAACATTGTTTAAGCTTTCGTGGTTATATATTTTTTTTCGTTCCTATTTGGATTGGTTCTCTGTCGGCATTGATTATAGATTATCTTTATCATCCGACCTTAACCTTTTCTATATGGTTCATTGGTCAATGAATGTTAAGTTTTCGTCATACCTGTAGTAAGACCTTCACTTTGGTAGAGCCTACCTAATTACTTCATCATGTTTATTGCTACTAGCATTGTGTTCTCTTTAAAAAAAATTTAAAAAAAACATGATATTTGCCACAGGGGGGTTAAGAAAAATGAAAGCAATCATGCATTCAAACTAAGTATATATATACACAATTTATATTTCATAAATGTTTTTGTCAATAAAAGTTAGTTTAATTTATCAGAATAGATAAAAGTTCGTGTGAGTTATA